>WBMV01008395.1:60029-149183 GCA_013396655.1 Campylorhamphus procurvoides | reverse complement strand
GGGGTTGGGGGGGGGGTGGGTGGAAGTGGAGAAGGTGATGACTTGTTATTTTCTGATCTTGCTAACCTGCAGTGTTCTTAATGGGAATAACTGGAAATGAAGAGGCTACTCAGGTGTAATGAGGTTTAACTAATGTAACCAATGTTTCAACTTGTTCTACTGCATGTTTGCTCTGAGGCTTGTTTACGTATTGTATAAGCCAAACTTGCCTGTCTTGTTGGGTGAGTGTGGTTAAACTCTGCAGAGCTACGTGAATGTACTGTAATATCTTACATAGCATTAACAAAGTATGCCCCTGTGGTATGACACATTAATGGCACCTGAAATCTATATGCTTTTGAGACACACCTCGGAATGATGATAGCAGTTTCTTGCAGATTGGGGGAAATCGGACACACTCAAAAAATGTCGTAACCATCCTTATGTGTTTAAAAAATAAATCAAGGTGTGAGGGAGGAACCTGGGTTCCTGAGGAAGGTAAATGGAAGTCACAGATTTTCTTGTTGATGGTCTTTGGACTTGTTCTGAGATATAGTGGAAATGCTTGTATAGATGGACAGTTTATATCAAGTGAGGTGACTTATGTTTTTTTTAACGTTGTTCCCCAAGCTCACTTCCTTCTTGGTCTTTTGGTGAACTTTTGGAGTTCATTATTGGAATATTTTTGGTATTTCTTATAATATGGCTACTATGAACAACTTCTTTCACTGAGAGGATCTAGTGTGAAAAGAATGTAATAGTCATTCAGCATAATACTTTTGATGCTAAGGAAAAGTGTGCCAGTTACATTTTTTTTCTTTCCCTCTTGGACTAAGCTTCATGAGTGAGTACTAAGCGAAGTTTAGTAAAGAATTTGTCAAGTGAGCCAGTTAATCAGAGGTACTGTAAGTTGATCGCTATTCTGTTAAACAGAAAAACATGAAATGTCTGGGTTTGAACTAAGTTCTCCAGTTAATATATTTTTTCCAGTTTTATTCCTGAGAACCGCTTCAGCTATAGAATCTAGTCTGTTGTAAAAGCCTGAGGGTTTTTTATGCTTAGAGTTGCTTTCTGTTGTTTCTTTTGAACGTTAATATGTAATATCTGTCTCTAAGAACCTGAAGTTACTCAAACAAGAAAGTTGAAGTTCCCCTCAAGAGAGTCATATCAAAATTGCTATCTATATGGATAGAAATATTTGACTCTAATCCTTTGTTTTAGTGACCTTTGTAAAAAAAGTCTTGATAAAATAGAAATACTTAACTGTTATTTGTGTCACAGTAATAAACTAAATATTTAAATTCTGCCATGAAAATGGTAATAAAATGTCATCAGAAGACTAAAAATGTCTGCACTGAAACAAAACATTTCCAGATTATTTTTTTTTCTTATGCTCTCCCCACTCTCCCAAAAGGTTGGAAGGAAATGTAGCTTCATAATCTTGGGGATTCCTGAGTTTTCCTATTTTGATAGCCTTCCTCACATGCATGTCACAGTTTGCTTGAACTGGATTGTTCAGAGTTTTTCAGGGTAACTTAAAGCAGAGATAGTAAGCATCTATTCCTGTACAGTTTACTGTGTGGCTTGTATCTCAATATTTCTGAGGAGTTATCTGCCCTCCTTAATCTCTGTTAGAGGAAGAAGGTTTGTGCAAAACACTGGCTTTATAACAGAAGAGGCCATAACCCATAGTGATTTTTATCTGGAAATAGTTGCCAGAAGGGAAGATGTTCCCTTGTTTGAAACCTCTCAATAGTTTGGGGGTTCTTGGTGGGTTTTGGTTTGGTTGGTTGGCTTTGTTGTTTTGTTGGGGTTTTCTTTTGGTTTTAGTATTTCAATTTTCAGTCAATTATCTTCTGTGTCATGTAAGAAACTGCCATCTTCACACTACACTGATGTTAGCCCAGTGTGTGGGTACCACAGTGATGAAAATCTGATTTTCCCTGGGATCCAGAGTTGATGGTGGAGCCAGCAAGGGGTGTGGAGCACTGTGAAGATGCTAGACTTGACAGTTCTGTCTGACATTTCTGTGTGTGGAGAAAGCTACAGGCAGAAGCTCTGCCTTGAAGTAAGTAAAGGATGTTGTGACTGGTAAACTTTGCTCTGGAGCAGAATAGATTTGTCTGTCTAGCAAATTGGAGGTAGTAGAGGAATTCCTTGCTGCTGTTACTGCCTTAAACTGAGAGGATACAGTGAAGAATTGAGTAATGTGGGCTGCATGCACTGTGGGTGATGGGGTGGCCTTGTATATTTACATTTGACTTATTATAGTATAGTCATTCTTCTTCGTCTTCTAAAATTAGCAAAGCACAGCACAATTATAATACTTTCATGCTTCAGGATAAGCTTTGCATTTCATTAGTTCATTGGTTCTTATTTATGCTATGTCAGTTCAGGAAGAAAAATGTTAAACTGGAATAACTTGTTTTGAAAGTTCAGTACAAGTGTGTGCTTTCTTCATCTCTAATTTTGAATCTCCCACCTCTTCTCTTAATGTGAAAGTCTGTTTGCCTGTCCTCTGTGCCGAGCTGTAGATTTCACCACGGAGCAGCATCAAAGAGGTTTATTTGCTTTCAAATGCATGTGTGTATTTGATGAGAAGTTTTTAGTTGACACCCCACTAAATCCTCCTTTTTTTTTCCTCCTCCCCCACGCAAATATTTTTAGGACAAGATTTACTGGTAAAAATAGCAACAAGTTAGAGGCACCTTGCTTTATCTTAGTGACGCTCCTCATTAGAGACTGGTGTTTGTGTCTCTCCGTGTGGTGGCCTCTGTCACCTGAAGGGCCGATGCCAGGCCAGCAGCACCGAGTGGCTGCTGCTTTCTCATAAGTCGTGGCCTTCAGCAACAGTGGTTTCTAACTGTTTTGGGAGGAAATTTGGTCTGTAATTTGAGGGCAGGTTTTCTTCTCCCCCCTAAACCCTGTTTGGTGTAGGGCTGGAGGGCTCTCCCTGCTCCTCCCTTCCCAGCTGGGACTTGTGGGGGTCTGTCTTACTCAGTGCAGAACCTTCTCAGGAGCCCACCAAGTGCAGCTGACTGTCCGGAGGGAGCCTCCAGCTGTTCCTGCCCTTCTGCCTTGCTCTGGCCCCGCGGGTTTGCCTGTGCACCTTGCGGTGTCTCTCCCACCTTTGCTGGTGGGAACGGCAGGCGCGGGACGTGCTGGTGTTCCTATGGGAAGCCTGGCTGGAGTGTTTATCCTCCTTGAGCGCCACTTCAAAGTGAGCTGGCAAGGAGTGCACGCTCTTTCAAGATCACAGCCTTGTAGTGTTTTACGGATACTTTGAAAGGCAAAGAAGAGTGTCCAACTGGGTTAGCGGGCAGGTAAATGTATGTGGCCCTGGGGGCTCGTGCTGAGGGACCTTTCAGACAGAACCAGAAGGATGAGGTGCTCAGTAGTCACATTTCTCTCCTTTCTGTGACTTGTTGCTGAGGCTGGAGTGAAAGATGAAACGCTCGCTCTCAGACCACTCATCTCGGTATCTTTCCTTGCAGTTGATGTTAATGGAAGTAGCCCTTTTTGCCACACATTTTTCTTGTTTCACAGGTTTCTCTGTGACCTTGCAGTGAAGTCATAAAAGCTTGAATCTTTGCTATCGCAATCCTTGCCATAGCAACATGCGTCATAGCCGTATAATTATTTATTTAATGGGTTTAATTATGAAAACTGGGAAAGGCACTTACGAAAACTGGATCAGGTAGGGGAAAAAAAAAAGCACTAGTTTTAAAGTAAAAACATGAAACAGCAACACTTTCATGATAACCTCAGACAGGGATAAGTTAAGTACTAGAGCCTTTGTTTTAACTACTTAATTTTCTTCTCTGTTTGCCTTTTCCTCCTTTTTTAATTGTTTTCTTTCCCAGTGTGAAAGAACTGTGCAGCTGCTTCAGTGATCCCCCCATTTGCAAACCTATAAATACACTTCCTTTGTCATGTTGTTTTCTAAGAGCTTTGCTTCCAAATAGATTGGCTGTTTAAAATTTTTCATCTTTTAATTTCATACTGTCATGTAAAAAATAATTAGAAATCGTAAAATCAAATGCTCTTTGTTTGTCTTAAAATTTCAGATTGTCTATGGCTTTCCTTCCTCATGATCTGAAATTAATTTTGCTATTGATAAGCCTTCTCAGAAAGAACTATGTAGGCGTAAAATTTAAAGTATTTAGGAACATATAGACACTAGCGCATTCTCAGAGTAGAGAAACTATTTTTTTTGTATTTTTTACAACTGTGAGTACTGTGCTCTGGAGAATTTCCTCAGTTATTATTATCAGTGTAAACACCAAAAGTTACCTGATTGCAGCAACTTGCAGTAACATACTGGTGGACTGATCTCTGTGTAGTAGTTGTTCCTTTTCCTTAATTCACGAGGGAAGAATGAAATGAGACAAATAACTTTACTGATTCCATTTCAGAGTTTCTGACATGTTGTGAATCTTTCCATTTAAATTGACAGATACCTTGGTAGCTGTAGCAGAAAAGTATCTGGGCTCCTGGCAGAGATGCCCTTTCCAGGTCTCTGCCTTCAGGCAGAGTCTTGAATGAGAGTGGCAGCAAGTGGAGTGGGAGCATCAGAGCAGCTCTTGGCAGTTTAGGATTTTATAGATGGTTCTTGCTGCAAAGACATTGAAGGCTGGTTGCGAAATATGACTTGGTGACAGAGCAATGAATTGTTAATCCAGGATGGGTCTAGAATTTCAAATTTGTGAACTTTTGGCAAGGAGAGAAGGGTGGGGTTTTGGAAGGAATTTCATTTGTTGGATCATGATATAAAATGCAAAGACTTTTGACTGAATAGCTCAAAAACTAACTTGGAACAACTTTTCTGTTGAAGTCAGAAGCTACCATTAGTGAATATTCCTGCTCAGGCCTGATGCATGGAAGCAGAATTTCATTTTTTGTTGTGTGTGTATGTTTTTGGTGGGTTTGGGGTTTTTTTCAGTCATGAAAAGTGAAACCTTTCCTGCTGGCATGCTGGCTGGCTTCACTGCCTCTTTGGTAGATTTTGTTTTGCTGTGTAGGAAGAAGAGACATCCAGCTCTCTGCTGTCTGTGGAGAGCTTTGTGGGATGTGATCTTTTTTTCCCTTGGAAAATTACTTTTTTGCATTTTATGCCACAGATCTGATGCAAAACTGTGTACAGATCTCAAAGATAAATAACAGTATGCTGGAAGAAAAATCTTGCATTAATAGTTACATCTGTTTCATTCCTCTTGTATCTTCCTGGGTGCGCATGAAAGTCTGCATTTTGGAATCACAGTGCTTGTGAAGAGAGTACCCTAGACTTGGAAGCTGCCTGGTGGCATCACTCTTCATAAGAGGAATCAGCAAAACCGTTTTGGGTTAAAAACAGGAAAGGAAAAAAAAAAGCAGTTCTAAAAGTAGCCTGTGAGATGGTGAGTGCTCACTAGCCCAAATGCCTTGTGAGTGAGGGATGTCTTTAAAATGTGGATGGAAACCACCAGAGGGCAAATAAATGTATGTGGCCCCTGGGCTACAACAGCAGAGCCTCAGAAATGCAGGTCTGGAGCTTTGTGAGGTTCACAGGTGGACTTGGTGGTGGTCCAGCAAAGCATACTTTTATATTCCTGAATCTAAGCATAAATGTAATATTCACAATATTACTCTCTAAGTTTCTCTAAGCCTTCAAAGAAAAAGCCATACCACCTTAAAAGTACTAATGCAAAGGTATGCAGAAGTGTGTACAAACTTGCAATGTCTCTCTCTCTCCCTTTTGCAGCTGTTTTGACTTAAACTGTCTCCCTTAGTCAAGCATCCAAAAATTGGAGGAAACTTGAAGTGGAAAGTTTTCAATTAAAAATAGCAGGAGAGCTCCCATTTAAAACCACCATACTGTAGTGTCAATTGGGATAAGCAAAAGCTATCTAAGGTCTTCCACAGCGTGTTGTGAGCATTGATACTGTTTACTGAGGAACTTGGGGTATCTGACTTGTATCTGGCTGGTATCTCTACCAGGTGCTTCTCTACTAGGTTGAACTTACCAGCCTTTGCTTTTGGAAAGGCAGGTGGAGTTCTGACAGTGTCCTTTCCTTATAAGCTACGCCTCCCTTTTCCAGGGCACAGTGGTCCTTCTAGAAGTCTGTCACCATCCAGAGTTTGTAGTTGTTGTGAGGGAATGTACCAGTGACGGGGCTCGAGGAAACACCATGAAGCTGAGTCAGGGGAGGTTTAGGTTGGGTATCTGGAGGTAGTTTTTCACCCAGAAGGTTGCTGAGCGCTGAACAGGCTCCCCAGGGAAGTGGTCACAGCACCAAGCCTGACAGAGTTCAAGAAGTGTTTGGGCAATGCTCTCAGGCACGTGGTGTGTTTGTTGGGGTGTCCTGTGCAAGGTCAGGAGTTGGACTTGATGATCCTGATGAGTGCCTTCCAACTCAGCATATTCTGTGATTTCGTCTGCAGCAGAAATGTATCACATCCACAGTGGAGCTCTTCGCTGTCTCCTGGAATGACTGTCCTGGTTTAACCCCAGCTGGCAACTGTCTAACAGTTACTTGGAAAGACAAAATACCACCACTTCAAACACCCCCTTCCTTCTTCTACCATCTTTATATGCTGAGCACAATGTTATATGGTCTGGAATATCCCTTTGGTCAGTCAAGGTCAGCTGTCCTGGCTGTATCCCCTCCCAGCTCCTTGTGCATCCCCAGCCCGTTCTCTGGTGGGGTGGGGTGAGAGGCTGAAAAGACCTTGGCTCTGTGTAAGTTCTGCTGAGCGGTAACAAAAACATCCCTGTGTTATCAAAACTGTTTCCAGCACAAATCCAAAACATAACTGATACTGGCTACTATGAAGAAACTGAACTCCATCCCAGCCAAAAGCAGCACATTGCCACTTTAAGAAAAAATGGTGTTGTAGAAGAGGACATGCAGATGGACTTCCTTCTCTGCTGTTGCTTATCTTTGCTGGATTCCTCTTCTCTTGACTTGATGAATGTTTCTGCTGCAGGAGAAACTTCTGTTCTTATCTTGGGCTCTGAGTATAGAAACCTGGAGAGTAGCTGGCCTGCAACAGCCAGGCTGTGCTTGAGAGGAGAGGTGGTTTTTACTGGGAGCTTTAGAAGTGAGCCTACACCTGGTGAGGAGGGAGTGGCGGGAATAACTTGCACCTAAGAAAACAAACAAAACAAAAAAAGCCAAAAGCAATAGGAGAACTTTGTAATGTTACAGACTTTTCCATCTGCTTAAGGCAAGGTCAGGAAATTCACTCCTTGCTTCCATAAATCTTGGTGCAGGAAGCCTTAGACTTATAATCCAGAAACTGCTGAAAAAACCCTGTTTCTTCCACTGCAGTTTTTACCCTTTTTTTTGCCTTGTCAGTATCTTGACAGTGAAACACTATTTCTTCAGAGGAAGATCAGATGTTCTTTTAACGTTGCAGCAAAACTGTACCACTTAACCATGTTTTGATGCATAATGTAATCAGCTTGATTGCTTTTTAATATGTCATTCAGACCTATAGTTGCTGTCAGCTGGGCTGAATCTCTTCTCTTGGGGAATTTCAGTAGTGCTTTCTGGTGGATCACAGCACCTGGTGGTAATGGGGTTTTTTCAGGGCTAAATTTGTGTCCCCAGGGAAAAGGGGGGAAAGCTGAAGCAAGGTGTGAAAAAGGTTCTGGGTTCTTGATCTTCCTCTGCTTCTTCAGCAGCAGAGAACTGGGTGGAGTTTACTCTCTGCATGTGTACTAGGCAGCACAGCTGCGCTGGGGTATGACAGGTTTCAGTGATGCTGGGTACATACCTTGCAGGTTTTCTTGCAGGTGGAGGAGCTGGGGGGGATGAAGTGGCAGCCTGAAACCCTTCCTACTCAGAAATCTTTCTTCTTGGCTATTAGTTGTGCATGGCTTATTACGGTTTGATCACTGCAAAACCAGTACTAGGCTGTAACAGCTTTGAATGTGTTCTGTTTACTCTGCAAATCAGAGTGCCAGGTTCCATTAAGAGACAGGGTTTTTCTTTTTGTGTGTTTTGCTTTTGAAAAGTTTTATTGACAGTATGAGGTGTGAAAATAAGGCATGCATGTGGCTGTGCCTTTTTTTTTCCTTCCCCATCTGAGTGTGTGGTAACATATCATCTTTAATATGAATCTGATCTCACTAAAACACCAGCTGGTTGAATGTGGGGCCTTTTAATGTTATGCATTCTTAATTAATTTGGAACTAGACAGGCTTGAGTAATTAAGATTTTTGAGTTTTCTTATTGAGATGTACTGGTCCTAGAAAATACAGGTATTTTCATTTCTCCTTCATTAAAAGGAAGTGTGAAAAAACCCCAAACCAAACCCATGTGGACTCATTAGAAATCTGCAAGTGATATAGGCAAGAAATTAAATTTGGTATTTTCATGTGTTTGCTTGCTTAAGCATTACTGTTATAACTTAAGTATTCAGAGATCTTTCTCTTAACAGCAGTATGCCTAATTTTCAACTTGTGGCAAGATTCTTGGCTGCAGTTTGAATGAGTTAAAAATGGCAAGTTTCTGGTTTATATATACTGGGCACAAAAAAAAAAATCTGACATAATGAAGTACTTGTGAAGTGTCCTTAAGGCAAAAAGTCTTCTCTGTGTGGGAGTGTGAGGAAAGATTAAAACTGAGACAGTCATTAATCCCCTTCCCCTCTTTTTAAAGAAAGAGGACTTTCCAAGTAACACTGGAGAAAGGAATACCACCAATTAGAAAGACTTAAAGATAAGGAAAAGAATATTGGTTAAAACAAGGCTAATAACTTACCCCTTCAGACTGATTCAGCACTACAGGTGACTGTATCTTGCATAAAATACAGATACTGGTTTCTTACTTTCATGTCTCCTTCTTTAGCCTTTCCTCTTTCTTTCTTTTCTCTGTAGAAAACTTTTTGGCAAGGCTATCGATGCAAATTTGACCTTTAAGTTTTTGACTGAACAGCTCGTGTATCAGGAAATAGCTTAGAATGTGCAAGATAATTTATTGCAGGAATTTCATGCGTTTTGTCACTCTTTGAAACTTTCAAGGCCTTTTCGGAATGTATCTCTTGAATTTTACCCTTTACCATGAAGAGGTTCTGCTTGTGAGGTGCCCAGTGGTGTGGCTGGTGCACCTTGATGTGCTTTTGGGGCTGAGGAGGCAGGTCTGGTTGCCTTGTGAGCACCTTGGGGTGTGAGCTGTGACAGCCACCCAACAGGGAGGGGGTTGTCTGTCTGTCTGTGTTTCTTTTGTTTTGAACCAAACTGTGGCACACGTGTGTTAGGTGGCACAGCAGGTGCTGGTGTCGGTGAAGGTTTCCTGCTCATCTGCCCGCTGGCTGCGGGAGGGGGTTGCTGAGCAAAGGGTGCAGCCCCCCTGGTTCTCCCTGGCTGTCCCCTGCCTCCTGCTTCCCTGGCCATATTAATATGGAGCAGCTGAAGTCACTCGGCTGGCTGAGGGCCAGCCTGTGCTGTGTGTGCCACTTGTGTGAAGACCCACTGTAAGGCACAGACCGGTGCTGCGAGTCAGGGAGAGGGGCAGCGCCAGGGCAAAGGTACGTCTGCTCTTTCTGTCCTGCCGGCTTCAACGTGCCCAAATCCTGCTCCTCCTGCACTTGACAACTTTTCTTTCTGTCCCACTGGGGTAATTTACTTTCTTTCTGGTTTGACTGAAGGATGCTGTTTTGTAAGCTAAGGGTCTGTCTCCAATAAATCTTTAAGCCACTGCTCTTCATTGATGAAAGTCTCGTTCAACAGGCTTGGCATTTAAGGTCAGTCAACTATCTCTGTGTAACAAGAGGGCAGGTGTGTGTCTAAAAGCATATCATACAAGCCAATTCTTTTAAAGTTATAGCAGGAGTTCTTTGCACATGATAACTACTGGTAAAATAAATAGAAGTAGGAACTCAGATTGTTGCTATCTTGAAAGGTTCTATATTTACTTTTTCTTTTGGAAAAAGTCAAGCATTTGGTCTGAAATAATTTAGAAGTTACCAAACTGTGGAGAAAAAAATGATGTGAAATCTGAAGTCATCTTGAAAGGGACTTCTTGTTATAATTTGATTAAACTCATTTCACAAGCCTGAAACTTGGTATTTCTCTTTGCTTGCAATCTCACTGACTTTTTACTTGGATTTAAAGAGACTTTAAATGTATGGTGAAACATTAACTGGATTTACTACAGTGTTTAATATGTTTTTTCTTGAAACATTGTTGGTCAACTTTTAGAGAAAGCAGTTCCTCATAATCTTTTTATGAGTTCTTCTCAAGAGCTGTAATAATAAATAAAAGGAAAGATGTTTGAAAACATGCCACAGAAAGCTATCCAAAAAGCCCCAAAGGGTTTTGCTTCCACGGAACATATAGCTTGCAGGAGGAAGAAAAAAATCCTAGTGGGGGCTTGTCGACTCTCTAGATTCTCAAAACTATCTGAAAAATCCTAATAAACAATTGAAATGCAGTCTTTGCTATTGCAGTAACTTTTAAACTTCTGTGTTACTGCAATGATTTGTGTTTATGTTTGAAACTGTGACTACTAGTTTACCAAGGCTGTTACAAAATATTTTGTTTCTTCTTAGTGCATTAGGTAGATGGATCTGGGAAGTGACTCACTCCATGCTTTTAAGAAAAAGCCTGTGAAAGACAAAGAGAAAAGAGGAAGGGGAGTGTGTTTTGGAGATGTCCTACACATTTTGTGTCTCTCTCTCCCTGTGAAGAACAGATGCTTTTTGCCTCTCGTGCAGCACCTGTGTTACATTTGGTGCGATAATGTATTGTGCAGGGATACCTGGTGTTCGCTCCTCAAGTGAGAAAATGTAAAACTAACCTTGGCTGCTGTCACAGTCCAAATAATGGTATTCCCATACTGAAAATAAACTTAACTCTTGCACTGTTTCTGCTTTTAGGAGTCATTGCACTGACTTTGCTTTAAAGGAGGGACTTTGCTCTGGCTATGCCTTCAGGTTCACCCAACATATTGTGTAGCAGAAACACACACTCACGTGAAGGGTTTTGTGGATTTTTTTGATGTGGTGTTGTTTTGGTGGGGGGGTTTAGAGGTTTTCTGGTTTGTTTTTTTGTCTTTTTTAAAAAACTGTAGAGTTTGGGATATCTGCTTGTAAAACTGGAATCTGAGGTATTTCTTGAGTTATGTAAATTCCTCTAACTTATACATACAGTTTTTATCTGTAACTGGCTTTTTTCTTTTAAGGCTTGAACAAACACTTTCCTCTAGTTGTGACTGGAGAACAGTTTTCAAAGTATGTTTTGAGTAGCAAGTCTCTGTAACAGCCCATATGAAATAAAATTAGACTTTCTTATTTAGATGTCAGTATCTGATGGTAAAACAAAATGAGAATATCTGTAGAGGGAAGTGAAATAGTTTCCAGTCACTTGTTTCAGTGTGAATTAGTCCTTCTGTATGCTTAACAAAAGGAAATACAGAGTATTAAATGGCAAAGCAGAGAGGAACTGGGGAGATGGCAAGGCTTTTCACCTTTTCAGTCTGTCAAACTAGATAACATGAAACTGAGTGTTTGAGCTCTCTTGTGATTTTAAATTTTTTTTCTATGTCCATACTTCTGCTGGTGTATGTATTTTTTCATAATAGTTTTTAGGAGTACCAAGAGTATCGCTTATGCTTTGTTATAAACAGTCTATGTACTCTTGGCATAAATACCAACCTCGTTGTTTTACCTCAGTATGAACAGAAATTTTCTCTTTATCCTCTGCTCTTATCCATAGTTTTAAAATGAATTATTTTTAGCTCTCAGATTATAATTTCCTGTTAAAACATTTCTATCATTCCTGTTGAAGTATTTCTTAGTCTTTCATGACAAAAGAAACATGATACCTGACAGGACTTTGTACTTTCTCTTCAGGAGCCAATGCTTTCTCCTCATATTTTCTCCTTTCAGTTGTTTACTCTATGAACTTGGTTTTATTCCACATTAGCAGCTTTACAGTGATGAGTTTTGTCTTTCCTAATGCACCCCTAGGAAATAAGATAGATGTGCATTTCCTAGCTATTGAAGTGAGAATTGGCTAATACCATGGCAACTGAGAGGGATCTGTCCAAATTAAGAGTTGGTACAGTATGGACTCTGGGCATTGGCTTTTGGTGTCACTGTTGATATTCCAAATACATAAACCCAGAGGTGATATGACAGCTGGAGTTTTGTCTGGTGGTTTTCTATTTATTCTTCTTTTTGACTTCTGGAAAGTTGAGACTTAGTTTGTTCTTGGAGCTACTGATCTTGGTGCTGGGCTGCTGAGTGTCTAAATATGGACCAAGTCTGTGATGGCAACAGTAGCCTATAACCAAAATTCTGGGTTTCATAGGAGTGGGCAAGTTCTCTTTGAAATTGCCATGCTGCTTTTGGACATGCAGGTGATAGCAAGAATAATCTTGCATTCAGATGGTATTTCAGAAAAATTCCCTGCATGTGACACAAACAGGAATGAACAGTGTGTAAAACAGTTGCTTGAATGCTTTTGCATGTGTGTAGCCCAGTGAAGAACCATCTACACTTTACCAAATACACAAAACTAGTAAAGCTTCTCTTTCAATAATCGTTTTGTGGAGCTGCTGATCATGGTGCACAGAAGGAAGAGGAGTTCTAAAAGCTCAAATGGCAAAAGAGCCTTTTCTCTTTATTTACATAGTTAATCCACACCATTTTTATCATAATAAAAAATGTTTCGTGTACTTACTAAAAAGGATACTTAATTTTGTATGTGGCTTAATTTTTAACTCCTTGAACTATTCTTGGTTTTATCAAGACCAAGTTTGGAAAGAAAAAAAGAATATGATTATCTACTGTCACTTGTACATGCTGTGATAAAGCCTCAGCAACATTGAATCATTCAGTGTAATTCTGATTGTTTTGATCAGTTCTTCACCATTTTTAGAGGGCCTCCCTCCCCACCCCGAGCCTGTTTCCTTCATTTAAATTCTTTGTCTGGTATCATGTAGTCCGAGGAAAACAGTCATCCTTATTAACATGAAACTGAGGTCATTTTGATGTCATTCTCCAGAAGGAATTTAAATTTCTTTCTAACAGGACACTACTGTGAAAACTGACTCTTTAAACCAAACTGCTTTATTTGCATTGTAATTTCAGCTGGGCCGTAAATCGAAGGCAATTCTTTTAAGTCTCTGCATCAGCTTTAGTTTGTGAAACTTATTGTAATTTTTTTCTTAATAGCTGGCAGTGTGATCAGTTTCTCTACAACTTAGTATTCTAATAATAATGGTAGTAATGAGGGCGTGATGAATTGAGGCAGTCACCAAAAGCAGCAATCAGTTTCTTCTGTAAATGGCAGTCACAGTGCTTAAGTACGCCAAGAGCAGTCATAGATGGAAAGAAACACATCACTAATAGTTTAAAATCATAGCACCACATCTTGATGGCATCTTTTGTTCCCTTAATGGAATAAGTGTCGTCAGCCTCTTATTAGACCAGTCCTATTCACCCCTTTTTACAAATTGGTAGCTGAAGACTTCTAAGATTCCTTTGTTGGCTTTGAGATGTAGGACAGAGCTAATTAGCGAGCTCCTTCATTTGAAGCTTCTTCATTAGAGATAATGCATAATCATAGTTAATGACAGTATTTATTATAATAGTGGATAGTCTGGAGCTGCATCAAATAGTGATTTGTTACTCAATGCTGCTGAATAATTAGGTTGTTCCAGTAATCACCCTGACCGTGGTTATTTTCTTGTAAGAACATCTTGTATTGGAATACTTCTGTCTGGCTGTCATAGGTGCACTGAAATAACTTGGTCCTTTCTTAGATACGTGAGATTCCTAGATAATATAAACCATCATCCATTCTCCCCACTCACAGAATTCAGCTGTTTAATATTTTCTGAACCGTGTCAGGAAGTAGGACAGTTCTTAGAGTTCAGTTGTGCTGTCTTGCAGGATGTGTAAAGTTGAGACAACATTTTCTTCTTTATTTTCCTTTGCAGAGGATGTAGGTTATCTCCAAGCAAGTCTAACCTTAGGCTTGTGTGACTCTGTCCTAGCAAAACGTTACTGTGCAGAATTTTTGCTATACACGCCCAGTCATTACTAGTGTTTTGTTCAGTTTACACAATTACCTTATGTAGATAAAATAAATTTCTTTTTATAAGCATAATTTAATAAGCATTTACACAATATGGTTTAGCTTAGATGACCCTTAATCACTTGTGATTCAACTTCTTGGATGAGCAAATTTGACAGTACTTATTTTATAGAAAACACAGAAATGAAACTTTAAAATTAGAGTGTATGTTAGCACAACTGCATCATTCAGACAACTGTGTGTCATATTGAGCAATGCTGGGAGCACAGTTGATTGCAGGAAGTCTAAAAATACTTTGTATAAGTTCATTGCCTCATACACACTTGAAGTGGCTGGAAACTCAAATGTATGCCTGTTAATGTCCTACAGCTTGCAATTGTAGGGTTTGGAACAGAGAGCCTCTATAGAAAATGTAGCGAAACTTTGAAATTGTGTTTAGTATAATGTGCTTAGGCAGTCAGCTGTCTCATCCTGCACATTGTTATTACAGTTTCTCTTTCCCCTTGTAAACATCTGGGATTGTGATAATCCTCTAGATCACCTCGGAAAAACAACAGGACGTTACACTTGCAGGAAATCAATTGTTGTTCTCCCTGTCCTCTCAAAATACATGTCTGCAACTGTGTGTGCACCCGTGCACAGCTGCGGGGACATACATTCTTGAAGGATGAGCAAGAGTTGTTTTCTTTATCATCTTAAGAGGTACCTCTGATCAAGTATAAATAAATACAACCAGCTTTCCCTTTTAAGTTGGAGTTCTGGAGACAAAGTATCAAAGATAGAGCCATATCCAGCCTATACAGACATCCTTCCTGCAGGCAGCCTTGGAAAACTGGAAGCGCGTTCGGTGGGTGGCAAGGTGTGTGTGCTGCCCCACATCTCCCTGCAGAGCAGGACAGGGCACGGAGCTGGCCCTGTGTAGGCAGGGCTTTGCACAGATACACGTGGTGTATCACTGCTAGCTAATGCTACTTCAGTTCTTCAGGTCTTGGGGCTGAGTAATCACTTTTCCCTTTTCTTGCAGGTCTGTTTCTTCCATGGTACTTTGCACCTGGAACAGCTTACCCGATACATATGTCTCGTCTCTGGTTTCATGCGTGCGCTTTAGTGCTTCCCCCTCTTCCACAAAACCCACTGCACTTTGTGAAATATTTCAAGTGTGCCTTTAATCCAGTAAAATTAATGAGAGCGCTCTGGTTTGCTTTTTGACTGTAAATTTGTCCCATAAAATCTTACGTAGTTTCAATTCATATGTTAATGAATGACTACTTGGTAGTCTTGGAACAATGGTTGAAATCACTGTCTTACCAAATGTTGGTAATTTATAATTGTAAAATCATGTTGTTTCTGGTGTATGCATACCATATCTCTGTATGTAATAATGTAGAACAGAAATTAGGGGCAGGAGGCAGAGTCCAAAAAAAGATGTTATCCTTTCTTTTCAGACCTGAATCTGCACTACAGAGATTAGCAGATATTGCAGGTTGGTTATTAGCAACGTCTTAGGTCTCGAGCTCATTCTGCTAGAGCTCTGCTGCCTCTGAAGACTTGTCTAGGCCAGCTTTTTATTTTGACTATTAGTAAGACAACGCCCTGGAGCTTGTTACTCTTCAGCTGGTCTGTCCCTTGGTAGTGGTTGTTCACTGCTCGCCTCTCTGAGAGAGTTGATAGGGGGTAATATCAGTAGAGGTGATCAGGCTTCCTTGCTCTGAGCTGTTCAGATACAGTGTGTTTATCAGCCTATATATGAATGTACGTGTGTACCTTGTGTAGTGCTGCTCAGGTAGGTTTTCCAGTGCTAGACAGGAACGGCAAGGGCAGGCTGAGATACGCCTTTTTACAGCCGTGGTCTTGGCGGTGCCGTGGAGCGTATATGTTGAGGTTTGTGGTTCTGAACTGCATCCATTGTAAATCCTGTAGGTGAGGTTTGAAAGCATGCTGGCCTAAGGAGCACCTGCACTTTCCCAGGACAGGCTCTTTTAAATATGTAGAATTACAAAAACACCCAAACAACCCCAATCCCATACATAATGTGGTCAAGTGTCCACCTCCAGAAGCATTTTCTCATCTTTAAAGTTTTCTGTGGGTGGAAGTTCCAGCACAGCTTCACACTCTGCTTCATCATAATGGAGTCAGAAAGAAATTAATGTCAGGTGGGAAGATATTTCTTAAAACCTTCTTTCAACATTTGTGCCTATTGCAGTGCCCTGGTTAGAAGTGTGGAGCAATCTGTATGTTCTGACCAACAAGAAATGTGTCAGAAATAGCATGTTTTTATGACCCAGAATGACTTGTCAGGCATCAAGCATTATTATGGTCTTGCATACCAAGCTTAAGATAATAATTTCCTGATATATAGCAGTAATTGGAAAACTTTTTAATGATTTTTATAACTGCAGTTTGGAAATCCCTATTTCTCACTTGTCCTGGGCTACAAAAATCAGTTTCTTCCTGTCTCTCACTCTTTTCCATTCACTGGTTGCTTGCATGTTTATGCAATTTTAACATGCAAGGCTTGCTCTAGAAGTACTTTAAGACCTAGAAGATCAATGAAAATAAGCAAATTCAGGAGTTGCATGAATCTGTTACTTCAAAAGAGTCTATTTCTTAATTTAGTTCTTCGTCTTTTCTGAACGACAGGTCATCTGCATGAGCAAATTCTTACCTACTGCTCTTGCCCAACCCTCCTTCCCACTTGACATTAACCAGAAAAATGAGCAGAAAGCTGAATAGTGACTTGGTATTTTCAATAAATTGTTGGGGTTTTTTTCCAGGGCAGTGTATTTTTCTTTTCCTTTTTTATCCTCTGAGCGCTCTTGGTGATTCACTGGTGTTTCTCCATTATGAACAAGTATCTGGGTATCTCTGTGGTGCTCAAACTGGGTCTAGTCAGCAATACAGTGTGCTTACTGGTGTGCCTTTCTGCTGTGAGTGACAAAAACGACGTGGGACAATAATGGTACCACCGCTAAATGAGTGACAGAAAGCCAATAAAGTCTGTGCTCTACTATTAGGAATTATTTCTCTTATCCTAATGCAGCTTCCCTGGGCTTTATGTGACTCTCCCACCTGGGCTTTGAGTTACTTTAATCGAAATGACAATTTTATAGAAAATCAAACAGAAGCATTAAGCAAATTTGGGCTGCATGGTAAACAAACTTCATATAAAGCTGATCTCTTTTGGGTATTTTTTCCACTGAGAGTGCAACTCACACATTTTTTGACTTTTCATTTAATTAGCATTTTGGGTCTCTATGGAAACTAACATAATAACATCAGGAATCTTATTGCGGATAGACCAACCAATGAATTTCCAAGTTTTAGGTTGCCTAACATCTCCCATTACAGTATTGTCTTAGTTAAATCATGTTTTAACTGGTTGTGCTAATGACTTTTTGTTCTGGATATCTGTCATAAGCTGACTGTGTGTGAGAAAAGGAGTTAAAATGAGATAATTATTGGTTTGTTTATGGAAGATGTCCTTCCTTGTCCTCTACCCCTGTTAAATAGCTTCAGTAGCAAGGCTGAGAGACCCTGGGAAGCATTTCAGCATCTTTCAACAGGAACTTTTTAGGAGGGGTGGGAAGGAAAATCTTGGTCTCACAAGGCTGTTAGCAGACTTTTTGGAAGATTGTTCAAATTTGGAAACAATAGAAAGTTCCTGGATGGGACAGAATTAAATATTTAAGTCTACTAATGGCACAGCAGTTTAAAGACAGGCGCTTTTGCAGTGCTAATGTTCCATACTTAGAGAGAGTAAGAGTTGCTTTTTCTAGGTAGATTTCAGTGTTACACTAGTGGCAGAATACTAATGCTGCATTTAATGTCAACATTTGATACTTGAGATGAAGTAAAAAGTTATTAGAGATTTATTTTTTGCGCTACTCGTTTCTTTTTGTGGCTAAGTCAAATGCATTTTCCCTCCTCTCCTTTGTCTTCTCTCCTTTTTATCAGCTCAGTTGTTTTGATGGAAGCATTGCTGATTTGTATCTAGAGTTTTGATTTTATTAATTTTTTAAACTGTATTAACAATTTAACCTCTAAACAAGGAGAGATCATGTTGTGTAGTGGCTTGTCTACCTGTCGTGCTGTTTCAGTTGTATTCCCAGTTTGGGATGTCTCACAGACCATTCAAAATGGCTTTGTAAATAGTGATTTTATTATGTCGGTGTTTCAAATGGGAAAGCATTTGAAGGTCTTTGCTTATGCAGTGTCCTTTGGCTTGTGGCTTTGTGGTAAAAATAACTACAAAACAGTCAACAAATAAATGTTTGACAGTTGCTTAATTACTGATATAATCCCAGAATTACCGAGAGTGGAAGGGACCTCTGGAGATGTGCTCCAACTCCCTTGCTCAGAGCAATGCCAAGTTGCTCAGGACCGTGTCCAGTGGGTTTTGAGCACCTCCAAGAATGGCAGCCTCTCTGGGCAACCTGCTCTTATGTTCAATCATCCTCACAACAGAAAGCCTTTCCTTACATTTAAATGGAGTTTCTTGTATTTTGGTTTGTGCCCTTTGCATCTTGTCCTCTTACTGGGCACAAGTTAGAAGAGTCAGACTCTATTGTCTTTACTTCCACCCTTCAGGTATTGATATGTATGGATAAGATCCTTTTATTCTCTGGGCTAAACAGTCCAACTCTCTCAGCATCTCCTCATATTAATGATGTTTCAGTCCCCTAATTATGTCTCCAAACCTTCCCTGGACTTTCTCCAGTATGTGCAAGGCTCGTATGAGCCCAGGACTCGATGCAGAGCTCCAGATGTCTTACCAGACTAAGCAGAGCAGAAGGTTCGACTCTGACATGCTGGCAAAGCCCATATTTCACTATGGGATTGTCTATGGCAATGTCATTGGAGACAGTGCTGAAAGCCCTTCTGAAGTTAAGGTAATTAAAATTAACTGCTCCTAAGCCAGTCATTTAATCAGGTTGGTCAGGCATGATTTCACTTTCATGAATCCATGCTGACTATTCTGGGTTACAGTCTTGTCCTTCATTTGTTTGAAAGTTTGATAAATCAAAAATGTTAACTCAGTATAGAAGTAATCAAGTGTGGGTGAGAGAATCATGCATGACCCAGTTTTATATTCTATTCTGTAGGGCCAGTATGTATTTAGGCAGCAGGGGTAAGTTACTTACAACTCTCTGCTTTGTTATTTGAAATATTTGAAGGCTGTTTGCCTTCACATTGGGATGTGCAAAGATCATAAAAAAGGGAAGTTATTGAACTGCTTGAATTGAGTAGCTTGTGGAAGAGCAGGGGAGAAAATGTAGATACTTTTAAAAATATGCTGTGTTTTATCTGGAATGTCAAATGCCACAAGATTAACTTTTGGTGTCTAATCCCTAAAAAAAGGATTGCTCATCAAGGCAAGGGTCCCCAGTCAGACCCTGGCTTCTGTTGGGCCAGCTGAGTCCCTGGCTTACAAGGCAATAAATTTGGGATAACAAGGTCAAAAGTTTTTTTTTCCCCTGAGATTGCCGTGCTGGTTTTCCCATTTTATATTTCTATTTTGAGTGAGTATTCTGGCAATGGATTGAGAAGAATTGGAATACTTGGCTCAGCAAAATGGGCTGGTAATTAGCACCAGGATTGTAAGAGCCTAAAGATGCTTCATATTAATTGTGTGTATGTGTGTTTGTTTTCTTGCTTTTCTGTCTTTTTTGTTGGTTTTTTTAATTTGAGATTCTTGCCTTTTTCAGGTCGTGTCAAGTGTTAAGTGGTTCT
Organism: Campylorhamphus procurvoides; assembly: GCA_013396655.1. Taxonomy (NCBI): domain Eukaryota; kingdom Metazoa; phylum Chordata; class Aves; order Passeriformes; family Dendrocolaptidae; genus Campylorhamphus; species Campylorhamphus procurvoides. The sequence goes on along the minus strand of WBMV01008395.1, from coordinate 129,445 downwards.
GTGTCTTTTCAAATGAAATGTGACAAGATTATAGTACTCATCTGGTCTCCTTTATTTAATTTCCCTTCCCCTTCCTTCATGTTACTGAAAGCAGCTAATGGTAAAAGCATACAGTGGTGATTAGGGAGACCTGCTCTGTAGTCCCCAGTCAAGTCTAGATACATGTAGCCATTAAAAAAAACCCCAGTATTGCTAACTATGTGTTAATTTCTTTCACTGAATGAAGATGTGTTGAAATTCAGACAGCATTATTTACAAGTGCTTGGGGAAGAGTTTAAGAGGTAAAGCCAATGTGATGAGGCAGTGCTAATGAACAGGGATGTCTTAGATTTTTGCCCATGATTCTTGAGCTTCTTTGGGCAAGCTGCTTAATCTTTCTTGTAAAAAAGGCTGATACTAGAGGGGCTTGTTCTGTTTGTCTTTTTAGTGTGCCTGACTTTCACAATGATGTGTATACAACAGCTGGCTCCCTGTCTTATCTTGGAAAACATCAGAACTCACTGTTGCTTTTTCTCCTTGAACCAAAGAATACAGTTTTAATATTTAGATTTTTCTCATTGTGCTCATCTGTCAAATAGAACAAGTTTTATTTGTGCATGCACTATGTTACTTTGAGGTGGGATGCTCCTGGCTTTGGTAAATGAATGTTATTAATTACTATAATAATTTTATGTTGGTAACAGCAAAATGGGCAGTGTGCTATGCTTGGTGAGCTCCCTTTGATGACAACTGGGGAACCTTGCCTTTCAGAAATGGCAACTGCTGATGATCTGTGAAGCTTTATGACTTTTCTAAAGTCAAATTTATTAACTGTAAACATGTGAATCCTTATATGTAATCTTTATGTTCTCCATAGGAGAGCCGTTTTACTTTGCAATGGTTTAGCATAGAATGTATGTAAAACTTAGAAATGGAACATGGCTTATAACCTGTTGGGTAGAAGCAACATCAATTTTAAGATTGGAGCTAGCACTGCTCTCTGTTCACAATTCCTTTTTCTCCTGGGAGGCAGAAACTCTGGCTGGTTTTGGTTCCTGTGCGTGGCACTCATCTAGCTGTAGGAGTGATAGCAGAGTAAGCCGATTAGCATGATTGATACTGCGTGTCAAGGGACTGCCTTAATGGGCTACCATTGCGACTGCATTGTGAAACCACACACGGATGAGGTAATCTCATTAGATGATTAAAACCTTCATTGAGTCTACCAGATTGCAGAGCTTTCAGTTGTATTGCTGTTGGGAACTGATGCTAAGTAAGTGTAGTGCTCTCCTTGGAGTGATGCTGAAATGGGGGTCTTGCTGGGTTTTGCTCCTGGATAACGGGACCAGCAGCTGGAGGCTGACAAAGGATGCTCCATCTCTTCTTGTTTTAAAGTAAGATTCTGGATCATGATGCCATTTTCTCTTAAAGTCAGCGTCAGGTTTGTGCTAGGTTAGTTTTACCATGCTTTGCTGTTCTTTGTGAAATTAGTGTTGGGAGGATATGCTTCAGCTTTGTGTAACTTCCTATGGAATATCACAGTGTATGTATCACAGCCCTGTTTTTAGAAAGTCTCTGTGTTTCTTCTGCAGGTCACCTTGTCTTGACCTGTGATGAGGACAAGGTGTCCCTCCTTGTCCTCTTGCCTGCCCTGTTTACAAGCAGTGTGGCAGGCAGCACATGCTCATACCAGAACTGGTGGGGTACAGAAATTCTGACTTCTTCACGTGCCACCTTATTTAAGGAGCTCATTGAAAACACTGAATTTCAAATGAAAAGTAGTGTACTTGACTAGTCCTTTATCTGAGCTTTGTTTTTTTCTAGCAAGCTGCAAATATTTCTAATTATGGGTCTCTAGTGTTACAGTATGTATAAAACAAAGGATACTAGAACAGAATTTTGGGGTATCAAGACCTCTATTCTGAGACTGGTGGTGACTGCTGTTGCTGTATAGTCAGGTTTTTCTGTATTGAAAAATAGCCCAGTTAATCTGTTGGGAAGCTGGGGACCGACAGAAGAAACATTTATAACTTCCATTGTGTGTTTAGAGCAGTTTGGCCATTTCTTTTGCTTAGAGAAAGTACTGTAATTAATTAGCACATCCAGTGAGACAAAAGCACAGATACTCTTATTGTTTTGGCAAGGGAATCTCAACAATATCTTCTGAATTCTGTTGTCAAATGTGGTCTATTTATTTAGCAGTTCTGCAAGGAAGTGAACTTTGACTATGAGCTATTTTGGATCTGAAGAAAAAAAAAATTAAAAAAAAGCCAACCCAGAAAAACCCACAACAACAACCTGTTCCAGTATGTGCAGAAGTGTGGAGAGGAGAGTGTCTTTCATATGCATTTGACAAAAAAAAGAAATTACAAACTTGTACATGTTACTGACAGGTTGTAAGCACCAGTATTGTGAAATTTTATCCACAGAGCAAATAAACAACAGGTTTTCAGGTTTAATTGCATTAGTTTAGTAAAAATGGCAGAGCTTGATGATAGATCATCTTGGGATTGATTTTAAAATCCAGGGTTATGCTGGGTATCAGTGATAAGCAAATAAGAGGCAGGCCAATAATTTATGCACAAAATCAAGTAAAGTTTCGTCAAATACTAAGTGCTTAAGAAAATAAATGAAATGACAAGTGTTACTTTATTGCATTTTTCTTTGAACTTTTAAACTGTTCACAAAGTGTTGTTTTTGTGTAGTCATTTTTCTGTATCATAGACTGCAGTGAATTACTTGACTATTGCAATATCTGGTATGTTCAGTTATGAAAATATTTTCCATTTCAACTTTAACTTGTTCTCAAGTGAGCTGGCCGAGTTGAATTATCCCAAGATCTCCTTTTCAGAGACCTTGGTCAAGTCCTGATGCCTCCTGAGGTGTTTGAGGGTACTCAGTCCATGGCACTGCTCTGCAGTTACTTTTCACTGTAAGGGCAAAGCCAGGCCTTATTCTGCAGCTGTATTTTGCCAGTGAGGGACCCATTCCCCTGAACAGAACATAAAATTATGGAGTATTTCCAGTGAAACAGTGCAAGTGTTTTGATTATGAGAATAGAAACCTCCATTGTTGGTATGACTACAACCTGGTTTACTCTTTCCAGAGTGTCTGCCATGAACGAAGGGGAGCAAAGCATAAAGGAGGAATCTCACAAGATTTAAAAGTTTTAACTTTTTCTGCTTACATAGACTGATTGTAATAGCTCAAAAATCCAAAATCTCTCTTGGTCCCAGATATACTTGTTTCAACTCTGTATCTGCAGATGGAGTGCCCTGGAAAACAACCCTAAATAACCTGTCTCAAAACACCTCTCCTGACTGAAATGAGGAAAGAAAAATACTTTTAATGTCATTTCTTAGAGAAATGTTGGAGAATTGGATTCAAGTTCCTAAGCTGTTGCAGAAGAGAGGGGGGTAAGGCTGAGCCCTCCTCATGAGAGATGAAGTGGGGGTAACCCAGAAAGTGCATTTTGTTCTTATCCTTTGTTATTAGAGATAACAAATAGGGGTTTCTTTCCTACTGACTAAAATTTTGCTGGTCTTTTGTTCTTTGAGCACCAATTTTCCTTTCACTGTAAGAAATCTATGTCCAGGGTTTCTTTGTTTCTTTTGTCTTATGTTAAGCAACCTGATTGAAACTGCTTGATGAGTCTGTATGAAATGTTCAGGAGTTATTTTGCTGACTATGAACCGTCTCTTGAGCCTTATTTTTTTTTTTCAAGAAACTTTCCACACTTCTTAAAATAGCGTGTTCACAACATATTTTGTTCTGCTGTTCTGTGCTGTTTTCTTCCTTCCCACCCCCTGCTCCCTTTCCATAACAGCCTGGTGGGTGAACCCGAGCAGCAGCTCGTGTTCTACCTCTTCCCTGTTTCTTTTGTAATCTGTTTGCTGAGCTGGCTGGCCTCCAAAAGTGCATAAGTGTGTTTATACATCGAGCCTAACAATAGTATCATAACACCAATTTGTTTAACCTGCGCTGGAAATAACAATCTAAATATTGTGAATCAAAGAGAAAGCAGGCATTTGTATATGCTTCTCTACCCCGCCAGCTCACTTCTGTTGTGTGTGATAAAAATCACTGAAACTTCTCTTAGGTTCTGTGGGAATTTTGTCAGTGCTGTTGGTGTGATGTGATACCTCTTAAATGATAAGGGAAATTCAGCTGGAGCTTCTCCCTGCCGAGCTGCATCCCGTGCTGTCATCGCTTTGTTCAGGCACAAGGTGTTTAATTTGTGTGTGTAGTTCAAGCTCACAGTAGTGGAGAAAATCATCTATCCCTGCTGCTGTGGGGAGGGCATTCATAGTATAGCAAACCATTAAACTGTCAGCCATTAAACTGTGCTTTTATTATAGTGCTTGAGCAGAGTTGTGAGAGGCACAAAGCGCGCAATAAATACTGGTTATGCTTATTTTGTAGTCACAAAGCGAGTAATAAATTGATTGATCGGCATATTTTTGGTTAAGGTGCCAAGATGTTAATGTAAGTGCTTTTTGTTGTTACTTTGATTCAGTGACTTTGATCACCAAAATAATTCCTCTGCATTGAAATGATTTGGATTGTGTCCCTCAGTAGCTGATGTGAGCAGTCCTAGCAGTATTTATATTCTTAACATGCCATGGGGCCTCATGTTTTAAAGTTTATAGTTTCTGGAGGAAGAAAAGAATGGGAAAAAAAAAGAAGCAGTGCATGTTTTTGAACCAAAATGAAGTTATACTGAAATTTCAACAGTCTGGCTGTATCATCCCATCCTCAGGATCTTCTGATCATCACTGTATGGTGATGTCATTTTGCTTTAGCAAAATCTGAGTTGACTTGCCCAGTCTTCTGGAATCTGTCTTGCTTGCTTGGAACAGCTTTATAATGGGGTGTAGGAGTGGACATTCTCTTAGGAGTGCTCTGTAGTCTTGCAGTAGCTTCAGTGGAGCATCACCTGCCTGGCTGGGTGCTGGAGGTGCCTGCAGCAGTACCAGGAATGTGGTGTGAATGGTGTCTTGCCTGTGCAGTTAGTGACAGTGAAGGTACAGTCATTCTGCATCAGTGGTTTCCAAAATTATGGTTTCACATTGTCATTGCTGGTCTTGGTTCTTCTCTCATGACTCAAGTTGTGAGCGAGCAGCTTCAGCTTTGTGGATTTGTGGAAGGAAGAGGCTTGCAGCAGAGGCAAAACCCACGTGTTCAAATGGGAAGGTCAGCTGAGTATTGCTTAGAGTAGCTATTTAATTTTATTTTTTCTGTGTTTTTGTTAGCCTTTCTGGAGGATGGATAGTTGGCTGTGGAAGTAGGGTAGCCATCCACTTGGAGACTTTAATGGGAGGGAGTTGTGTTCAGAGAAGCTGGAGAGAGATGGTCTGGCCAGCAGCATCCCTCTCACCTTCCTGTACCACTCAGACAAGTGGGTCCTTTTCACACAGGTAAAATAATTTAGGTGGCACCAGAATTGCCTAGGGGAGGAAAGACTTTGGATGTCGCTGTAAATGGCAGGGAGAATGAGAAGCGTCCTTTTTTTGTTTGAAATTTGATATGTAGTTATAGCAGGATTTTTTTATATTTTAAAAAGAATAAGACACACAGTCTTGTCTGTCTTACTGAGTTCATAAAAATGATGTTGTGATGTGTATTTTAAGAGGTAGAAAATTTTGTACAAGGTACTGACAAAATTAAATCTTACTTCTAAATTCATGACTCTTGTGGTGGTCCCAAAGTTCTTTCCATTTTAAGGATTAAAAAATGGTCACCTTCAGAAATAGAATACACTTTTTCTGTGTCATGATACAGGTATTGAAAAATAACCAGCGTTACAGCAAATCTGGCAGTGATTCTTACTCATAAATGGCTCCAGAATGAAAAGGGTTAAGTTACGAGTTGAGATAAAAATACCTGCTCAATTAGGTTGTTTTGTGCATTTGAGGTTACCCGCTATTAAAAATATTTTCAAACTTCTACATCTGTACCTTATAATTCTGGTAGATGACAAACAAAATGTAGAAAAACATGTTTTCCCCTTTCCACAGTTACATTGTTCCTGAAGTGCTGGCAGTGGTAAGAGCTTCCAGTCAGTAAACAAAGTAGATGCCATTTAGATGTATAGAGAGCCAATAAATAAAGTAACAAGGGAGCCAGTTTTAGAGTTTTTTTGCTGCCTGTAAGTTAAACAATTTTATAGCAAGTGAAGCTGGTTATGAAACTCTCACAAAAAAGGTGTAAAAAGCAGTTGGATAATGCAGTGCTTGCTTTTTATGTCAAAGAGCAAAGCCTAAAAAAGGGCTGTAACATTTGAATCTGCTCAGAATTACGAAAGAAATACTATAAATCTGGTGGGGTTGAAGTTCTCATAGCAGTGTTGGTGGTTTAAGGATAGATTTTTTTGTTTAATCTGTTTTTAATGTATTTTTCTGTTCCATGATGTGATCTGATACAAATGAAGAAATGAACAATCTCACTGTACTGAGCAAACAGCAGGCTAATTGTTCACTTTTTATCTAGTGCACAGAGGAGGAGGGAAAGAGTTTGTGGTGAGATCAGAAATTCTAGGCAATTTTTGTTTTCCATGAATCTCTTGGTTACTCATCAGAAGGATGCTGTTATTAAAAAGGACAACAACAGCAACACCTCCACAAGGATAAATGTTTAAAAGAATAAATCCTTCTTGGCAGTAAAAGGGGGTGATATTTAAAATGTCTTCGGTTTCTGGGCATTTCCTAGATTACAAAGATGATGTTACAGGGCCTTTTGCCTCATCTTGTTCTTTATGCAAAGAAATGCCTGGCATGAGAATGCATTTTCAGTGCATTTAACGTTGAAATGACGCCGTTTAAATAATTTATCCTTGGATTATACCAAAGATGTTTGTATTCCTCATCTGTCCAGATGCACAAAGCATGACTTTTCTTATCATGCTTAGATGAAGCCTTAGATGTGGGATGCTTTTAACTGAGCTAAATGTGAAACACTGGCCATTTGGTAAACTAAATGCCCTTTGTGTGTTAGGTGGTGAGATGTAGGGAGCTGTTCAGCTGGGAGCTGCAGCACAGCTGTGGGAGCTGGCCTTGGAAATGAGGGCTAAGAAACAAGTTCCTTCTTTCATGGGACAGCTACATAAAGATATTTTTATTTTTCTGTGTTTACTTACTTTTTGTCATATGATACTTACAGCAAAAGAGTATTAGTCAAAATGACAAGAGCTGTTGAAGAAAAATTTCTCCCAGCAATTGTTGAAAGAAATGCTTCATTTTTAGAGAAAATGTCATAAAGCTTTTCACTTAAACTTAGCATACAAACTGAATTCAAGGTGAGTCTGGGAAGAAGCATGATTGTATCTGTCACCCTCTAGTTCTTTTGTTTTCGTGTTCCCCCTCTCAACTAGGCTAGCTCCTTATTTTTTAATTTGGATTTTATTTTTAATGATGGTTTCATGGACCCTGGGGGTTGGCCATTAATTTTAGGCCATTGTGTGAATGCTAACTACTTAAAAATAGTCATGGAGCCAACCTTGCTTCCTCTCAGGGTTTATCAGTTGGAAGCATCTTCTTTTTATCCCATGTGTAAGCAAAGACCTCTCTGGATTGATGATTTGATCTGTATAATGGAAAATCTAGGCAGGATATCCTTTCTCTGTTATTCCTTGGTGTGATGGCATCAGGTCGTGTCTTAAAATGGGGGAAGGGAAAAGGAGGATCCTATTAGCAGACAGGGTGGTTTCAAAGGGACTCTTAAACTGCAGGCTTGCCCAGGACCTCGTATTTACTTTCTTTGTTGAACCATTTGTGCCTCAAGCTGCTATTACAACATGCCAGTGGAGGCTTCTGCTGCTGTGCTCAAAAGCTTGCTCGAGTGCTCAGTGAATGTTTTGTGTTTGGAAGTTGTTGTTGGATACTGAGGGGCGTGAGGGGCTTCCCTGTGGTTATTTTGAGCACCAGCAGACCTTACAGAAATACTGCCTTGACAAGGTAGATCCAGTCTTATCCTGCAGAAATGCAGTGCCTGAGCTTCCCCTGCCAAGAAAAGAATGTTTCTAGTGTCATTCCATTATTAAAATGCCTCTAAAACCGAAGCAGTGCCTGATGTGCAATAGAGGCACAGCCAATGCTTGATGAAGGGTGTGCATGGGGTAGCAAACATACTCAGAATTATTTTGGAACATTATTGTGACCTTACATTTCAGCATGCTTGCAACTATTCCACTGTAATACTCACAGCTTGAAATGTTGGTTGGTGTTTGCAAGCAAGGCAGAGGAGGTTACCAGCTGCTGTGATTGTGGAAGAGTCTTTGTTTTAGTCATTTTGTGTTCAGGACAAGGAGTAAAAATGACATTGACCTTTCATCCCCACCCCTCTGCCCCTTCCCTTCTCCAGCTAATACAGTAGAGCTCTTACACACAAGGTGAGTCCCTCTCTGAGTTGGTGCATTCCGCTCTTGTCACCATGACCTGGATATGTTGTGCTGAAGAGGAACCCGAGGGCTTTGGAGACACTGGACCTGATTGTGGGTTTAGCAGGTACTTGGGAGTGCAAGACAAAAACATTATTAAAAAGGAACGCTGTAATTGCAGTTCTGTTTGGACTTTGGAATCTGTAACACCCTCAAGTGTTCGTGGCAAGATGTCGGTGCAATTTAAAGCACATGGATATTTTAGTCTAAATTAAGATATTGATGGGATCATTGCTTGGGCTTTTATGTGAGGAGAAGATAAAGATCTTTCCTTCTACATTACAGAGTGTATCTGAGCTACTTAGAATTAGCAAAGTACAAAGAAATGTACTAGCAAACTGATCTGTGACTTTCAAGCACCATGATTTGTTATAGCTTTAACTGCAGTGTTTAAATGGATGTTTACATTTCTTACAAGAATGTCATATTTTTCTATGGGACATACACCTACTACTGATCTAAAAGCTCAGATAAATAAAATATTTTTTTTAAATAATGCTGCAAGAAACTTTTACTTCTCTTGCTTACACTGTTGGAAAACTAGGTTTGTTGTATATAATAGCCTAATGACTGTGGCTTAAATACAGAATCTCCACATATGCAAGAATTTGGACCTCTGTGCTCTTAAAAGTGCGTTTTACAGTTTTAGCTTCATTCAACCCAGGATTTTGAACAAATGTTCTAAGTCTATGCAGACACCATGTTTTGAGCAACTGTTGAAAAACCAAAGCAGGGGAAGTTTTTCAAATCTTAAGCCCACCCCTCATGTATTAAATCATTCGAAATCTTACAATTGCTGTTATTTTCAGTCCATTGTGTCTGCTTCCTGTTGGTCAAAGGTTATGAGGATAGGGTGGTGTAGAGCGAGGTGGGAAGCCGGCAGGAAAAAGAAAGCTTTGCTTATTTTGGGGTAGACACAACCACAGAAATGGCCAGGACATTGCTTAAATTTTCTGAAGACTTGAAGAGGTAAACTAGAAAAAAAAGTGTTCTTGATGTTGTTTACTTTTCTGCTTTGTAACTTAGGCATATGAAGAATGGAGTAAGTAATCAGAGGCTTCCTTAAAGAGTGTTATCTTTGTGCTTGAAAAATATGGGGTTTTTTTGTTCAGAAAGAGATGTAGCTTTCGTTTTGATTTACAAGTTGACTCAGTAAATTCTGTTTCTGCAGCGCGAGCCTACACCTCGTTTGTTCACTCATATCACTAACTCAAAAAAAAAAGAGGTTTTCTATTTGTATTGTTATTCAAGAACTGTCAGTAGTTTCTTGGCTGTCACCACGGGTGCGAGTCCTTCGGGTTTGTGCCGGGGAGGCTCTCGGGGATCTGCCGGGAGCAGCCAGACGTGGCCGGGCACTGCTGCACTTGTGGTGAGCGACTGTGGCCATGCCATGCAAGGGAGCTGGGCTCAGGGCAGAGCTGGGCTCAGAACACTGCTCTGGGGTTGGGGAGAAAAAGTCATCAGTTGAGTTGGCTGCGGGGGTTAAGTCCTACAAAGCTGTTCATCCTAATATATGGCATGAGGGTCCTGTTACAGTGTAGAAAATTTTTTGATGTGAGTTGATGAGAGCTACAGGAGTGTTTTGTAAGCTAATCCAAGTAATTATGTTAAAGTGTCTTAATTTTCAACTGTGTTGGAATGTAGTTGAATTTGCTATTGGTGCATGATGTAGCTGGTTTCTAAATTTCTTAACCATTTTGTTACTACAAGTGAGTTATTTGAATCTACAAGTATTTGTTTGCCATGTCAGAAAAATAATCTTTTTGTTATAATAGTAACTCATGTCAAGAAGGATAGTAAAAGGAATTAATATATCATAGTGTCTCACAAAGAAGTTTGACTTTGTGCTGGTTTATTTTGAAATTATTTTTTTTTCTGGTGTTCTTTAGGTCAGTTCTGCTCAGAAAAAAATCTGTTGGAGCCTAGTTGATAAATATTTTCAGCCCTGTAAAAGGAGAATGTGTCTATCAGACACAATGCTGGCTTTTACTTTACCTTAGCTTTTAGCTTTTCCTAGCAACTCTTCCTGCCATCTCTGCATGCTTGGTTCGTGCACATTTCAGGTCTGATGATTTGTAGTGGAAAAGTTAATAGTTTTAGTCTTAAAATGTAAACAGCGAGATTGCAGTTCCTAATTCTTCCCCTTTCTTAGAATAAGGAATTCCTTGCAATGCCTCACAGTATTTAAAAAGTAGTGTGTTAATTTTCCCTGCAAAACTGGCAGAACAATGGGTTTCCTTTAGTTTTCCCTTTACTGTGCTTGAGTATGGCCCAGTCCTTTCATTGCTGTAGTAGAGGGCAGCTCATTTACAAAAGAGGCTCCTGCTTTGATCTGCAGACCCTTGATTTGCAAAGATGTCATCAAGTGTACAGCCTTGCTCTCACAAGGAACAGATAAAGATGGAGTGTCAACGTGTCCTAAATTTAATTTGCAGGGATTATTTAAAACATAGTCTGAATTTTCATTGGAGATTTTTCCATGTGTGTTAATGGATGCGTAGAAGCTTCTTTAATAAAACTGGTAGGTTAAACCAGGCTAGTTAGTTGGGAGGCAGTTAGTAGAAATTACGGGGTACCTTTGTATCATCCTTCTTAATTCATTGCTAAATCCCCCTTAATTCATCATTCCCTATTGAAGTTGGAGAAACTGCTGCTTCTGAACCTCAAATCCCCTTTCGTTTTCATTGGGAGTACAAAGCACAGGATCTCAGCCTTATAAATATTGTGTTGAAGAGATGATGTGAAGAATGCTTGCCCTCTGTCATTTGTAGAAACCTCTTTGTTTGTGAAGGGAGCATGCTTGAGTGATCCCAACGTGAGGCAGTGAAGCATGTGTTGTACGTTTGTTGCAACTGCAGTGTCCTTTAGAGGACCCAAAATTGTGTTAGGAGAGGCATGTTTTTACAAGATCCTACTGTCTTATCTTGCTTTTCCTTGTGTATAAGGCTGTGACAGATGATGAAGATAGATACCTGCATGGGTGAGTAAGAAGGAAAAAAAAGAAAACTGTCAATTTTTACCAAATATTACATGAAGCACTGGGCTTGTGAGCTGGAAGAATGGGGATTTTTCACACCTTGTCACAAACATCACTTTAGAATAACTGTCCTCCTAGGAAATGAGAAATGAATAGGAAAAAAACTCTGGTGAAATCATTCATCCCTGGCCATTAGTGGGAAAGAAGCTGTTGATGTCAGTGGAGTGTAGGCTTGACCTTTCAGCTTTGGATTTATCATGTCTTTCTAAATGCTAATTTTTTTTGTATTTTTTCTGTGTGTTGCTTTCATGCAACTTGTCGAGGGGGTCTTGTGAGCACAGTAGTAATCCTTGTGATAAGTAATGTACAGAGACTTCTGAAAACAGAGCAGAATTTACCCCATGTGTTTTGCTTTCTTAGATTAAGACTTGTGGGGCGAAAGTGACTTCTAATTAAAAACTGATGAAAAGACTGAAGCAACGTTAAAAAAAACCCAACAAACAAACCTTTGTCTGGTGAATACACAAAAACATTATTTCTCGAATAAATCCATGTGATACACAGCCAATTGTATTTTGGATGGGTGATCATAAGTAGTGTTAAAGAAGCTGATCTTTAGGAGGAATCTGAAGGGAGGAGATGTCACACCCTTGCTTATTGGTTTGGGAACCCTTCAGAAGTTAAAGAACGATGAGAGATGCAGGAGAGAAGGAAAAATGAGCCAAATTTAGTATCAGTGATAGAGCAAAAAGCAATAGAAGGTGATGTGCAAGAGGGAGAAAGTCAAGTAAGAACATGAATTTTTCTAAGAAGAAAAAGCATAAAAATAGGAAAAGAGGCCCAAAACTGCAATAACGCAAGTCAATAAATGGAGAACTTTAAAATAGAAGATGATGTGGTCAGAATGAGAAGGGAGATTCTCCTGGCAGTATTATTTTAAATAGGATGGATATGGGATAGACTAGGGAGGGAGATGATCAGAACATGCTCATGATCAGAGAGGAAAACACCAAATTTTGGAAATGTTCTGAGAAACAGGTCAGCAAACCAAAGACCATGTAGATGTGTGAGTAAGGGACCTGCAACAGCTACATTTCTCTTTATGCTGTGACAAACCTCAAGCCATGGCAAGTGTTAGGTCCTCCACTGGTGATGGAGCAGTGAGAGAAGATGGTGAAGTTACTGTCTGTTCCTGGCAAGGAGTTGTGTCTTAGCCATGCACGATGGGTGGACAACTGGAAGTGCAAAGGTAGTTTTGCAAGTGGTCAGAAAGAGCAGAACTTTTACAGGCATTAGTGTTGGATTAGAGGATGTAGGAATAGAGAGAGATGGTCACCAGTCTTATCTTGGAGACAATGAAATGAGGGCTCAGGTCCTGATGCTGCTCCAGATCTCCTGCTTTATTGCTCTGAGTAGGCTCTCCTTGGGTGAAGAGATGATGGTGATTCTCTGGTGTGCAGGAGTAAATTGGTGCTTGCTGTTAGGAAATTTCTGGCATATTGCAGACAAGTAAGTATTTATTGAAGTGCCTGATGCTACCAGTCATAAGGATCATTTTAATGGGAATTAGAGGATACAGACCTGGCTGTGCAATTGCACTGGGGGAAAAAAAACGCAAAAGGCAAGAAAAAAGCAAGAATTCCCATGGAAAAGGGGAAGGACTATGAAGATACTCAGTTTCAGATTGACAAAATAAAGCAGCCGTTAGTGCTACACTGTCTGAATTGTATTTTGCACCTTTTCTGGCGCTTTAATTGGCGATGTAACATTAGGAGACTAATTCACGTGCTGAAACATCAATTATGAAACAGAGCTCACAGTAAATGTGTGTGGAAGTATTGTTCTGTATTTTCAGTGTTTTCTTTTGTTTATTTAACAAGCTAAAGTTAGAATTGACAGCACAAGACTAGAAAATGGTGACAATAGTTTGAAAACAGGAAATTTTGGCCTTGTGTGTATTCGGAACAGATGATCAGGATGATGGCCAGGAGAGTGGAAACTTCCACTGAGACTGTTTTTTCCTTATTTTGCTCAGTGAGAAAAGATGGTGCTTCCTGGAAAACAAGTCTTAAGTATTTAAAGAAAGTCCTAATGTACTCAGTATTTTCCTCATCTCACATTTGTTTATTTTGCAGCAATCTGTTTACACTTCTTAGTATTTAGCACTGCTAAAAGTAGAAGGTTTGGACAGTTAGATCCTGGAAATGCAATTTCTGCTGTATAGAATTAAGAAACTAAGACATACTATTTTTTGCCCTCAGTTTAGTTGTCCACTCTTACATTTCAAAAAATAAAAGGCATTATTTTTAGAGAAGAGCATAAGAGGATGGCAATTGCCAGTTGGTATTATGACAATGGTTTGAGAACTAGCTAGTAATTACATATTCCTCCACTCCCAGTGCTCACGATATGGTGTTTAAAAAACAAACCAACAACAAACAAAAAGGTTTTAAAAGATTTCCAAAATCTGCTTTCTGTCAAACACTCCTTAATTTATTTCTGCATGGAAATCTACAAGTGTTAATTTCTCAGGGCAAAACGTCAGCCGAAATTTTGATGTTTCACCATGTTGGAGTTAGTTCTGCAAGCTGGAAGAGCAGCAAGTGGAAAAAGTCAAGTTCTGCACTTGAAGTGCTGTTACCTGATGTGACCTCCTTCTGCTGCTTCCCGGCACTGCTCCCAAGTACGTGCCCCATGGGATGAAGCTCCTCGGTGATACTGGGCACTGGTTTATGCCAAGCACAAATGGGATTTAAAAAGAAGCACAGTGTGAAGGAACACTTAGTTTTGTGTCATTTGAGCTTCTCGTGGGATGCAGAGCACAGGTCTAACACATGAGTTAGAACGCTGTGCCAGAGTTGTGTTTGCCTCCTGCAATGAATGGAACACCTGGACACTGGAAATGTGGAGACAGAAAAGAGAAGTCCTCAACTTCTGTTTGTGATCCCTCTTCTGGTTCTTTGTCAAAGGCATGTACCAGTTTTGCTGGTGTTTAGCCTTTGCACTGAAAAATAAAGAGAGAGGGATAGATTAAATAGATGGCAGCAAAAGGCATATGGAAAATTAAGTCTTGATCCCAGCACACAAGCGAAAAAAAACCTCAGCAGAAGCTTCAGAACTTAAACAAATGTCCAGGAGAGTATTATGAAGGCACCTTGGGCTGTGCCTTTTGCTGTTCCTACTTCTCTCTGGTTCATGCTCTCCATGGCTTCTGTTTACTTCATATTTTCTTTTGGAGCAAGGAAATGTTTTGCTGTACATTTATAAAACACCAGGTGTTTTCTTGGGATCCTTCCTTTTGTCACTTCTTTCTTCCAGGTCTTAGTGGACTTCTCTGAGAGAGGAGGATGCCAAATACTGCCCATTTAAAGTACTTTGTGGAGTACGAAGGTGCAAACCTGAATACAAATGTCTGCACGCTTGAGAGATGGGAAGGAAGGCCTGAGATTTGTAACTTTATTCTTGGGTTTACTGATCATACATGGGAAAAGATTTATTAGCAGTGTTACTGGAGTGGGATGTAAGTGATACCTCTTTGGCTTAGCTAGTGCTCAGCAATTTTGAAAGGTTTTTTTGACTGGATGCTACTCAGAAGAAAAAAAGTGGTAAATGTGCCAGAAAAGGAAAATTAACTTTAAATGACCTTAGAATGATGGGTAATAATAATTAGGAAAATATAGGATGACATTGACCAGTTAATTAGTAAGCATAGCTACTTGGCCACAAGAGCAAAATCTGTAAAAATGGACCAGAAAAATTGTCTTTGATTAACCATTTCTAAGCTTTTATTTAAACATGTCATGTATCATTTTGGCCTCTTGAGCAATAGCTTGAGGGGATTCAAATAGAAGGTGAAATCCTTTTAAAAATATAAATTATCTGTTCTTTCCTGCCCCTTCCTCCTTCCTTTCCTTCTCCATTTACACATACATCCCATATTTCCTACATCTTTGAACTACAGCCAGCAGCTGAATGAGGTGCATTTTGAGAGTACATGATGGGAGGGGCGGGGAAAATAACCCATAAATGTAAAGATTAAAGGAGGTATGGCTACAGCTTCTTTAAAAGATATACCTCTTGTAAGGACAATATATTGTAAAATCTGTGCACTGGATACAGGATTAGCTACAGTATTTAAAAAAAAACCAACACCAAAACCCCGCTAAACCTTACCACTGCTACATGATGCTTTCTGCCAATGTCTTAGCTGATTCATTCATTTTTAAATCAGCAGTTTGCATATATCTTGGTGAAAAAAAACCCTAATCGTAGGAATTTCCTGGTTTTACTTTGTAACCTACTCAAAGTGCTGTGTGAAAAATACAGAATTCCACTGTTCCTTTGATCATTTGATGCTCTGTGGGTGAGCAGCTTGTCACATTTCAGCCTCCCTCAAAAACAAGCAAACAAGCTTGTTTCTATAGTTATGATGGTCTCATGATACGATGGTCTCATGATGCAAACGGGACAATGTTTGGCAGGCATGGTGGTGTCCTATGTTAGGCCAGCTGATATGCTTTGCAGCTCAGAGGAGAAAACAAGCTGGGAGGCACACAAGGCCTTTCTCAGTCTGAAACAAAAGCAGCAAACCTTGTTAAACTGTGTTTTGTAATAATTCACAAAGCCTTCATAGGCTTTGGGTGAACTTGATTCCCATGACGTTTGCCTTACTACACTTAAAAAAGGAACCATTTTGCTTCTGAATTAAGTATTTGCTCTGCAAGCAGTGTTTGGTAACTAAGTGCTAGTATGTTTATAAAATATATTTTAAATCCTATTTATATTAGTAACATAATTTATATATTTGTTTAAATCTTTCCTTTAAAAAACAAATCTCTATTTGCTCAGATTTCTTTCCAGAATTGCATCATATTTGTACAAAATGTTTAAATCCTGTCATGGCTATTTTTTTGACTTCTCCAACTTAAAGCAGTTGACTTTTAGCACAGAAAACCGGTGTTTGATAATGTATATCTGATAACATCAGTTATGTGACAGATAATTAGTACCTGTAATATTCTTGTGATGTAAACCAGTTGCATCTTTTTGGGTGATTGTGAGAAATAGGCTGTAAAAGAAAATGCAGAATTTTAAAGAAGAATGCCCAAAGAGGGTTAATCCCCCCAAAAAACTTGCATGAATACATATTTGCACATGTGCAGGATTTCTTTTGGAGATTCTCTTTGGAAAGCTGTCACTGAAGAAGCTCTCCCTCACACATATAGCACACTGATCTGTACTTCAGTGAGGCAGTGGACAGCTTTCTTTACGATGACAAATACTGAAATGCTAAAAATAGATCAAGCTTTAAGAATCCCAGATATTTTCAAATAACAAAGAGTGATTTATGTGAGCTCATTTTGCACTTTGACAAAATATAGAGGCGCTTTTGTACTATGATTAGCAAGGGTGCTGATGTCAGTTCGCTTGTCTAGCTTTAAGCTTTATTCTGCTGCTAAATTGTGCTTTGTACTGTAATCCAGAGAACCTTTGTATCTGCCTTATTAGTGTGTAGTTTATGGAATTGCTTTTGTTTTTGAATATAATCTGTGCCAGTTTCAGTGAGTGTGACTCATTCTAGGACTGAAATAAACGTTCACATATGCACTATGTGAAAACTCTGCAGAAATAGTAGCAGGTGCTGGTAGGCTAAATTCAATGTTTTAAGTCTTTATAGTTGCTGGTTTGTAGCCTGAAGGGCTGGGAGGAAATTCTTTTAGCTGGTTGGTTTTTCTCAGTTTTAAAGAGTCCTATTTACCCATTAATGCTCAACAGAGATTGCCAGAGTTGTGAAGAACTTTTCACTCCTCAACACAGTACTGGAAATAAACCTCGAGAAGAGGCACACCTGGTTGATACAGAGTTGTTGGGGGGGTTTGGTGTTTTGTTGTTGCACAAATTAGGAGACAAAACACATCGTGCTTCTCAATTGCTTTTGTTCTTCTCCTATCTCTAATCTCCTTCCTTCTGATTTCAGCTTTGAAAATTTCGTCTGAATGGCTGAAGGCTGAGGTTAAAGATAAAGGTAGTTTCTGAAGCAGGAGTGTTTTGCAGTTTGGTTTGTAACAGCTATCTGTGATCAACCTTGCCTGGAGAGAGAGCCTCCGATACTGAAGTTTCCTGTTATCCCAACATCTACGCTGTCACTTGATTTGGAAACAGGAAACAAAACAAACTTTGCTAGTGTTTTTGGGCTGCTGTTAAACTGTGCTTATCCAGCTGTGCTACTAGAATATACCCACATTTGAAATCTAAATTGAAGGGGTTTCATCTGTTATGTTCACCACGTCTGTGTTTGAGTGTTCACCCAGTTAAACTTACTGCTACCGTGGAAATAGCTTGAGGCTTTGACTTGATTCACACAGTTCAGCATTTAAAGGCAGATGTTGTATTGAGAATAATGTGATATACAATATACTATACATATATATAGTACAACTACAATAAATATACTTGTTTTGTGAAGTATAGATGTTATCTTAAAATCACATAACTTACAGATTCTTGGTAGCCTTAATTAAGCTGTCTGGCATGTGTCCCTTCCTCCTGTTTTTTGTATTATCTTTTCATAATAGCTTTCTAAGCTTGATACCCCCAAAAGGCATTCCCACTTCACAATGAGGGGTTTGTGAGTCTCCAGGGCAAAGCTGATGGCTCCAGTTCAGAGCTGGGAGATGGCAGTGCGGTTCTCCCTCTTTGTCCTTTATGTCCTCCTTCCACTAGTTTGTTTGAAGGTAACAGCTACATAAAAATGAAACGGAAAGCACTCTCGTGCCTCACAAAAATGTCTCTGAATCTTTTCCTAATACACAGTAAGAAACTCTTGTTTTCAAACCTACATCCCAGTGTGTAAGGGACATCACACATCTTGACCTCTTCTGGAACCGTCCTTGCTGATTTCATTCTTTCCTTGCAGCCAGAGCTGGCCAAAAGGGAAATGCACTCACCTGTCTTATTTATGTCTTTCTTCTGTTGTTTGGTTTTGATCTTCCAAAGGACTTGCTGACAACCTTGTTTGAATATCCTAAAGAAGTTTTAAGTGGGGTGCCTTGGGGCACGGTGTGAGTCTGTGGTGTAACACACAGCAACTTGGCTACTGCATTGATTTGTCCTGGTCTCCAGTGGTGCTGGAAAGTGTAAGAACAAATGGATCAAACAGTGATGGCTCCCCACTGTGTCTGGGCTCTGCTTTCAGATTTCTAACTGTGAAGGCAGTGCAGCTCTGCTAGTGGGCAATGGCAGCACATCTACTTTCTTCTGCTGTGCCTGTTAGCCTGGCATTTGGGCGTGTGAAGAAGCTCGTGGCACAGAATGTTGTATTGCTGGTAGAGCTGAGGAACAGAAGTGCAGCCAAGTGGGGCTATAAATTTGCTGTTGGAAACAACAGGACAGCTGTATGCAAACCTTGGCTTCTTAGTTTGAGTTCACATCTTTGGTGAGAAATATGACAGGTGACAGAGGCCCATGGGAATGAAAGGCAGCTGAGGATTAGTTAGAAGATGAGGCATTTTAGTTGTGCTTTTCTCTCAGAGCAGCTTCTTTCTCTCCACAGCATCAGGGGGGGCTGGTGCAACAAGCACGGTGTGTAAGACTGTCAAATGTGTTTCTTGAATGGCTGTACCTTCCCCAAAGACTGGCTTTATGTGGTAAAATTATAACGTTGGGTCATTTTCTCCATCCCCATCTCTCTTACAGTTTCAAAAAGAATAATATAGCTCTTTTTCTGTGAGAAGTGCTACTGTAGAAATATTATGAGGTTCTGAGTGCAGAGTTCCCCTGGCATCGAGGCAACGGTACAATGTGAGCATTGTTTGTTCTTTAAATGCAGGTCGCTATCATTGAGTATCACTGAAAAATTCAGTTAAAATGCATCAGCCTGAAGCAACAGATATTGGAAACAAAACGCTATGGAGCACTTCAAGATGTATTTTATTTTGTCTTCCCCATGTCTATGGGAGCTTCCTTCAGAGGTTTTTGTGTGGAGGATTTTTTTTACCCTCTTCTGGTCTCCTTCCCTCTTTTTTCTTTACTGGATTCATGCCTTCTCATATTGTATACAGTGATTTTAATTTATATATCCACTTGTTGTAAGCAAAGCTAAGAAATAAGCTTTGAAATACAAATTCACTAATGTTCAAGTCCACTGCTGTAACAATACCTATATAGATTGTGTTAAATGTGGCTATCTGGTGTGTAATCTCTTAGAATAGTAATTGGACTTCTTATTAGCACTCAGTTCACCGCAGGTTGAAGCCATACACAAAAGGTAACAGTCTTAAAGTCTGATTCCTTCTAATTTTTCTCCCTTTTTTTCTCTCTCCACTTTTCAGGCATGGAAGAGAAGATGGTTTGTGCTTCGGAGCGGCCGTTTAACGGGGGATCCAGATGTATTGGAATACTACAAAAATGACCATGCCAAGAAGCCTATCCGTATTATTGACTTAAATTTGTGTCAACAAGTGGATGCTGGATTAACCTTCAACAAGAAAGAGTTTGAAAACAGCTATATTTTTGATATCAACACTATAGACAGAGTTTTCTATTTGGTAGCAGACAGCGAGGAGGAGATGAATAAGTGGGTTCGATGTATCTGTGATATCTGTGGGTTCAACCCTACAGATGAGGGTAAGTTCTGTTGCTTTTTCTGAGAAACTGCGGTGCCTACATGCAAAGAATGTTTCAAAGATCAGATGGCTATCTTTAGCTGGCATATGTTTTAAAACTTGTATACATTGGCTATGAAACTCCCTTGTTAACTCGAAAAAATTGAGCAGAACAGAGGGAGATATTAAGAATTTGTTACAAATGAAGTGTGCCACAGAACTTGGATGACGCTCTTGTGTTTTGCATGGCATTAGGTCTGTAGAGTACAGGAAAAATCTTTAAGTAAAATCATGCACAGCAGTAGATCATCATAATCATCAAAGGAATCCCATTTGGTATAAAAACATATGGGTATGCAAGCAGGAATGAGTGCAAAATGTCAGGTTTCTAATATTACCGTTTCTCCTTCTGCTTTGCAACTTGGGAAGAAAAATCCACCCCCCACCAGCTGAAACAAACAAAAAATAACTTGTAGTTCTGTGCTATCCAGCTCTAATCCTACCAAAATAGACATTGTGTGAAGGCAGCTTGTAAAAAACAGGATGGTGTGTTTAATTCCTTACAAATACCTTGTGGCCATTGCTTGTCCTGAATCCATTCTTATTTATTTACTTATTATTCCTGCATTCCTTGTGGAGATTAGTGGATTGCATGACTTGCTCTAGCTCTGTGTACAGTCCCAAGAAAAGATTAAACAGGAGTGGTAAGAGGGTTATGAATAAGGCATGCCTGGCTGAAGGGGCTAGAATTAAGTCCCTGCTTTTTGTAGGATTGTGGATTGAGGGAGGTGAAGGAAAAAAAGCGCTTGCATTACTTCTGCTCTAGCCAAATCTTGAAAAGTGACTGGAAAATATTGTGCTCTGAAAAGGGGCCCTTTTCGTTTTCATTCTTGCAGTTTTGAACTCAAACTTTGTCACGAAAACCTGATGTATGAATTACCACTGAAACAGCATATTCAGTGCAGAGTGCTTGTTTTGACAGTTCCAGCATATTTTCATGGCATCCTGCACACACCCGAGACCACCCACAGCACACTTGCAGGAGGGGCTGCCGGGTGATTCAGAGTTCAGTCTGCCAGGCATGCCTTGCCTACGGGAGAGGGGTGGGCAGCTGGTTGCCTTTCAGTGCATAATGCACCAGTGCCACGGTGGGCAGGAGGGCACTGACGGTGTTGGTTCTGGGGACAAACTGGGAATCTGGGAATGAAGGAGGAAACGTGTTTACGTGGCAGCTCTTTGGCAGAGCACAAAGGAGCTCGTGTCTGTTGCGTGGAAAGGGGAGGTCGGGTCCCCTCAAAACCATGAGGCCTTTCCTCTGAGGGCCGGTGTGTTGCTGATCCTTTATTTCCTATTGATGGTTGTATCTGTTGTTGAACTGCAGGTGAAACACGCTATGGGTGGGGAGAGATCTAACTATGCCATCGTAGGCCATTTG
Source organism: Campylorhamphus procurvoides (assembly GCA_013396655.1). Taxonomy (NCBI): domain Eukaryota; kingdom Metazoa; phylum Chordata; class Aves; order Passeriformes; family Dendrocolaptidae; genus Campylorhamphus; species Campylorhamphus procurvoides. The sequence continues at coordinate 108,017 of WBMV01008395.1, read as the reverse complement.
GACCAAAACTGGTTTTTGCTTCAGTCAGTTGTATTGGTAACTTATTGGTAACTTGTTCCCATCATACTCTCATTGAGTGTTTCATCTTAGACATTTCATCTTTGACTGGATTATTTCAACACCTTTGCTTAACTGGCAGTACTGTCTCTTCTATGGGTTTAGTAATGTCCTGCAGTGCCTTGAGGGAGAATGAAAAAAGGAAAGTGGGAAGATCGGTTGTGGAGTGTTTAGTTACCAAGTTCTTATTTTTCCAAGCTACATCTTCCTAGTAATGGAAGAGTAAGTCATAAATGTACTTTATAAAATTTGCGTTAACCTCCAGTTTATTTTGAGAAGTTAAAGAATAGGTGAAGTTCAGACAGGGTAAAAAGCTAATATGCTCTTGTGAGGCCCCACCTGGATTGCTGGATATAGTTCTGGTGTCCTCAACGTAAGAAGGATGTGGAACTCTTGGGGCAAGTCCAGAGGAGGACCATGAAGTTGATGAGGGTACTGGAGCAGCTCCCTTACGAAGACAGGCTGAGAAAGTTGGGGCTGTTCAGCCTGAAGAAGAAAAGGTTTTGTGGAGACATCGTAGCAATCTTTCAGTGTCTGAAGGGGCCCTACAGGGAAGCTGGAGAAGGGCTCTTCATCAGGAACTGTAGTGATGGGCCAAGGAGTAATAGAGAGTAATTGAAAAAGGGGAAATTTAGGTTGGATATATGAAAGAAATTATTTACTATGAGGGTGGTGAGACACTGGAACAGGTTGTCCCAGGGGGCTGTGGATGCCCCAACCCTGGCAGTGTTCAAAGCCAGGTTGGATAAGGCTTTGAGCAACCTGGTTTAGTGGGAGGTGTCCCTGCATGTGCAAAGGTGGGGGAAGCTAGACATGAGCATGGGATTTAGGTTTACCTCAGAGTTTCATACTGCACTTTTAACATTGATATTTTGCCTGTAAGGTCATAATTATAATAGGTCATCCAGAAATTAAAATGGAACTATAAGCAATAGTGTTTTGTGTGCTTTGAACTCCAGTGGGAGACACTGTGGGATGGAGAGAGTAGGACCCAGGAAATGACTCTGCCTTGTGCTGGAGAGATGCCCACTGAAAATACTGTGGCCTGAACTTTCAGAAGGATGAGAATAAATGTTTAAAGAAAGGTGAAAATAGAGGAAATGGATTTTTAAATGTGATTGATCAGAAGAAAGGTTGAAGGATATTTTTTTCTGCCTCTGGGAAGAAAATAGTGAGGGAAGAACTGACTTTTCAAAAAAAAGCTGTGATAAACAGGACATGGATTAGTTGTTATCTGAAGAGAGAAGTTACTTGTTTTTCTCTCAGTGAGTGATGTAACAATAAAGAAAACCCTTCTAAGGATATCTAAGCCCAGGCCGTGCTACTTCAGTAGACATCTGTGATGGATGTTCCATACGTGATCCAGCTCCATGTTTCTGTAATTTAGTGAATTGCGTGCTTGGCAGAGCAGGGGAAGGAGGAAATCATCTTACTATATGCAAACATGTTACTTGCATGTATTCATTTGAATAAAGATAGCAATAGCAAAGTAAACCAGAAGAAACAACAAGGCAAAGCAGAAGGAAAAAAAAAAGAAAGAAGAGAGAAGAACAAGACATTGAAATGTACTATTACATTTACACAAATAATTACATGCAGTGAAGAAAGTTTGTCATCATAAGGACAGCGCTTTGAAGGAGCTGCAGCTTGTTTCACACACGGGGCTTTCAAGGCTGCAGTGTTTTTGGTGTATGCCTCTCATGCCTTCTGCCTTTGGAACAATTATTTTTGGATAAACATGGTTTTTTTTAAAGATGTTCTGAGAATACATGGGCTGTGGGCTGATCCCAGCTTGGGTGCAATATCAGTGACAGGATGAACATAACTTCACCTTCCCACCCTGACTCCTTGTATTCCCTGTGAGCACAAATAGGGTGAGCTTCTAGATGAAGGAAGGGAGGCTCTGGAGGAGCATAAAGAGAAGAGCAATAACAGAGTAATAAGCTAAAAAACCTTTTGAAACAAGTTTACTCCACGGAGATGATGTACCTAATCATGCGTTGAGGGGTGTTAGTATCTCTTAGGCATCATTTACTAGAAAGAATGTTGGCTTAAAGGGGACAAGCCAGAAGGATGAGTAACTGGTGACCTGGAGTGCAGTAAGGAATAGCATAAAAGGGCTGAGTTGAGCCTTAGCAGAGAGACCCTGCAGAGAAGGACTGTGGGTCTATTCTCTTAAAAGTGAGGCAGTAGGTTTAGAGGGAATAGTGCACAAGGGCATCTCTTTTCTGAAGGCTTTATTGGTTGTTTTGAGTGAGTAAAATCTCAGGGCTAACGGCCACTGAGGCATATAAACATGATTTTTTTAAATGCTTTTTTCAAGGATGGAATTGCTGAGAGAAAAGTGAGGATAGACTGAAGGAAGATGTTAGAGCTATGTGGCAAAATGGCATAGGAGCAGTCAAACTTTTGATAGAGGTGGTAGCTGGTGGGCCAAGAGCTAAGTAGAGGGAGGCAAAGCTGAGATGATCATTGCCTGTTACCCAAAGGAGGAAAAGAAGACACCGGAGAGGACTAAGGTGTCTTCAGCTTTAGGTGATGTGGTAAAAGAAGAGGTGGTTAAGTGAGATGATGATGGATAGAGCACAAAACCTGCGGCTGTAGGGTTTCCTTTACGAGATGTGAGTAAAAAATACATACATTTAAAAGATAATTTAGTATCAGGAGTATGATCAGAGTCTTAATCTTGAGTGTTTGGGGTTGTTATCTTAAGCTGCCAGCTGCATGTAACTAAAGTTCACATAGAAGGGGATTCTGCTCTTCCTTGAGGAAAAATAAACTGACTCTATTATGCCTGTGTAATTAACCTCATTTTCCTTGGTTCCTGCTGGACATTATTTATGGTTTTAACATCATCTGAGGAGCTGCTGGGAGAAGGGCATTGCAAGGGGGTGGGCAAACTCACCAGGTGGTCAGAGGATCATGCTCTGCTGAGGAGAACTCTGGGGCTTTTTAAAGAAACAAAAATCCTGAGTGTTTTAATGTTGTGGGCTGCACTGTTTCTCTTCAGAGGCAACTACAGAAGTTAGTCTATAACAGAACTCCTTGGTTATTCTTCCTGCATCACCCAGCCTATGTGCTATCTGAAGATGGAGAGAACAGGCTACAGATGTTTCTCTTTTTTTTGTCTCCTTTTGAATGAGTAGTCTTCAAAAGAAAATTGCAGGTGAAGGCAGGGAATAACTTCTGAGTGTAAATGCTTCTAGTATTTTCAGATTTTAAATAGGTAGCGAACTGTCCAGCTTAAAATTGAACTGCAGATAGTAAGTACTAAATTTTAGATGTTAGCTCTGAAAGCTGGAAACTTCAGTGTGGGATAGGAAGCTGGTCATGTTTCTGGTTTGGATGCAGGAGGCACAGTTGTCCAAAGGATAATGTACAAGGAGCAATTTTTCATTAGTATACTTTAGGGTATCATGTTTGTCTTCAGAAAGAGAGAGATACAGTGAGATTATATTAAACTAAGGAAACAAACTTGTGCACAAGAACTTTTTATTGAAGTATTTAAGAGGATTTTCTCTGAGTACAGTGAAAAGGTTCAGAATTGAGGTTTTACTGCATAGATTCCATATGGGTTGCAGGCTGATCTCTTATGGTGAAAACCAAACCCAGGCTCGTGTGTCTGTGCACTCTCTAGGCTGGCTCCCATCCACTGGGGCAGTGGGGGAACAGAGCAAGTGCCTGTCCTTCTGTATCTGTCAGCCTACATGGGCTTGCACTCTGTGCAGGACATGCAGACATGTGGCACTCTGATTCCAAGCAAAAAAGTTCTGTTAAGGTTTAAACTGAAGTTATGAAGTTATGTTTTTTATTATAATTTTGTATCTGTAAATTTTGGCTGAAAGTTATTACTTTGACATTTTGTTGGCCGTCAGTTATTTTAATAGCTTCTACATCATAGCAGAGGGGTTGAATGAAGCATCTCAGAAGAACAGAAGATTCATGTTGTTGCATATCTGTTGCTGATTCACTGTTGCAGTGGGAAAATCCCATTTCTGATTTCATATTTCTACCTACGAGCTGAGAAGAATGCATTTTCTTACTTTGATTGCAATTTTGACATTTAAAGAAATGCTTGCTGTAATGAGGCCTCTGTGTTTTGTTCACTATGAGAACATTTCAACTATTTACATAATTAGAATATTAAGAGGCTATATATCATAGTGTAGAAAACAATTTGATTTTTGCTTTCATTAGAAAAAACAAAAGCCAAACCAAAACACAAACCCAATTCTAAATGGAAACTCCCACACTCAAATCTCCTGGGTTGTTCACAAAGCAAAGATATAGGAACTTGTGGGATAAAGAAACTTTATATAGTTAAGAAGAAAGAAAGGGAAGCCTTTTATTATTCTTGTTCAGAAAATGCTCTATTTACCTCATTAATTTTATGAAATGCAGAAATGGTTGTGAGGGGAAAAGTGTAAATTCTAGCAAAGATGAAACCTGCAACTGCTCTTAACAAAGCTGAGAACAGATAAAACTCTTGCCCTGTTTTGAGAAAGCTGCTTGTTCTTGCAGTACTGAATGTAGGAATTATAAAAACAAAATAGGATTCTTGTTAGACTCATTTGCATGTTAAATATTCTGGCTGTTTTTCCAGCTCCCAGTTATTTCAAAGCAGTCTGAGTGTCTGAGCTCTGGGAACAAACCAAATGACTTACAACGCTCTTTGGTGTGCAGATGACCCCTTCCCTAAAAATCTGCTAGTCCAAAGTGGAGCAAGTTGATGATTCTACTCTTTGAAATCATAATAGGCTGCTGGGAGAGAAACTTTCCTTCATATCAGCTTCAGAAGTACGTGGCTAAAGAGAATATTTGAGAGGGTACAGATAGGCAAACAGCATACATTTGCTCAGTGATGAAAGCTTTAACATGACTGTTTTCTTCCTAGTCAGATTTGGAATACCATCAATTACTAAAGCAAATATGAAGTAGCCCAGCATGCAGTGCATTAGAATAAATCCAGTTGCTCTTAAATCATGCATTAGCCCACACTATTTAACACATACAAAATGCCTGTATGAGGAGAATTTCAGATCAGAAAGTTGGTATTTTAACAGTTCAGTGCTCTATCTGCTGGAAAAAAACCAAAAACAACTCAACCAAACTACACACAAACCTCACAACACATCTGTAGGAGGATCAGGGATTTTATCAAGTGGTATCTGTGTCAAAATAAATGAGGCAGCTCATCACAAGGTAATTGTCCCTAACGATCCATTAACATTAATGGGCTTGAAGTCCTTGCTCAGAGAACAGATCATAAACCTTCTAGACAGGTGGACAGCCTCACCTTTAATATTCTGTAACAATTGAAAGGCAAAGGTTAGTGTAGGAACAGAATTCATTGTTGTTATGTCTTTGTAAATCAGTAAGAGCGTCCCAGACTTTTTTTGTGTGATTTTATGCAAGAGTTAGTTTCCCTTCTCAGGAAAAAAAACAGTAGAGCTAGGAGAGGTGAGGATGAAGGGAAACCAGATTTGCAGTTAAATGGCTTCTGTGCTGGGAAAAATTAAGCAGCACCAACTCAGTAAATCTGTGGCAAAGTTGTGTGAAGTTGGGAATGGGGATTATGAATGGGAGACAACTGTTCACTGTTTCACTGAAGAAGAGAGTTGAAGGATATCAAGGGAAGCTATAAGGCAGCAGGTTTAAAATAAAGTGGTTTTTCGTGCCACAAGTAATAAGGTGTGGACCTCGTTGCCACAGGATGGTAGTAGAGGCCAAAAATAAAGAGGCATTCAGAAGAAGTAGAAGTTCAGAGAACGGTGTGTCAGGCTGGTCAGCATTGGCTGTGCATGCCCCAGAAGCTGGGGCAGTACATCAAGCATAATGTCTGCAAGAGGCCACCATCACAGATGGCATCGTGAGCTTCAAAAAACACAGGTCTGAGCCACTGGATTTGGCCTAATGGCCTGCACCACCTCTCCTCCTTTCACCAATTACAGGTTATAGCCAGCCTGGAACTTCTTTTTCTTCCTATCTCACATACACTCTTTTTCCTAAAGTAATTTTTTCTTTCTTCAAAGGTGGTGAATACATCGGTCCTCTCTGAGAATTATTCATTTTATTTTTCCCTGAAAAGTTACCCTTGAGTCTTGCTGCTCTTCCTGGGAATGTGAGTTCATGGCATTGTGTTTAATTGCATCAGTGTCACGTAGGCATGGATCTTGCTATATACCTGTAGGGCTCTCCTGACTACGTGAGGTCTGACTGACACACCCATCTTCCCTGGAAGCCCTGTGGACATCCTCTTTGATTTATTTTTTCCCCTTGTGTGAACTTGGCAGCGAGCAGGTTTAATGACACGAAGGTTGTGTGTAGTTGAGAACAAGGAGCAGGAGTGGGGACCGTGGTACATCAAAGCCCTTGAGGGTCTTCTCTGTAAGTATGGTCAAAGAATGAGACTGTATTTGGCAGTAACCCTTTCTTCTCCACTCTTACTCATGTGTGAACTTTCTTGTACTCCTCAGTTCTGGAGGGGACAGGACAGAGAGAGAGTTGTCCTTTCTCCCACTATCTCCTTTCCAGGAGCAAGAAGTACATGCCTGGTACGTCCAGTCGGGCACCTCTCTGTTGTTGGTGTTGAACCCCAGCATTAAGGGAGTCAAGAAATATCAGTAGGTGCCTCAAACAGGCTCCTGCAAGCTCTCAGATTTCCTAAATAATAGAAAATTGTTCATGTCTCTGGACACAGTCTGGTTCTGCTTTTCTCCTGCTAACTAGCTTGATGAATAGGTCAGGCATTACCTGTAATGGACACTTTTTTTAGTTTATCCTACTTTTTCAGGTAGGTTGAGTTGAGAAATTTTCATACACCTAGACTTCTTCCACCCACATGGGTGTGGTGGGATTTAATTTCTGAGCCTGTGTAAGTGCCATGGGAGTTCAAAGCAAGTGCTGCTATTTCTATTTCCACGTCTAAATCACTTGTACCTAGTGTACACAGAACTGGCAGCAGGAGGGCTATTTTCTGGGCTGCTCATCTGGTTCTTCCCAGAATAGTGCTGAAGTTACTTTGTAGTGCATACCTGGCCTGTAAGCCTAACAGGAGCAGGAGCAGTCTGCACTGGATAATAATATGTTCATTTAAACAATGCTAATAATCAGCGTCCATTCTTGGAATATGCAAATTGGAATGTACAGTGAGTTGCAAGTACAAGGGAGCCTTGATATTTGGGGAATAATTTGCTTAATTATGTTGTTCTTAGTCAATGTGTCATTAAAACAATGAAAAAGTTAAATGATTGTTTAATGTCTGACAGTGTCAATATTTTCTAGTCTCCCAGATAATTAAATAGTCAGGATTTGGAAGGAAAAAAAGTTACTTTAGAATATGCATGGATAGGAAGTGCTTAAGAATTATAAAGTTATTAAAAAAACTCCACAATCCAACACTTCCTCTCCCCTCACATGAGAAACCCAAACCAAGCCGAAACAAAACAAGGAATAAAAAACCAATCCAACCACAACTGCGTCATTTATTGCACTACAATAAAAAGTTGGGCTTGGTAGAACGTGGTACCTGTTGTACCTCTGTGCTATTTTTATAGTTGGAAGGGATCTTCCATTGCGAAAGCAGCATTTTTCCTGTTGCTTTTCAGATATTGAGAGTGGCCAGTTCTTGCCTGGTGTTTGATCTCAAATGTTGAAGTGACCTTGGTCACAAAGGGAGGAATGCTTGCAAGTGCTGACCCAGGTTGCCATATTCAAGTAATAACTTCTGGGCCTTTGTCTGCTCTTGATTAAAACAACAATTTGTGTTTTTAGCTGTGCTACTGCAGCTGTCAGCATCTTTGTTCTTTTTGTAATCACAAGTCAGGTTAAATAAGTCACTAAATAAGGCATAGCCTGTGTTCTCAAGGCATACATAAGAAATCGATTGCAGTTTGAAAATATAAAGATTTCTATATAAATTTAAATACTTTGGTACTAGTCTTAATATAGAGATGTTCTCATGTTCGCCAATTTTTACAATTTTGAATTAAACCCCAAGAATTTTCTCATCCTCTGTTAATAATTTTCTTTTTTGTAGCATTTAAAGACTGTACCTTCATCATATAAGGAATGCTTTGCTCCTTTGCAGATGCTGTGAAGCCACCAGTCAGTTCTTTACAACCATCTGCTGAGTTACCCTTGCCCATCAACACTTCGCCACCTTCCATGCAAGCAGAATCTTCCCTCCCTTCTCCTTACCGCCTTATTAACATCCCCCCACTGGAGTCTTCCTCTGGTCAAGAAGATCCTCAGGACTACTTACTGCTAATAAACTGTCAAAGTAAAAAACCTGAACCTATGAGGTAAGTGACTTTTGTTTCTTAATAACATTTATTTGTATTGCAGGCCAACAGCATTCGTGCTAAAAGAACTCTTTGATTGCCGAGATGCTGTGCATTTGGATGCACATAATGTACCTGAGGAATCTACCCTGTAACTTCTGCTGCTTTTCTTTCTATGCTTGAACCTTTTGCAGTAAGTTTGATCAGTGCTAGCCCCATGTTGTGTACTTCAAAAGTGTGGACTAGAAGTTGCTAACGTGAAGTGCAGGAATAATGCAGCGATCCAAGCATGTCATTGTAGCTTGGAGTGGTGCGTGGCACAGAGCAGAGAAGTACCACTCTCACCACTTCTTCAGCCACAATCTGGTGTGGTTAGTCCAGTTCAGAACTAGAAAAAGCAATTTAGCCTTTCTCCCTTCTGGTGTTTGGTGCCCCAGTTTTGCCAGCTAAAGCTTTCATGGAAGGGATTTAGAAAACGTGCTGATGTTTATTATCACTTGCCAGGTTACCAACACTGAGTGCTGCAATCTTTGAGTGGTATTTGTTTACCATTACTAGCACGGTTCAGGCTCTCAAGCAAGAGTAAAAGCCAATTATTTTATGATCGTTAAGAACGCAGGAGGTTGAAAACACTCAATTTCTGTATCCTGAATTTTAACTTCCAACCTTGAGTGTTCTGTAGAAGAGCCCTATAAATCCCTCTGGCAAGCTTCTTTTCTGCAATAATTTCAAATAAAATCCGCTGGAGTATTTCCAGAAAAATAAACGAAGCGTCATATTATTTTTGTGATTGCAGACAAGAATGTGGAAGCTGAGGAAAGCTTCTTTTGAAAGTATTTTCCTGAGTGTTTCACATACTTCCTCAGGGCCATACCTTTTAGTGGCGGTGCCTTCTTCATCAACGCCTTGATGCTCTGCCAGTTTTACCTCTGCCGTGTGCTCTGTGCTCCTTTGGCATTTTTATCTCTACTCTGTTGTGCCTGAGGAGTTTCCTGCTCCATTGACTGATGATTACATGGTAGAAAAGTATCCACCCTTTACAATCTTGCTTATAAAACTGGGGAATGAGCCTACAGTTCCTCCAGAGTATGGAATGTGCAGGTTACAGGCAGTGGAAGTTTAACACCACCACGTGTCTTTAGGAATTATGAAGGTTGGGATGTGTAATTCACTTTCTGACCTGACTTCCAGAGTTCTGTGATGTGTGGGTTAAGTAGAGGCTGAGGAGACTGAAAGGGGACACAAAATGTGGCACAGTACAGAATCCATGAGTAGCCTGCACAATTTCTTGATGAAGACACTGGTGACACGGGGGAGAAGGTAATAGGGGAGGCAGAAGGTCCAGTGGAAACAAAATGCCAAGTGAACTGAGAAAGAACTAAACAAAATCTTTGGGACTATAGAGACTTTTTAAATAAATGATGGGTTTATATGAATATTTGAAGACAGTGAAACATTGGCATTGTAATCATTTGGATATTATATGGGCTTAGTGTAACTAAATTCACTAAATAGCTGTGTCTGTTCATTAAAAAGGCTGTAATAATGAAAATTCAGAATAATAGCTGTGCTGGACTTTCAGTTCCACTTAAAAGGACTGCTTCTGTTTTATGTCTGGTAAAGTAAGTATTCTGCAGGAGTATAGAGCATACAGACCTTTTTCTGTGGAATTAAAGCTTTGTGTGTCTGTGTAGCATGTTACTAAGAAGAACAGTAAGAGAGTGTCCTCTGTGCACTACCCCAGTCCACATCCTTACAGGTGAAGAAAAAAATTAAATGGCTTCATCATTTTGCTGTTAATTTCCAGGCTTGGAGCAATTTATTTGTGTATTTGATACAGACTGTGTAAAGTGCAGAGCTTAATAGCTGTAATTAAACAGGCAGGTACTGTTAATTGAATGGTTTTTTTTCTATGAGGTTTTCCCTTCAGATTTAAGAATTGCCAATATGGAGAGGGAACATTTTTTCTTCTAATTCTTCATGTTGTTTTGTAGATAATCTGGAAGCACTGAATTTTATTTCAAGGCTTTGAGGTTCTTCGCTGGGTGAGATGGGTAGCTGTGAAATACAGAGGAAGTATCCGAGCTGCCTCTTTGGAATTTTTGAGAGTTGTGGTGCTTTCAGACTAGTAAATAGTTTTGAAATGCTTCATTACAATGTCATACAGTGCGCCACAGACTGTTGTGAGAATATCTTGGATGCAGCAATTGCAGCTGTAACAATCACGCAGTATTTTGTCTAAAATAGTTTTATGGTCTGGTCACTCTTGACTTGAGAAAGAGCATTGTTTGACTGTAACATTTAGTGAGATTTTAAGGTTTGCATTTGGATCCTAGAAAGGAAAATGCAGCCAGAGGCTGTTTCCAAACCCCTTATTGTTCTGGCTCATTCGAGAGGTATATTGAAATACTAAACGCTGTCTTCCTCATCTTTCCTGTGTTTATGAACCAGCCAAGGGTCACCCTTTCTCTCAGAAGAAGGGCAGGAATACCTGCTCTTAGAAGACTTTGAAAGTAAAAAGATTCCACTGCAGTGAGTGAACAGTAGCCATTCTTGGAACGTGTGTGAGAAATTAATCACAGAGCCATTAACTTGCCTGAGAATATTGTTTGTTTGAGATGTGTCTTGCATGGTGTTCTGTGAGTTTTAACAGAAAAACTATGTAACTTTGGCTTGCATTTTTTGGAAAGAGAGCTGGAGGATTATTTATTTGTATATCTGTCGCGGGTTTTTTCTGTGCCTGCTCTTTTTGTCCCAGATTGCTGGCACACAAGAGCAGCTTCGCTGCCATTTTGTTCATAATATTCTGCTTAATCAGTCATATTGATTCCTGCAGATGGGAAAAGAATCAGCTGAAAAGGATGAGTGGTCAAGCCAGCCCCAATACAGCATTTTCAAAAATGGGACGATTGCCCCTCAGACTAAACATTTTTTAAACTTTTTTTTTGCTGGGTCTCTGTCAAAGCATAGTTTTTAATACATGAATGTTTTTCCCTGGACTCTCCTTGCCTCACTGCCCTACCTCTTCTCTGTGTACTTTAATGCCCAACCCTTGCAGAACAGCAGGCTGTACAGTTTTCTTTTCTTGGTATATTATGATCAGTGGTTAATGCCAATTTTGGAAAACTAGTTAAAATTCAGAGGCTGAATTCCCTGTCTTCGTTTTGACATAAACTGCTTTCTTTGGTTCAGACTGCCTTCAAACTTTTAGGCTTGCAAAAGCAGTTGGTTACAACCCATTCATATTTTGAAAAGTATTTCAGTAGTCGTAGAAGTTTATTACAAAAGATGACTTCTGAGATTGCAAGTAAATCAGAAATGCCCTCTTGTAATGAGAAATTTAATATAAGTGAGCCATCAGCTAAGCAAATTACAGACCTGGCTGCCTCATGTGTCATGGTTTTTGAAAGACCTCTGTTTTCATAAGTGCTTGTGGTCAAGAAGAAGCACGATCCACTTAGACCCAGAAAAACTATATTTTAAAAAGATAGCATTTGTTGCTTGCATATGATGGGTAATCCTTAAGCACTGGCATTGTACATATGCTGTTGTTGCATTTTGAGCTTTGGTTCTATACTCCTTCGTGTTTTTGCAAGATAAATGTAGTGTTTATGTTTTATTTCTGTAGTTTTAGAATTTTTTTTTTCATTTTAAAGTATATCCTAGTGAACTGGAACTAATAATTTTGGTTCTGCAATTGATTGTCAGTGTCCAGCTTCTCTAGACTGCCCACTTTATTTTTATAGCATAAAAAGTAAAGAACTCAATCCTTGCCATACTTGCTCATGTGAAAAAAACTTGACTTCTGCTGGGATTTCAGTCCGAATGAATATCATAGAACTAGAAGAGGACATCTAGAAAGTGAGGAACTCCTGAATCAATTCTTTGAGTGAAGAGGAGAGGCTGGAGCAGGGGCTGAACTCAGAGTGTTACTGGTCACACAATTTTTTGACAATGCATTATGTGCTCTGTAACCTCAGGTAGTTCCTTCAGTCCCCCATCTTTATTTTTTGCAAGTTTTTAAACTTCTGGTGGTTCATTCATGAATTTCTGAAGCTTTGAGACAAAGGGAGTAAACTGTTACTAGACCAAAAGTGTATTTTTTTCATAGTCAGCATCAGAAGAAATATTTGGAATTTCACTTCCTTGGTTGTGCCAAGGATAAATAATGAGAAAATTCCCTTCTTTTATGGAGTTCTATTAAATTGAATGCAGATTAATGTTCGGAGTTACCTAGGAACCAGTTCTGACCAGTGACAGGACTGAAAACTATGTTTAAAATAGTAACCCCAGCATTTTTCTAATGGGAAAAAAAATGCCAAAGAATAAGCTAATAGAAAAAGGTGATACAATTAAAGCAAGAGAACTCTTATAAGCTTCTTGTCCCGATGGAAGATTGTATCTCAGCAATTAAAGAGAACAAAAACCAGTTGGTTAGGTGAGTGATGTTTTTGTTGACTGCAGATGCCCATTCCAAGCTAACCATGTCGGTTCCCTTGATCTCTGTCAGAGAGTCACTCCAGGAGGAATTCCTCAGGTTTAGATGGATGCCTAAGAAGAACAGATCATGTTTCACACAGTCTCCATTTCTCTGATGATGCAGAGGAAACCTAAATGAATAGCTGAACTGGATTCCTTTTTCCTCAGGTTGCCAGAATCATGGGAGATAAATGCAGCTGTCCCTTAAGGAAGTTTTGTGCAAATTTATTGACAAATGCAATTTGAATGATAAATATTGGTCGTGATTCCTCTGAGACAGAGAGCCTGTCAAATAAGGGGGAAGATGCTTCTTGTGGTGGTCCATGTATTTTACTCAAAAGTTTTGCAACTGTGTGGTTCAGTTGCTTAATAGAGCTTACTAAGAGTAGTTCACTGATACACATGCATGCTGAAACATTTACGTATGTATGTATAAATTAACACAATGTGTGGCACTGTGGTAATGAAAGTAGGAAATATCACAGTATTATGGATCAAAAAGTGTGTGGACTGCCTTAACTTCACTGTTAGCATTTTGCTGCTGTCTTGACTTTTATTTAAGGAGCCAGACCGATAATAGAACTTCTCTGCCTGGAGCACGGTAACTGGGGAGGTTTACAAAGAAAATAAAGTGATTGCAATGTGGTTACTTCCCATGAAAGTTTACTGGTATTGGTTAGTACCAGTGCTAATGAGTGCTACTCTCAATTTCCCAAGAAATCAAAGGTAAACAGCTGTACAGCTTAATCTAACACTACTGCCTTAATTTGCATTTCAGACAAAAGCACTCTGTTGCACATACAACCTATGAATTTTTTCCCCTCAAAGAGTATACTGTTTTCCTCCTATTTATGTTATCTCTTCCTTCTCCTTATGTATTTCAAATGAGTTTTATATGGTCAGTACAACTTCAGGCACACATTTAAGAGCATTAAAAGCAGTCATATTTTTTCCTCTTAACATTTTTTTCATACTAATTAGAACTAGCAAGCACTGTAAACCCAAAGATCGAGTGTCTTATTTTTGCCTCTAACAGTGCCATTAAAGTGCCAAGACTTTGCAGCATGGGTTTTAAAAATAGTAATTAAAAAATCCCCAGCCCCTAAACAAACTGCTCCAAATTGGCATCCTGGAAATCACTTGCTTTATGGAGCATCAACCTGTTGTGGAGCTGTTTGTAAAGCTCCACAGATGTGTTGTGTTTCACATGCATGCATTTGTATGTATGTAGTTACTTAGGATCCTTCAGTACTACTGTTTGTTTGATAACTGAGTTCCTGCATCTCATTTAAAAAAAAATAAAAATAAAAAATTGGAAGGCACTGACGGGCTTTTTAAATACTGTAATGTTTGTTTTTCTTTGCCTTGTTCACTGACATGTTAATCTCACAACTTTGCCTATAGATCTCACGCTGACTCGGCCAAGTCCAGCTCTTCTGAAACAGACTGCAATGACAACCTGCCCTCGCACAAGAACCCCGCTCCGTCAGCGAGCAAGCACGCTGTGAACGGCTTCTTCCCGCAGCCGGGGGTCTACGACTCCCCTCCCTCTCGGCCCGGCCTGCCACTGGCAGACTGCAGCCTCTACAACCTGCCCCGGAGTTACTCCCAGGATGTGCTGCCCAAGGCGGCGTCTCCGTCGGGCACCGACGCGGAAGGAGAGCAGCACGTTTTCAACGCGCCGTCGGCGGCATCGACGTTGGACGCGCAGATGAGACACGTCTCCATTAGCTACGACATTCCCCCCACGCCTGGAGGTACTTACCAGATCCCACGAACTTTCCCAGAGGGAACACTGTCTCAGACTTCCAAACTGGAGAGTATTCCAGACATCCCTCCGCCTCGGCCGCCGAAACCTCACCACGCTGCAGACCGCTCTCCCGTGGAAACGTGTAGCATTAGTCGCACTGCTTCGGACACGGACAGCAGTTACTGCATCCCCACGGCGGGAGCGCCGCCCTCGCGCAGTAACACCATTTCCACTGTAGATTTGAATATCTTTCGTAAAGGTCAGTGCTCCCTCCGTGTTGTGTCCCGCAGGGGGTTTTGTGTTAAAGGAATGGTGTGGTGGGAATGATGTGAATGGGCTGAACGACACGAAGGGCATTTCTGACCCGGAGAAACGAGTGTGTTGCCCTGCACAAAGCAGTCTGTGGTAAGAAAGAGGAAAAAGATTATTAAAGGAAACCATCAAAACAGCAAAGCATGGAACATTGATAAGGGATGTGTATTGCACTGTGGCAGTGCAAGACCCTAATGGTCTTGGCTAAAAATATTTGAAGACCTAGACATGTTTAAGATGTTACTCGACTTTAGAAAACAGCAGTGAGGAACTAATATTACTTTTTTTTTTTTTTTAATGGCTAATAAAATTCAATACTGCCGTTACTAGTCTTTCAGAATGACCACAGTGAGGTTAGTGAATTGTGGTCCAATCTGCAGAAGCTGAAAGTGTTTCATGAAGGTCATTGAGATTTGGTGTATACCCAGAGCTTTGAGATCAAGCCTGATTTGGTGATCCTTGCCACCGACCTTTATTTCTCTCCTTGTGATATATATGCTTACTGCAGTTTTTAAGGAAAATTGAAGTTGTTCCTTGTGGCCACCTAAATGCTGGTACCCCAGATGTGCTGTCTTGTGTATTGACTTGCTAACCACTCTTGTGCTGAGTTTCATCTCTTTTCAGGTTCAGGTGGGTATTACAGTGCTGTTTTTAGAGTGAAATTCTAAACTGGTTAGAGTGGATGCTAGTGTTAGAGGTAATTTTAAAGAAGAATTTTTGGAGTTGTGCTAGGTATGGGATGGTGAAATGAGGGGACAGGGCTTTTAGAGGAGGCAATATACAGAATGGATGTGACTCAGAGGTTCTCAGATAGTATTGTCCTCTTTGCCATTCATTTTGTAGGCTGAGTTTAATAATATTGGTGGTTGATGGCGTTTTAAAATTACAAAGTGACACCCAGAAAGACCCTTGTTTGCTCCACTTATCTTCTCTCATTTTGCTAAGTTTATAGGTGAATATTCCTACACTAAAGCTGAGATTCTCTGCCTCAGAAAAAGTAGCCTTTCTGAAAATACTGCTTTAATTTGGTGCTTAATAGCAGAGGTACTTTTCCTCTGAGGTAGAAATCTCAAAAAAACTTGAGGGTTTTTTTTAGGGCAAGGTGGGTATAAAACCCTGCGTTTGCCCAGTTTCTGTCTTGGCATCAGGACGAGGAGTGTGCCTGCTGCAGGGTGGGGCAGGCTGCCACCTGCATGGGTGAGCAGCCCCTGGGGGCCAGGTGTCTCACAAACATCCCTGTCCACCAAAGAACCACCCACGAAGCTCAGGACCTTCTTAATGAGGCACTGCCAGGAGCCACAACACTGAAAATGGAGACATCTCTGCTTCTGCAGCAGTTTGTTCCAACTGAAAGCCCTGGGAGACACAGTGAGGAGCTGAGAGAAAGGATTCACCTGTTCCTGCAACAGAGGGAATCCTGTCGAATCAGCACTTTCCAAGAGAGGTTTCCTGTCTGACATCCTTTTTTCCAGAGCCCCTGAACTACGTCTGCCATTTGTTTATTTTAGAATAGCTTTTTCATGAGGGCCCAGATCTGGCTCCTTCACTAAGTTCATACACGTGCTCATTTGAAAGAAAGACTTGGCTGCTGCTTTAAAAGCAAAAATTCCTTTTTCTTTTCTTGCCGTGGAAAAGCACCACTGTAAGAGCTTCAAGTTGTGACTGATGAGCACTAAGGTTGTTTGTGAACAGAGTCTTCTCAAGTACAGATAAAATCTATGGGCCACAGCTTCAGGAGGTGTGTTTGTGTGCTCTCAGAAGCAGACAGTAAATAACAGCAGACTCTGGATGCCCGGTGCCAAGTGACAGGAGCAAGGATGATAAATAGCCGCTTTCTCTTCTTGTTTCTTTAGAAATTAGTTCTCAAGACTGTTATGATATTCCACGAACGTTTCCGAGTGACAGATCTAATTCATTGGAGGGCTTCCATAACCACTTTGTAAGTATGACTTGATCTGATGTGAGGCGACAGTGACAGTGCTTGAATGCTCTTTGTTCCTGTGTGAAAAAGCAAGCTGCACGGTGTTTGTGACTTTTCAGTTTCAATAGAATATATTAATCTGAGTAGATTAGGTTAAAAAACTCATATGATTCACAGCTGATTGCATAACTTATTTTGTTAAAGGAAATATATGTTAATTCTAGAAAAACAGAAGCATGTTGACAGTGGGAAGTGTTTCAAGTGAAGAACTAGATGAAAATTATGTCCCAATGAATCCCAACTCTCCTCCACGACAGCATTCCGGCAGCTTCACTGAACCCATCCAGGAAACAAACTATGTTCCAATGATACCAGGCACGTTTGATTTTCCATTATTTGGCAAGCAAGTCCCTCCTCCTGCTCACATGGGGTTCAGGTCCAGTCCAAAGACCCCTCCCAGACGGTCGGTACCTGCTGCAGAGTGTGAACCACCGCCAGTGGATCGGAACCTCAAACCAGACAGAAAAGGTGAGGAAAATGTCCAAGAGGAGCTAATTTTTATCATCTAAGGAAATAACATAGTTCTCCCAACTTCCAATCAGTGGGAAATTAACATAGTTTTAGAAATAATTTTAATCCTATGGGATAACCATGACACAAAGGGATCATAGGATTATTCTTAACAATATTAAAACATCACAATAACAGTGCCAAATACAAGCATAGGCTTATTTTATAGCCCTTCCAAATCTATCCTAAAAAACTAATCTCTTAAATCTGGTGCGTACTGTGTTTCCTTTTCCTTAAAATAAGGATTATTTGGGTGACCAGTGTTCTTAAGGACCAAAGAAGACAGGGTTGCAAGGTGTCTGTAAGAGATAGTTGTCTAGAGAATCACTAATAAATAGCTTGGATTTTCCAGTTCAGCTGAAATTTTTTATTAGCCATCTTATCAGAAATACAGGCAAATACTTGAAGAACTTGTTTCCCCTACTATGCAGTTTTTCAGACAAGATCATTAACTTCCTTGTAGAAGTACGAATTAAAGAACATTAGGTCAAATGTCTGCACTATTTTGCATTTGAGTAAGTTCTATTTTTAATCTTTTGCACTTGAAAAAGATGAGTATTTATATTGAGAATGCCTGACTTCATTGTAGGAAGGCTTAATGGCAAATATTCAGATAATCCAAGATATTCACTAACTAAACCTTGAAATTAGTACTTTTACCACTAAGTGAAAACAGCCTGTAATTAAGGGAAGTAGGTGGTGTCATTGTGATATAGATGAGCTCAGTGTGAAATGGAATGTACCACATTTCATTCTGCCTGTCCATCCTTTCCCAAGACCTTGGCTCTGTGCATGTGTCTCATTGTTTCTCTGTTACCAGTAGTCTTGCTTATTTTTTAAGAAATACTGGGCAGTAACAGATTGATGAAAGTTGATAATGGAAAATATCCTCAAAGTAAGCACTGAACTGATTTAAAATATTTTCCCATTGCTGGCCGGTTTGTGTATGTTACTGGTAAAATGTTTGACCTTCAGAAGTAGTAAATCTTTGTGTTTAAAAGCATCTCACTTTTGCTGCTGGCAGTGCAAAGCTGCCACACTGATGTCTGCTGCTGCAGCAGTGTTGCTCTTGCATCTCTCTTTTTGAAACTGAGTTAGTGTTTCACATTCTGAAAGCAGCATGGAAGGCTCCTGCTTTGCTCCCATCCTCAAATGCTTTTAGAACGCTAGAAAGACCTAGCTACACATCAGGGAAAAGATTTTCAGATGTGCTAACATACCTCTTAGTAAGTGCAGAGGGACTGGCTGAAATTTGTGCTGTTATCAATGTAAAATAATAGGATTATTTAATGTAATTTACAAGATAAAGTAATTGTAAAGTAAACCCAAAAGTAAATATTATATAGTAAATGCTTAGGGGCTAAAAAAAATTTGGTGAAGATCTTGAGCTACCAAGAATGGTAATGATTCTGATTTATCACTGAGGGTTTTATCACACACACACAGCTTCACTCAGATTTTATCAAGTGCATTACTGCAAGTTTTCTGTTGGGAAGAGCAGATATGATGACACATCAGAATGGCAATATATTCCCATTTTAGTAGTTGAGTTCTCCACACAAATAACTCCTTCCAGATATACCTTTTGGGAAAATAAGACTGCAGTTTCTTTTGACTAAAAGTAGTATAAAACCTTTGTTCAAGCGGACCCTTACCTAATTAAAACAAATGTGTGCTTTATATTCTTCTGTGTGGCTTTTTCAGCTTTCAAGTCCTTGTAGCAGCTACTATTATCAGGTTGTTTCTGCTTATGTAAATGTACTGCAATGCTCTTCTGCTGCAAATGAGTGCATAGCAAGTATCGAGTTGGCCAGTATGCTCAATAAATCTTTGGCAGACACAGAAAGGGAGGAAATGGAACATAAAATATTTACCTTCTGGGTATTGCTCCATTAAATGTTGGGGGTTTTTTAGTATGCCATTGGTTCAAGAATTTCTGTTGAAGATCACTGGTGCTTCCCTAAGAGATGGTGTTACTGCAGAGATCGGGTGTGTTGGGTAGGTAAGGTATCGTGAGGGCACATCTCTTATTCTGTTAGAAGAAGCTGCTCTGTCTTTTTTTATTGGTTACAGATTGCTGCAAAAATAGTGTTTGCACTGCCTCCAAGTACCAAATGCTCTTTGGTAGCTATGAGAAATATCACCATCACCTTGCAGAGGAGCATGAGCTTTAGCTCAGTCAGGTTTTACGGGCCAGGGAAGTTTGTTACATTCAGTGCTAAAAATGCATTTGACAAAGAAATAACGCAGTGAAACTAGCACATAAAGCTTACACTGCTTTTTTTTGTCAAGTGTGTGTGTTTAGCATCTCCTCTGCTTTCCTTTGGTTTAAGGGCTTATTGCTTACAGGCAGCATAGTTTGACAAGAGCAGAAAACAGAGGGCTTGGTGATGGCAGGGCCCCTTCTCTGGCATACAACCTGCTCTCCCCTTTGCTGTTGTGCTTTGTAAACCTGAGATGAAACAGATCCTCACTTGCTTCTGGTTCTGCTGTCTTTGAAGAATAATGTGTCAAGCAGCAAGGACCTGGCAGTCTGTCCATTGGCAGAAGTGACCAAAGGGTGTCATGTCTTCACAGCTCTCATACATCCACCAACTGACATTCAGGATAACTTACCAAATCATTAATGCTCTCCAGATTTTTAGTTATGTAGAAGTAGTGACTGATGGAGGGCTGAGTTATGAAAAATCATTAGCATAACTAAATGTAGGTAATAGGACTAAAATTTACTAAAGTACATGCACATTCTTCTGAGGAGGGTCCTTGTGCAGCCCAGCTGTGAGAGCCTTGGGCTCTTTGGTCTTCCCAGCTGCAGGAGTGGCTGGGGCCACGAGCTATACTAAGCTAAGACATACTCTGTGTCTTTTCCCACTGGTCTCTAGAAGAGCTTTGTTTTAGAAAATGGGTTAAAAATAATAATTAAAAAAATAGCTTTGGGGTTACACTGCAGGTTCATATAGTTTCATTTTTCTAGCTCACAGCTGCTTCTGTAACTATGGGGAGCTTCCAGTACTTTCTGGGAGTCTTGAAAGTAATTTCAAGCCATGGGGTTGGCTTCCTGCCCCAGTAACTTGAATCAGAGCACTTTACTTTTTCTTTAGAGAAGCATACCAAAAGGTAAGTGGTGTATTGCTTGGGACAAAATGGAGAGTGTTTTGGCAGGTGCTTTTCTGCATTCACCTGTAATTGAGTGGCAAAAACAATCTCTTTTTTCCTTTTTTTTTTTTTCTCAGGATTCTCTTTTCTTTAGTTACATAGAACCCTTGTCTATATTGATTTTCGTATTCCTGCTTTCTGGCCGCTTTAGCTTGCCCCAGTTGCATGTAGTCGTGGTGCTAATCTGGAAGCTTGTTTGCTAGCAAAAGGCTGCAAGCAGAAGAAATCCAGCCATGCAGTTGAATCTTGCCCACTGAATAGCTCAAATGGTTCTGCCACAGAGCAGTTGTGACATTTGTTGTGACCGTGACATGTTGCTTCCTCAAAATACTGTTTATCCAGGAAGGAGCAATGGAATTAAAGGTGCCCAAACACAGTGGGCAGCCAAGGCAGCAGAGAACAACCACATTCTCTTCTGTTCCATGAAAAGTGCATGGGCAAAAATAAAAGGAAAAAGGTGTGGATTCTTTTTTATAGGTCAGGAGGAAGCATTGAGTGATATGCAGCATTTGAGATGGGGGTGTCTCTGATCCTCTGGGCATGATAGTGAGCCCCTCCTGCCTCAGGGTTTATTCCCAGGGCTAGGGGGTTGGGGTGTGTCATCTTAAAGCAAGACTTTAAGACCAAACATCTACAAAATCAGATCTTTTTTAAAACATGTAACTGTTGAGGAGCTGCACAGAAGGAGTCCTTATAGCTGTGTAACATCATCTCATCTGTGAAGTTGAAATCTGTGCTTGTCGTCCTGACTGATAAAATAGTTTTTCAATATGTGAATCAAATTGTTAAGTCAATGATGGAATTGGTGATGGTGGAATTTACTTCTTTAGAGTTTCAGTTGGATGCCCAACTTTCATTAAGTTGGTAAATTCTGTTTTCTGAAACATAGCACATCTCTACCAGAGTGGGTTTTTTAAGGTTCTGAAAAGAAATATATGAACCATGGACATATGGCTGAATTAACAACTCACAGCCATGATGGAATGAGAGTCAAAAGTTAAATCTCATTATTTGAATATAATATATGAATGTGATGTATAAATGAATGAATATAAATGTCTTTTTTGACATGTTTTCGATCCATAGTACTTAAAAACATTTTATGACAGAGTTCCATTTAGCACAGGTCATAGTTGAGAATCATGGAGAGCTAAGAGAGAACGATGCCCTCAGGATCAGTGGGCAGATCAGTACAGAATTTGGGAAACCTGGCTCACTGGACTTCACCCCATTTTCCTTGAATAACAACTGTATTTGCCAAAATATTGTTAAGAGTTAAATTGCATTAAAGATTATTTTGAACAAGATTTTCAGTCCTAGTTTTGGGTAGGATTGCACAGGTTATTTTGCTGATGGCAAAAATAACCAATAGCCAGTGTAGTGCATTTTCACTTTTTTTTTTTTAAAGGCTTATTTTGCAAAAAAAATGCATTAGCATTTAATCTCAGATGCTTTCTACAACTTAAATCTGTATGACTGCCATTAAAAGAGACTGTTGGTTGGCCCTGGTAATTTTCAGCCCAGCAGGAGATAAACTTGGATTTAGAGACAGTGAGTGGTGGACACATTTCTTTGCATGCCAAGAAAATAGCCAGTTGCAGCTCAAAACCAAGAAAACAAACAAACAAAAGAAATCAAGGGAGAAGAGGAAAATTCTCATGGAGTTGGGAATTGCAAATTTAAAAAAAAATATTAAAATTTTTATCTAGCTGTTTTTCTCATGGTTTTTTCTCATTTAAGAAGTTAAAAGATGTAATTTCTGTGGTTAAACCACAAATAATGTGGATAATTTCTAAAAATGTGGCTGTATCTTGGCCATGACTCCTCATGAGCATCTCCCAAATGGATGAGCTTCATAGAAAATTCCAGTTTTCTTTATATAAGAGCACAGGCCCACTTTGGAAAGGTATTTGTGTCCAGAGCTTTCCCGTGGCAGGAAGCACCTGGCGCATTCTGGTCCCCACAGGACCCGCTGTGATGCTTCTGGATGACCAGCATAATCACCCATTGTTGTAGTGTAGTGATGGTGCTGTAAAAATCCCAAGTAAAGAAGGTAGTTATTAAGGAAATTAAGAATCCTCATTAATCAAGGAGGTAGTTATAAATAGCCTAATGAACAGTTTCCTTGTTAGACACTCAAACATGTAAATATTTAACTTGGACAGTGTGAACATATTGCATGTTCTAATACAGCAAGAGCATCACACCATCCTGAAATAAACTTCAGAGAAAGAGTTAAAGCATTTGTGACAACAGGAGCTGACAATTCTTTTAAAATAATAAGTAATAATAATAATAATTAGAAGTTGGCAACACCAGTGTTCTACACTATCATAATAGTCTTACATATTCTTTAATAAAGGTTTCTTTATGTTCTCAGGCTTCAGGACAAGTAGGCATTGAAAAAATGTGAATGGTGATTTTAATCAGCAGCAAGAACTGAACTAAAGATCTGTTAAAACAGAAACTAATTTTTGTGATGACTTTTCTGAACAGAAGTATTGTTCATTTTGCTTTTAAGAAATCCAGGCATTTAATCCTTCTCTTCTCTCTTGGAAGCTGCACCTCCAGTTCACTTTTAAAAAACTGAATTTTGGGGGGATGTTTTGGTGCTTTCTCAGAATTCCTAAAACAAGTTGAATACAAATTTATTGGTTTTCTTTTCCTTCTTCTTTGATCCCCCACAAGCTCCAAAGGCTTTCATTTAGTTGAAAATGAAACTTCCTCCGTGCCTGTACAAATCATTTCTAGTTTTTACTTAATAGCTTTAAATGAAGTTTACATAACTCCTCGCTGTGATACACCAGTCCTTAACTTGCAGCTGTGATTTGTCTTCCCAAACTTTGAAACAACAAATAATTTCAGTGAGGATTTCGTTTGGATGGCTGCATCACAGCTGCAAAGGAAGCTCCGCTTTGCTGGACACAATGGCTGTAACTGAATTCAACGTACGAGTTTTCTAAAGACAAACTGCAATACTTGCTCTGACACTGCTGATACGGATGGTAGTTTTAAACTCCAAAGATATTAGGGAGGGCAGGAATAAATGAACAAGAGTAATAATGCCCTACTGCATTATTACTGGAGGGGTTTTTTCCCCTCCATGGAATTTTTCTTTTCTTCCCTGGGTGCTTACTGCCTTTTTAAAGGAAACATAGTTTTTGATGCTCATATCATCATACTATTCCTTTGGCTTTTTTATAGGTTTAATGTTAGGCTTTACTTTTCCAGTGAACAAGTTAAACTCTGTTATTTTTTGTGGTTTGTTTTTGAAGTCCCTTGGACTTAATGAATCTTAGTTCAGCTTTGAAGTACTAATCAATAAACACTGCAGCACACTGTGCTTTGTTATTGAATGCTTTGAGCTCATCATGCTTTGGGGGCTTTTAAAATACAGACATGCAGAGTTACTCACCAATTAGAGCAGTCAGATAGTATTTTGATGATTAATAGCTTTGGTGTTCTCTGAATAGTTCTCTGGTATTTGGCAAATATTTTAGGAATACCAGTGAACCTTAGCTGTCAGATCCAGTTGGGCTTCTTCATAAGCAGATATTCTTTTCCCATTCATTCTTAACATCTGGAGCATTCAAAGTACCAGTTCTCTGAGAAGGGTTATTTTGAGACGATAAAGATGTCTAAGAAAACTGGAGAGCCTCTCTTTAGGTGATTGCTTTTTATATTTCATAATATTGAAGAATAAGTTGATTTCAGTTTGTTTGTGCTGTCCTAAAGGGACTGTTGTAGTTATCATGTTCCATGTCATATCACAGACCAGAACAGAGCATGGGATTGACATTCCTATTTGTTGGTGGATACTACTATGGATATCCATTTGAATGTTGTATAACTAAATACATGTTTCTAATTAAAAGTACCTTGGCAGGAAATAGTCTTCTAAAAACAGAGATGAAAAAGCAGATTCAGGATCTTTGTAGAGCTCTGTGCTGAAGGCCATGTACTTGGGAATCAGAGTTCACTGGGGTGAGGAAGAGGAAGAGAAGGAAAGCGGGAGTTTGCTCTGTAGAATTGAAAACCAAATAATAAGCCCTGTGGGAGCAAAACAGTGAGTTTCAGCCTTTTTCCAAAGAAAAATCTACAGTGATTCTGAGTATGGGAATTCTTCGACCTCTGTGCAAATTTCTGTTTCCTCTAATTACAAAGAAAAGGGGAAAGATGTGTATTTTTTAACAGAAACAAGAACCTGGTGTTGGTTATTCCTCTCTGAAAGTACTTCTGTGGATGCAGGGCACTTATGTGGCTGGTTTTTCCTTTTGCTCTCCCCTGCTATTCCGAGTACAGCACTGCTCTAACATTCCAGTGTCTGATCTCCTTGTCTCATGAGGATTTAGTCCTGCTGGCCAGGAAACAGCATTAACAGATCATACCTTTCTTAAATTTTGTGTCACGTTAGTATATTTGCCTTAAAATTTTAAGCCCTATATAGCTGGTATTTAAATAGAGTTAGTCTCTTTTGTTAGGATGTTTGCAATTTCCTGATGTAAAATCCCTTGCCAGCAAGCCATGGAGCAAGTCAGGAAAGAAGTGTCCTGACCAGAAATCATGTTTAGTACTGGTGCCTCAAGGCAATAGCCTGGAAACAAATGAGGCTCTTCAGTGTTATGTCCACAAAAACATAGGGACCCACCTGCACTGATGCAGGAATTTGCTGCAGTGGGACCCCTTCTTCCCCTCCAGTGTTAGATTCCAAGTGTTTATGGAAAACAACAAGAGAATACATTAGCTGATGCAAAACCCTAAAGGTTTTTTAATCTGAAACCGTTATTTGAACCAAAATGAAACATGTGAAATGGACTCTTCTCCTGACGACTTCCCAGACAAAGGCAGCATTGACATGCACCGAAATGCCAGGAGCAGAATTCATGTGTCTGAGTGCGCTCCAGTGCTGGAGCCATCATCGCCTGCTCTGCCTGGCAGTTTTTGCAAGCAGCCATTTGTTAGAAAAACAGACTTCATCTGTGATTTTTCAGCTCATAGTGTCTGATAGAACATGCAGGAGCTGAGCTTCTCTCTCCTGGCTGTAGCATTTTGCATTTCACAGGTGGTGACTTGACTGAACAGTGAAAACATCTAATTTTCACTTCTTGTTTGGTTGGTTTCACTTGACATAATTTATTTGGCTTTTTTTTTTCCCCGTGGTAGGTTTGCATCCAGTGTATTGCAACATAATTTATTTCCTTTTCAGTTAAAACCCCCCCAAATTACATAAATAACCCCTTTTTTTTTCTTTTACCCAGATTTATATTTCCCAGAATAGGTGTGTAAGTTAAAAATGTTGTTTTCGTGAGTACCTGAGCATGACATGAGATAAATCTGGGCCTGTGGGAACCACAGGAAACGTTCCTCAGTGTTGCTGGTGTTGGAATGCTGTACAAAGCCAGGCTTTCCTGGGTTTTCCACCTGTTTTGCAGGACAGCCCCATGACACTCATCTTTAGTGATTATTTGGGAATAAAATAGATGTGGGAGACCAGCCTGCTGTACGAGTGTGAGGCACTTTCTCCTACATATTATATCCAGCTTGTTGCTTCTCAGAGGTACCAGGATGTGCTCTTGGGGAAAATAATGTCATTTGAAGGCAGTAAGGGATGTTATTAAAGGGTTTCAGTGCCCTAGCTCATGTCACTTTTATCTTCTTAAATGGGTAAAAACAGGGTGTAGGAATGCTCCACTTGTACAAATATATAATCTGTTTTGTGATTTTGATCCCCCCTGTGTTAGCTTTGCCTGGTATCAGGTCTTTCCTGTTGCACAGTATTAAGCTTCTCAACAGAGATTAGGCCTTTTGGGTTTTTGTTTTATAGGGAGGAAAAAGAAAACACCCTGCACAAATATTTTAATTCTGTGACATATTAAGCTCCAGGAATTGCACTAGTCTGGCTGCTTGGTAGCAGCAAGCTCTTTTGCCATCGAATTTATTGAGGTTGAACAGTCTTCCAGCAGCAAGAGATGATGAAAGCTCAGTGAGTTTTGTATGATCTTGTCTGATGTGGAACAGAAGTATTATAGGGACCTGTACAGCTCTTCTGAAAATCTGGAAGTGGTTTTAAGTGCTAAATCAAGTGTGAAGCAGGCGGTTACATAATACCCACGTTTTACAAATAGGGCTAATCATAGTTCAGGGAGGTTGGCTGCACCAGACCACACAGCATCATTAACAGAAGCAGCAATAATGAGTCACAGCCCGGAGTTCCTTGAGCTTATCTCAGTATTACGGGTTTCAGACACTTCAGTCTGTTTGGTTATAAGAGCAGAGGTTATAAAGGTACACAGTGCTCAAATAACTTCATTAATTCTGTTACCTCTGCTAGTTTTCTCTCTCTACTTACAGTCTGTGCTTGTCTGTCAAATGATTGGCATTTTGAGTTGTACTGGGCCAGATTTCTTTTAAATGAGATTTTATAACTGTGGAGCACAAAATTAATATGATCAAGGATATTCAGCATCGAATTGTTCTTAATAAAAAGTGTTTGAATTTGAACTTCTGCATTTGTTCAATTGATTCTAAGATCCCAGTCTTTTTATATAGGCAATTTTTTATCAGAGAGTTGTAGGCAAGCACTTAAGAATACTGGATCAGTTCAGAATTAAGCAAGCCAACATGTTGGGTCGTGCTTTTGCCCGAGTTCCAGTCAGCAGCAGAGTGTACAGGAATACTCTGTGTTCCACTTTGCAATCTGTGTCTTTGGTCAGCATTGCCCAACTGCTCGCCCTTTTCATTGGCACACTGAGCCATTTAAGGGAGCGTCTGATTTTGAAATTGGAAAGGTACTGTGTCAAAATAATTCCATGTCCTTTTCTTTTGAAGGAAGTTGCTATGCAGCACTACTAGTAAATAAATAAATTTTATCTTACCTGCATGGTCTCTCAGAAGCACTGCATGTAAGTTAAGATACAGTACAAAACTTTTGTGTTTACCTTTCTTGTTGTTACTTGATTATTCCCAATACTTCAGTGATAATGGTAATTCATATGCAAAACCCATGGGGTAGAGATTTGCAAACTTCTTGTGTTTGTTGCCAAGTTTATTTTTTACTGAACATTCTCACTCATTGCTGGGAGTACCAGCCCACATCTGAGTCCTTTTCCATTTTGTGCTGTAGGGCAACTTTCTAACATAATCAGACTTAAGCTTTTCATTTGGTTTATTGTAAAGATTTACCTTTCATACAGCTTCTTGGTGTACCACTGGAAGGCACTCGCCTTTTTTAATATTAACCCTTTGTCAGATAGACTTCAATGGAAGTTTAGGGCTATTTTTTGTTATTGATCATGTTTATTTAAAATGTGACCTGGAACACCTGCAGTTTGGTCAAGCTGGCTGAAGAACATCCTTATTGGGAGAGGGGTTATATTGCTGTCTGTAGAGAGCTTATTGGTGTTTCCATGACAGGGTCATTGTGCTGGAGGTTGGGTTGTGCTGGGGTGGGGGGAAGAACGCAGGCTGGAAACTTGGAAAGAAAATCCCACTGCAGGGTCAGAGAGGTGTGTTTTGGTATGGATAAATGGAGACCTCTAGGGAAGGAATTTAACAGATACATTGATAAAAAAAGATTCTTGGGGCATCTCAAGTGGGAGATGCCCAGTGGATAGAAGACCTCCCAGGAGTATCACGATTTCCAAAGTAATATTGTGACTAAGGAAGATTTAATTTCCCTGGTGATACTTCAACTTGCATTTGAAACATGACTGTTCTCCTTTCGTGCTCAATACTCCTCAAATTATGGAATTTTGTTTAATGAAACCAATTAATAGTCCTGGTTAGTTGCAGTATTGATGCACTTTTTAGCCTTTTTGTACACCTTTTGTGCTTGCCTCCAACGTATTACTTGCATGCAGTGTTTTCTTTGTTTCTGGTTTGGTGCTTAAGCCCTTAGTGTGAGCCCCAGCTAGACTGTAAAACTCTCCTTCAGCAGCTTGCTTATGCTTGTGGCGTTAACCTTTCTGCAGGGGGTTGTGCTGTTTGTTTACAAAATTCCAATTTTCCACTTACAAAGAGAATATTATTAAGAGAGTCTTCTTTTTACCAATTAGGTCAAAGTCCTAAAATTTTAAGACCTAAACCACATGGTTTAGAGCGAACTGATTCACAAACCATAGGTGACTTTACTACAAGAAGAAAGGGTATGTACTTTAGCACTGTATGTATATGGGGCTTTATAGAAATAAGTGAAGCAAAAATTAAGAAAACTGTTATTCTAGAATAACTTTAACTCTTGCATAGTCTTTTTACTTCTCTTATAGTCTAAGGTCATGGATGCATTTTCCATGCCAAGCAACAGGTTTCCTTAAATAGTGCATGGAAACGTTTCCTTGATATTAACGTGGGTGTTCTGATCTTTTAAGTTGTAGTTTTTCATATTTTGGATTTTCTTTTAAGTTGTAGTTTTTCATATTTTGGATTTACTTTTGTCTGTTTGTTTAGAAGCAAGTTATATATAACTTGTAAGTTATATATAGTAACTTACAAGTTACTATATATAACTTGTTAGGCTATAACCTGAAATCACAGCTCATTTACGTCTCCTTTTAGCTAAACACAGAAATGAAGTAAAATACTGATCCTTTGACCATATACTAGTACAGAGATCTATTTATGAATCTTAGTGAGGTTCGCAATTAGTACTTTCTGAAGGTGTGGTGCCTTATACAGTCACAAGAAGTTGAGGAGATTATGAATAATGTTAAAAATCTCACAGATATCATTGATCCTTACCTTTGGTTGTTAAAGCCCACTGCAACTGGATGAAATATTTCTGCTGTTCTCACAGGCTTTGGACAAAGTCCTGGCTCTGTTTCTGCTGAATAAATAACCTTGCCCACCATTTATACCCATCCCTGTAGTCTCAGACCTTTACAGAGGCCTTGAGCCAAGCTGATCAGTTTTTGTGTCCCTCCTGCTTTAGCATCATCCTGCCTATGTCACGTCCAGTTCTGCCACTCTTACCTCACATGAAACACTGGATCTCCAGGTGGATGAGTTGTAATTCCGAGTCTGCAGTGGCAGCTTTTTGTGAGCGAGTAAAAGTGGCAGAATCAGTGGAGTAGGCTTGATGTGCTTGGAGCGTGTCATTGTGACTTCTTAACAGGGAAAAGGAGAAAAGTGTTTGGGATACCAAAGATTTATACTTATCCCGAAAATTTAAATATGGAGTTCTTGCATTCAGTATCTGATAGCTGACTTTTCAATGAACTCAGTCTGAGGAGGGAGAGTAATGAAAGTGGAATGGGTACAGTTCTGCTTTTCCCTTGAAACAAACACACTGAGCTGGCAAGTGCCTTCTGTCAGTTCCTCATGTGGTCACTTAGGGCAGCTCTTCTGCCACATGAACTAGTGCCTGACATTTGATCGCAGTGAATCTGCTAATAGACAGCAAACTCATGAAGGGAGGGGCAAGGAGAGGAAGGGGTGATATTATAATGACATGGCATTTCATTTGCTAAAAAGAGTTTTAGGGAGGATGAAGTCGAGATCCAAACTGTGACAGCAGATTGACTGTGTGATTTTTATTTTAAGTTTCCCTTTCATTTTTTTTTCCCCCACAGAAGTCTTTTTATACTTTTTTTCCCTTAATGTTTAGGAGGGCTGAGCCATACAAGCTGGAGGGAGAGATAATGGGTTTCTCACTAATAGTCTATTCGTGGTTCTGTTCTGAAAATGGAATTTAAAAATGGCATTTCTTGTTAGCTGTCATGAATGGCAGAAGCACGCCACTACTCTGCTTGTCTCTTGACAGGCACTGAAGTGAGCCAAGCTCCTCTTGGTGTTGGCTCATCTCTCACTGCTGCAGACTTAGTTTAGCTGCAGGTTCTGCCCACATTTTGAGCTCTGACACCACACCAGTGAAGACACATTGTGCAGAAAGTTGGCATAATAGTAATTGTCTGTGAGCCAAGAAAAGTACCCAGAGTTAGCTCTGCTCAAATAGTCCCTCAACCCTGTCCGGGTTCCTGTCAGTTCAAGTTATTGTGCCAGAGTAAAGACAGAACCTGATGCTGCCACTTGTAGAATCTCTTTCCAAAAGACAATTCCTGTGTACAAGTATAGGCAGCAAAATTCTTAAATTGTGCTGGATTTTTAAAATTTTATGTTTTAATTGATTTTTAATTAATCTTGCTTTTCATTACCTGTAAAGATTTAAAATATAAGTTAATATAACAGGCCTTTCTGAGAATTGAACATTGTTTGTTTTTCCTAACTAGTATTTACTCTCTTAAATTTACTATGTAAGTGTTTACTATATAAAAGCTTTTCTGGAGTGTTCTGTGCTTTAAGATTGTCTGTTTCTTATATAGCAAAACCAGCTCCACTAGAAATAAAACCTCTGCCTGAATGGGAAGAATTACAAGCCCCAGTTAGATCTCCTATCACCAGAAGCTTTGCACGAGAGTAAGTTTCTTAGCTTTTCCTCTTTTGGGTTAATTGGTTTTGTTGAGTAGAAAGTTAATAAATGTGTGTACATCTGTATTACATTTTTGGCCTGTGTAATAGAAACTGAAGTTTCCTTTGCAAGTGTGTGTACGTGTGTGTGTATCTATGTATTGAAACAAAGTGTGTCCATATGAATTTTTATTTTGTAATTTTAAATGTAAGGGGCCGTGTATAACCAAAAAATGTGACACTCTAGTAAGCTTGAATGAAAATGTCAGCTCTAATATGCTTATTTTTGTTGTTTACCAGGAGGTTTAAGATATTGGAGATGTATTGTTTGTAAAATAATTCCTGGTAATTAGCTCCTCCAGGTTTCCCGTGTCTCCCAGACCGGATTCAGTTCATAGCACAACTTCCAGCAGTGACTCGCACGACAGTGAAGAGAATTATGTATCCATGAATCCAAATCAGTCCACTGAAGACCCAGTATGTAAAATCTACATCTTAACTCCTCTCTTCCTGTGCAGTCCTTACTTTTAAATCATGCAAACACAGATCCTTCACTCAACATCACTCCCTTTATACTTCTAGATCAAAATAAGAATAAAAGACTGTAATTTTGGTAAGATCTCACTGAAGAAGCTAAGAGCATAATCACATATAAAGAGAATGGTTGATATACATATCTATTATACACAGCAGTTCAAGACATGACTTTTTTTCTACCTCTTCCCTAGAAACTGTCTCCTCTTTGTAATTGCTTGTCCTTGGGCTGTGCACCAGTTCACTATGACATCAAGGGAAATAAACCTCTGGGATATGCTTAAAAAAACTGTATTAAAAGGACAACTTCCAAGAAATGTGGAAGGAACGGGGGGGAAAAGAGGATTGATATTTGTTATTTGCACTATGGGAACTGAGCCATGTGTACTTTTATTGGGCTTCTTTCAAAGAAGAGGATAGAAGGAGTCTTTGTGTATTGAGTATCTGTAATTTTTCCCCTTGGGGGGAGAACTCTCTGAGATAATAAAGTTTCACATATTCAGCATGCAGTGCAGTAAGTGAAGACCTAGTTAGGAAAAGTTAGTGATGCATGCTGTGGTTTTTCTTTGCTGGGGGGCAAGGAGAGGGAGAGAGAAAGACAACACAGTCATAGTAGTTTAAAGGAAGAGAATAGCACTAGACCTGGGTAATATGGTCTAGAAGACCCATAAAACACTGGAGGAAAACCTGTATCTTGAGCTCAGCTTTTTGTTCAGTGTAAGATCATAGAATGGTTTGGACTGGAAGGGACCTCCAAGATCATCTAGTTCCACCCTCCCATGCAGTGGGCAGGGACATGTGCCAGTAGAGTGGGTTTTTCAAAGCCCCATCCAGACTGGTTCAGAGCGTTCACCCTGTCTTCTGGCCTGGGCTCTTACTAGACAATACAGCAGCATTTTTCACTTTTAAAGCATTTATGAAAGATCTTCTTTGGGGGAGGGCCTGTCTCAGCACCTTTTTCGTCCTGTTTGTTTGTCTGCCCCCTTACTGGCATGTGCTGGCCCGTTTCTCAAACCCCTGGACTCCTCCTCTCGCAGCGCTCTTTGCTTCCCTGTCCCCTGCTGCTCTGGGTGCTCTCCCAGTGTCCCCCAGCCTCCCTGCCCTCAGCTCACCACTGCTGCCTCTGGATGCTGCATCCCCCTGAGCGAGCCCCTGCTGCTGCCTGCCCTGCCAGCAGTGCAGGAGAAAGGTGCCCGAGCAGTGGGGAGCTGGGGATGCTCAAACTGAGCCCCTCTCTCTCCCATGGTAAGTAACTGGTGACGCCCCATCCTGCAGGTGCAAGAAACACCTTGTTTTACACAAAGGATTAGTGTCACCCGTGCCCGTGGCTCTCCCTGCACAGACTCACAGCTCACACTGGGCATTTCTGGTGTTCCTTAAAGCTGTTTCAGGGGTTTAACTTCAATGCCAAGATGGTGTAATCACTGCCACAGCTCAGGCGCCTGGCATTAATATCTTCTGTTTGCTTGCACCAGTCCTTCTTTAAGGTTGTTCTACAGATTTCCTTTCTATTTCAGTTGTGTATATTTAAAGTTTTCTAATGCATATGTTCTGCCTGCCTAGTTTGTTTTGAAATAACATTATTTTTTTTTGTTTAAACAGTAATAGCTTTTTTAATCTGTGCTGGAAACATTGATGCAGAATCTGATTTTTGTATGTTAAATATGCAGAAATTTGTTTAGAGAATTTGGGCAACAAAAATGAACTTCGTATCAGTTGTTTGTGTTTGTTGTCCTTGTTACCACTGAATGAGTTGGATGATGCAGATACAACTTCAATTTAAAAAGCCCAACCCATTGAGCTTTAACCCATAAAATATTTTATTTCCTAGAGAACCAGAATGTTTCCAGATCTCTCACAGCCTTTGTTTTAAAGCCTGCCAATTAAAAAGACATTCTGAGAATTTTTATTTGTTCCAACTCTATCTTAGCAAGGAGTCCATACTTCTTCATCTTTTTCTGTCATCAGCTTCGAAGCATCTTGTTTGGACATGTAATACTTCTGTTTTATTTAATAAAATCAGCAATATTCTGCTTTTTCTTTCAAGTTGCTGTCAGCCTTACCCTTCTGTCTTTCCTTCTGCCTTCCTCTTCATTTTTTGCTGACTGCTGCCCTCTGTCTTCCTGTTTTTTCTTTATCTTTTAGAGAAGAGTCCTTCTATTGTACTGTTCCTATAACACCTGTTAAGAGGGAGGGATCAGGCTGGGAGAGGACAGAGGAGGTGAGGTTGTAAAAGTCTGAGCTAATTGAAATTTAGGTATATTAAATGCAAATTCAGTTCAGGCAGCCCTACACATATTTTCCAAAGTTTTAATATTTTGATCTTATCAATTGAATAATACTGTTTGATTTTCAGCTTGATTGTGATGACTTTTGAATGAAATGTAAAAGTTTCATTTGAAGTTTTGCCACTATTGTAAAGCTGAAATTATTGTAGGTATTGAACAGCAATTTAAGGAAATAAAGTTTGTCATTAAATAATGCTAAATTTGACATCTAACAACTACATTTAAAAAGACCAAAACACACTGTTCTTACCTCATCATATGAAGGGGACATTAGGTGGAAGGCACAGATGGGTTTGGTGGCAACCTTAAATTTGGGGGGGTTGGTTTTGGGGTTTTCCCTCCCCTGGCTGTTGACTCTGTCCCAGTTTTGACATAGAATATATCCCCTTGTTATACAGGGTCAATGAAATTTGCATGATTTAACTAATTGCAAGAGCTCTTAGTCATTTTTTTAAAATGTAACATTTTGGCAGTTTTATACTGAGCATATGTGATAATGTGGACCACTAGCACGTACCTTTGTAGCTGAAGTTATTTCTATTATGATTTCAGAATCTGTTTGGAAGCAACAGTCTTGATGGAGGGAGCAGCCCTATGGTGAAACCTAAAGGAGATAAACAAGTAGAATATTTAGATCTGGACCTAGATTCGGGAAAATCTACCCCACCTCGGAAGGTAAGCAGATGAGCTCTTGCAGTTCTGCCATCAAGGGTTTAAAATTGCTTCACAAGTACTTGCTGGGAAAGAGGGAGCCTCAAATGGTCAAATGGTCAATCCATTTGAGTCCAGATTCTGCAGGGTGGAATCTGACACTTTTAAAGACTGAATAATTAAATATCAAGTAAGCCTGCAAACCACTGATAGCATGCAATAATAGTGATCTCACACTTTTAACAAGAGTCCAAGAGACAGTGTTGGACCTCTCAGGGAAACTGGGGCTTGTTCTATGTCTGTTTGGGACATCTTGCTTTTTATTGTCAATTTATTCTAACATGTTTTTCCCCCTCCCTTGCCTTTCCCAGAAGAAGAGCAGTGGCTCAGGCAGCAGCGTGGCAGACGAGAGGGTTGACTACGTAGTGGTCGACCAGCAGAAAACGCTTGCACTGAAGAGCACACGAGAGGCGTGGACTGATGGCAGACAGTCTACAGAGTCTGAAACTCCTACCAAGAGCGTGAAGTGAAAATACTGCTTTTTCTTCCAAGAACAGAAAGAAGTGAATTCTGAAGAATTACAGAACCACAACGACAGTGTCGTTCGACTGTACAGTACCTGATTCACTGGTGTGTGAGCAGGTTCTTGACCGAATAGGATGGAAGCCAAGGGACACTTTGAATCTATCAAAGGAACTTTAAGATCATAAATTGGCTCTGTGGTGTCTGGAAAACTCACAACCTGTAAATAACATGTAAAATAATATCACTTAGCTTTCAGAAAACCTTTTGTTCTGTAGTTAACACATTTGTAGTATTACTGTGTTTATGCACTTTTTCAGTTACAAGGTTGGTTCAGGTATTCCCAGTTAGTGTACCTTAATGCCTAATTCATCTGGAGAATCCTTTTTTCCTTACACTACTATTCCTTACAATTTTAGGTTAATTAAGCTACATGTAGATACGGAAATTAATATTTGAACTTCATTTTAACAACTCAAAATTGATTTTGCAGAAATACTTTCACAATTGAGTAATCTACTTGAAATGCCAAGAGAGGACCGTTAGTTACATACTTGTTTATATTTAATACACACAAGATTATTTGGAAGTCTTCAGGTTACCTTCCTAACAAAAATTGCTGTGAGTTAATAATAATGAACTGTACTGAACCTACAATCCTGGCTTATATGTTAGTTGTTAGTGGTGGAACTTCTATTGTATTTTATTAATGACAGTGTTCTGTGTTCAATGGGTGAAGATTCTGCAGGGTGGGATCTTACACTTTTAAAGACTGAATAATTAAATATCAAGTAAGCCTGCAAACCACTGATGGCATGCAGTAATATTGTGATCTCACACTTATTAACAAGAAATAACCTTTATATTATTTACAGAAGGTAGAGTATATAAATCAGGTACGTACCAAGCACTGTTGTGCTAATACACTGATCAGGTTTAGACAATGAGCTTTAGTTTTGTACTATTTAGAAGTTCTAATGTCAGTTTTCAGTTCAAGATTAATGGGACAGTTTGACATTCACTTTTTGTAGTACTAGCAAAATACTGTGATTTTGAATTAGACTTTAATTCAAATGGAAATACTATGTTTTGACACCATAGTGCCCTTCTTATGAGCTCTATTTTACTTTAATCTCCTGCTTGGCCTTATATTTAAATCCCTATGCAACTGATATTTTATATCTCTGTTTTTAAAAATTAGATAATATACCTAAATGATCCCCTTGTAAACCACTTGTTGCTCTTTCCTGGTACAGGATTTTAAGCTCTGTATACTGTGATCCTTTATTTTACTATGCCAGTTCCAAATAATAATCTGCCTTGGTTTTAGAAACACTTTTTTATTATTTGGAAGAAGATAGAGATTTTGAAATACATGAATGAGTTAGGTCTAGATAGAAAACTTACTAACACTCTTATTTTACACAAACACCCTCAAGTAAGTGGTTGGTTTAATTTTCCCACCCAACTGTTTCATTTTATCCAGATCATTTTGAAAGTTGAGCATAGAACTGCATTGTTTTCTGGCATGTTGGCCTTAGTACTGTGCCTAATCTACCATCAGTTGTTTCTCTTCCCTCACAGCCACAATCTACAGTATGTAAATTATCTTATTCTTAACAAAGGTTCTTTTTTAAATTAGTAATATTTTGATGCTTTGAATGTTCATTTTAAAAAAAGAAACTAAACACAATGCATTTTGAGGTGAATTTTAAATAAATCAAGTTGTTCGGTTTTGACGTGTAAACTCTGTCCTGTGACACAGCAAGTCGGCGTCGCTGCGTCTGTGAGGGTCCCTGAAACAGTGACCAACTACACAGACATGTTTGATTTTTAAAATTTTGGGGGTTTATGATCGAGCAGTGAGACTGGTGCTTAAGTATCCACTCTATGTTTTCAGATGTTGTGAGCATTTCTGATAGTGAGGTATAAAAGCTGAAAAGAATCAGTTTCCTAGGCTGGCCTCTCTTGCTGAGCTCGTGATAGAAGGTGGGTTTGCTCTAAGTTTGCTGACATCACTCCTTGGTTTACAGATTATACTTTCTTCTTTTAAAATTTGGTAGCATTCACAACATTAATGTTATTATGATTGAGAATCCACTCTTAATTTCTAGGCTTTTTCCCTTTCTTTTGATCAGGAAAACAGGAGTTTTCACACTGTAAAGACGGTATAATGTTTTCTGAAGAACAGTCTCAAGTTTCTCTTTAATTAGATTTCTGAGCAGTTTTCTCTCTCTTGCTACATTAGCACATTTTCCCTACTTACATGTTGTTCAGAGTATGCTTAGAATCAGAGGCATGATATTAACTTCTGATGGTACATCTCATTTTCACCTATAAAGCCAGAGTGGCTTCATGCTACAGGTCTGTCTGAGCTGTCAGGATGTGAATATTAAGTTGAAAAGGTGAATCCTAAAACTGTAAGCTGGACTGATTAGCCTTGTGTCACTTTCAGTTGCTAACTTTGTGAGGACACTCTAGTTGGAGGGATGCTGGTGGAAACTCAAGTAGATACTGATGCAGAGGTAGTTTGTGCGTGTTGTTTGTTGAGTGTTCTTCTTTCAAACAGGTAAGTTCTTTTTTTTTCCCCCACTAAAACATGCATTGCCAGTCGTGGATATAGTTTTCATTGCTGTATGTGTCATAAACGAGGTTCATTAAAAACTGCAAATATATGTGTGTCTTTTACAAACATGCAACATCTTGCTCACAGAAACCAAAAGGAAAACTTAGTGCCTTGTGCATTCAGGTTGACTCTGGAGGTGATTTGGCATCGCTTCATGGTATGATGTGAACATTGTGCTGTCTGGTAAGTACCAGTGGCCACACTTTTACACACTGTGACATAATCACCATTACCTCATGAAGTGCAGGTGCAAACACAGCTGCTCTGTTCCACTAACAATTTGTAATGTGACATTGAAAAAGATAAAAATGTGATCATTAATCTTTTTACTGAGATTTGTATTAAATAGTATTATCAATCTATTCATGTATGACAGGTGTGACATAGTGCCACACTTAGGGTGTACAGATACGTTGCAATATGGCTGTTTTAATTAAGGAATTTAGAATTTGTTGGTCCATGTAGGGAGTCACAGGAGTGATGGGCAGCTCTACAGCTTTCACAGTGCACTATGAGCTAAGCAAGATTTTTCTCACAGTGACATTTAAGCATAGCTATTACTGACTGCAGCAGTGAATCTATGTATTATACCAGTCCTGCAAAAGTATTTTGGAAACTTAGCAGCCCTGGACAGAGCTTCCATTCCATCCTTAACTATAGAGGTTTGTGTCATGAAGAGCCAAAGGATGTTTATTTGCTCAAGGAAAAGGCATTGCCATACAAGTATACAATTTAAACAGCAATTACGTCACTTAATCTGTTTCACTATTTCACACGTGTAGCTCTTAAGAGGCGAACTTAAATTTGGGGATGATTCTCTAAACATCTCCTGCATGTGCTCTTGGTCTCTGTGTATTACACCAAACTGCTTCTTAAAGGTTCATCTCTTGTTGTTTGACCTATTACTTGGGAATACAAATGTGGGCCGTGACCACAAATAACAGGTGCTTGTCCAGCAATTAGTGTAATAAGCAGTGTTGCACAAAAACACTGTGCTGATTGGGTGTAGATGAACCAAATACCAAGCAGGGAGGTTTTTGGCTTTTTGCCTTAACTGAACAAGCAGGTTGAGGCTCAGTTCTCAATCTGGCAAGGTACAAAGTGGGACAAAAAGTAAAGGTGCTTGAGATGGTTCTGAACAATGGCTTTGGCACTGTAAGTTACCCAGTGTATGTTTATGGTTCAGCATCCTTGGTGTTAATTTTCAGTCCCTGAAGTGGGAGGATAGCAGGTATTGGATGCATGACCAGGTGAAAGGCTTTTTCCAACTCATCACAGATAAACAGAGCCAGACTGTTCCAATGCCAGGGGTTGTCTTTCTAGATAGTTTTTAAAAGAAAAATGTCCATGTTTTATTTGAAAGGGATGATCTATGCTTGCTTCAACTTTTTAAAAACAGATTAGCTGGAGTGTACAGTTGTGTAATCTGCTATGCATACACATAATGTTTTAGTTTACTGTAGCAAAAATGGAATAGAAAAACATCCTGTGCAGTTTAGAAAACAAAACACAACGTTGTTAAAATTGAGACTCTCAAAATTTTCTTGTAGATAAAAAATCAGCCTTTTTAGTAATCACTGTGATTTGGTCTTGAAAATTCTCACAGGATCTATCATCATTGCCAAGCCTTTTCCTGGTAAGTTATATCTGCAGTGAAATAATACAAAAATGTCACATCAATTTTGAGAAAGGCCAATCCTAATAAGATGTTATTAAATGCTGTGTGAAGTCCTGGGTTTGGGCTTGTAAAGAGTACCCAGATGGTTTGATTGCATTTTGGGAGAGGGTGTGGAAATCCAGTCTTCTGAAGATATTTAAAGGGTATTATACAAATACCCTTTTGAACCAGGCTTAGTATTACTTTTAGAATCAACCTAGCACTTTTAAGTATGAAATAAAATGCTTTTGATTTGGGGAAGGGAAAAAAAGGTTCATAGTAGTGCATCTCAGTGCTTTATTTATGTAGTTGTAGATGCTGCAAGAGGGTTGAGTTGTTCTTGGATTAGGTATAACTGCTAGTTACTAGCTATATAAAATTCTAATATGTGTTTTTGTGGGGTTTTTTAGTGCCACTAAAATTCCAAGGACCAACAAAGGCAAAGTATAGATTTGTATTCTAAACCCCTGCTGGTTTCTGGAAGGCTGGTCACCGGTCATGAATGTGAGCAAATACAACTGGGCATCTGAAAGTTGCCTTTACTAGTTTGTTTATTTTTTTTTAATCAGAAGGCCAGAACAGGAGCAAAGTACAATTATGCCTTATTTTTCCTGAATCCCTACCAGACTTCAAAATATGTAAGTTTTTATATTCTTTACAGGGAATACAATGTAGAAGAAGGAATCCCTACTTGTTCGCTTATGGTGTGGATTTACACACTTGTAAACTGTGCAGACAACTGAAATGTTTAGGGGTTTTTTTCCTGTTTTTTTCTGTTGCCTGTTGGGGCTGAAGGATGCAGGGCTGGGAGTTTTGGAGATGCCTCTGATTGGCCTGCTAGAGTACTTCAACTTGGGTCTGCAGTTAATTGCATTAAAATGGTGATTCAACTCTCTGCTGGGGTTGACTTCATAGTAATACCCGTAAATCATGGTGTGCATATTCAGTTATATTTTAAAAATCAATTGTTGTTGAGACCCAAAATATTGGAAACAAATGGTGTGTAGATTTAGGCTCCCTAATCTCCTCTCTCTGAGGCGTAGAGCAGCATTTTAAAAAGGCATTAAGTATAACAGGGTTCAGATTCCCCAGGCACACAAATGCATTGCATGATGTGTTGAGGAGCAGAATTCAAGGCACTGGTGTATCCTCTAAGTATTGAAAATTCTAAGAACTTTTTCCAAATAATTTAATTTCTACTCAGGTATGCAAGTATAACTTTAGGAATGAAACTCTAAATGAATACTCTCTGTTTTAGCTACTTTTTTATTTCATACATGCAAGAAGTGGTGATCCTGAAGACATTTTT
Organism: Campylorhamphus procurvoides; assembly: GCA_013396655.1. NCBI lineage: Eukaryota > Metazoa > Chordata > Aves > Passeriformes > Dendrocolaptidae > Campylorhamphus > Campylorhamphus procurvoides. The sequence continues at coordinate 67,502 of WBMV01008395.1, read as the reverse complement.
ACCATTAGCTCTACTCTCTCACAGCTCAATATGAGGGAGCATGGAATAGACTTGGCCCTTGAATTTTTTTAAAAAGAAGAAGAAAATCAAAAGAGCCAGCCAAGACCAGGATTTAATCTCTGCTCTGCCTTGCAGTGAGCCCTCTTCCCCTCACAGACCGTGGAGTGGAGCTGCCCCCAATTCCAGTGCCTGGCTGGGGACAGAAATCCTGTGGCAAGTGCCGGAAAAGCACCAAAAACCATTATGAAGAGCTGAAGCAAAAATTTAGCTTTGGAGTCAATTGGTGGGTGGTGGGTTTGTTTCCCTTGTCTGAAAGGAACAAGATGCTGTGCTGCATCTTGCTGTGAATTATATTGTTCACCCCCAGTTGTTTGTAATGGTATCTGTCGTCTGTATTTTTTGTAGAGTATCCTTGCAGTTGATGTACCAGGTGGAGGGCCATCTTTTAAAGTATGGGATCAAGAACCAGAAAGTGTTGGCTCCCACGCTTTCTCTGGCCAGCCATTCAAGCTGCCTGGAATACAGTTCTCTCAGACTTTGGCAAGAAGCTGAATAGGTGCAGGTTTATGGTCTTGAACTGTGGGATGGTTTTATGCAAGCTTTTTCTGGACTTAGTTTTATGATAATGCACTTTGTGGTGACTGGACACATAGATTCATTACAAGTTTCAACCTTTTTTTTTTTATCAAGGTGTGCTTGCATAAAAGTTGAAGGATAAATTTCCAGTGGATGGTTCTCTAGGTTTTGTTTTAGTAGGTACACTGTGTAGAAGGATGGAAACTTGAAACTAAATAGTTACTATTCTGTAAATGGGATGATATTCTGCGTTAAAGAAACCAACAACAAAAAACCCCCCACAAACACTGAGAGAGCCCTCAAAGAAAAAAAAAAAGGAACTTGATTTCAACTGTATATCTTTATTTAGTATCTTCTATCTATAGGTCTAACTGTCTTCAGGTAAACCAGAGCTGCACAGATGTTCTCTGCTTCCTTCAGAGAGCATCCCTCCAGAACGCTGTCAGTTCAGCTGCCTGTGCCGGGCTGACTCCCTTAGGCCAGACACTGCTCTGAGATCATCAGTTCTGTGCACACAATATGTCACACTTCTCTGTTCTCTTAGTAGTTTTTATCTCCCCTGCATCAAAATGATCTGAATAAATGCTGTTACATTTTTGCCAAGACACTTAGTTCTTTGGTGAAGCCTTACTTTGATTTCCTGTGTCTTTCTGACATGATTTCCCCCCCAGATATTCTGCTTAATTAAAGCAGGTTTTAAAACAATTACTTTTATAATAGCTGGTCTGCTTCCCCTGAGTGAGCAGAAGGTTTTTTTTAACGTTGCAAATATCTGTTATTATTCAGGATAATCACTAATGCAGAAAGGAATTCAGACAATGTATACAAACTAGTAACTCAAAAGCAGTGACTAGAGGCTGATACAAAAAGCTATTCATGCCTAATGCAAAGAGCTCAGGAAATACATGTGGCACAAGGCAAGCACAGTCTGCACATAAGAGCCAATTTTTGCAATAAACCTTTATTGGGAGCCTCTGTATGTCCTATTTATTCTGATACAATTGTTTCAGGAAAGTAGATATTTGTCAACACGAGTTAAGTGTCAGTGTGTTTCAAAATCTTTCATGAGTGTGTGAGTATGTAATTATCTAAACACTATGGGGAAAATTAGCCCAGGTCATAACTGAGGAGAAACAAAGCAGCATAAGAATGGAAAAAAACCCACGAAAATGAGTTTAAGATGCTATGGCAGGGGCTCAAGGTATGAAATTTTTGTCTAGAGCCTTTCCTTGCACTGCCTCCCTCTGGCTGCCACCCCAGAAGGTGAGGAGTGACCTTCGTGGGTGAAAGGAAACTGGGACAGGGCAGAACCTGCTCACTGAGAGGGACAAGAAGCAGGAGTTTTGAAAAGGGAAGGATCTGTGTGTGTAATAAAGTGCTTGTGTGTTATTTCTTATATAAAAATGTATTTTACATCTTGAAAAAATATTTTTGCCTTTTGGTTGAGCCTTTTCAGTCATAGCAGCATGCAAATAAACCCTAAAAGTGTTTTATTTATTCTGGGGTGCCTTTTTTTGTTATTCTTCTTCTGTGAGAGTGCTGCTTGTTACAGAACCTTCATTCTTGGAGGATTTCTGCAATGACTATCAGCAGCTGACTGCATATGGGGTCATTTTTGCTTTCTTAAATTGCATTCATCAAAGGCCTTGTTTTAAACTGGACACAAGCATGGTTTGACATGCTATGACAGTCTGTGCGTGCCATGCTGCTGTTAAGCAAATTGTCACTGTTTATTTTGTATGAAATACTCATTTTACTAGGGTGCTCACACCATCATTTGAACTACCTCAATGTCATCTTCACAGTATCCAAAATTTAAAGAGTACGTGGGTGACATTTATACACTTAAATGGGGTAAACTGAAATGTTGTTTCCATTGCATTAAGGCATCTACTGAAGCTGGTGACAGTGACCTTTGCTGATGGGCAGAGGGTTTTGGGGGGTGGGGGTGGTTGTTTTCAGCAGTTGTAGCATGATTTTGATGCTGCTTCCACTGCTGATTCTGAGTGTGTGTATGTGTGTACATCACCTATTGCCTGCAGCACCATTAATCTGAGGCTGGAGAAGAATGACAGTGACAGAGAAGTGGTGGCTTTGAAAAGCAGGCCTAATTGTACTTACTTTTGATGGGGTAGTCCAGCTCAGCATCAGTCTTGTGAGGGGCGAGAAAAACTGGCAGGATCTAATATCACTTGTGTAGCATTTTGCTTTTGCATTTCAAACTAAACCTCAAGAAAAACAACAATAAAACCCCCCAAGATCTGAACACAACCCAGGCTCTCACCCCTCTCCTACCTTCCTGAATCCAAGTGCCTGCCATTTATATATCTGATGGTTGGACCACAAACAGCATTTTATTTCATTCCTTTCATTTCCCAAACTTTGGGAAGATTTACAGTGTTGATACAGGTGCAGCAATGCCTCTTACCATCATTACTGCACAGCAAATAGTATCGTTTAGAGTTGCTCTTACGTGTGGTGTTTCAATTTCTTGTTTAACAAGAAGCCATCTAAAGAACATTAATTAAAGTTATGATTGCACAACTGAGCAACAAAATTGAGAGACGTGTCGCCCAAGAGACTTGACAAAAATCTGTAATTAAGCTGTTCTTTACTAACTTCGTAAGCATGTTAATAATTAGTTGTCTCTACAGTTTAGTACTGGCTGAGGGAGGATTTTTTTGCTTTATTGTGTATTTGACCATATGTTGGTGTTTAGCACATTAGAAACCCCTGTCATGAGCTTCTTTATGCCACTGGTTGCCTTCAATTTAAAGTCTTCATATTCAGGCTCTGTATGGACTGTTATGGTTCTGTGTGTTCATGAACATCGTCAAGTTAACTTGGAGAGTCCCCTTTCTCACTTTGGTTGTGGGTGGTTTGGGTGGGTTTTTTTGTTAATCTTTTTTTGATATTGGGATTTTCTGGGTTTTAGCTTTTGAGGTGCTTTTATTTGGTTGGGGTTTTTTTGCATAGTCTTCTGCTCTGCTTTCAGGACTTTGGAAAATTTAGAAAGAAATTTAGAGCCTTTTGTCTTTTAAATTTTGGAAAAAAAGATTTTTCTAAAATTAAATTATTATGCCTGTTGAATGATAGAGCTGTCTCCTGGAATGCAGAGGAAAGCCTTTAGCACAGCTCAGGAACTGGTTTTTCACCTGTGATAAGAGATGACAAAAAGGAGTGGGAAAATATGTCAGTAAATTTGTTATTAGTTAAGAAATCCCATTCTAGGAAAATTGAGACTTTTCTGGGAATTTATTCTTCTGAGTAGTTTTGGCAGAAATGAAGTGACACAATCTTTTGGAAATGTCAAAGCTAATAATTTTAACTTTAAAAAAATGTTAAAGAATGTCTGTAATAAAAAACAACGGGATGAAGGTTGTAATAATCATCACGGAGATGGTCTCTGTTTAGCTGCTGCTTTCAGGGTTACACGTGTTTCTCAGGATGTGGGAGGTGCAGCTTCTCAAACCTGGGGACTGCACTCTCTGGCTGCATCTTCACTGGCACTGCTTGTGAACATCGTGGACATACCCAGAGGTGTACCAAACCTGCAGGAGTAGATCTGCAGGGCAATCCAGCTCATGTGGAATACCCGACTGCCCCCGTTGCGAACTGCTCAGGGGACTTTTGCCTCAGACTAGCTCATGTCAGGTGATTTGGACTTGACCTGTTAGTAGCTGGAGTGCAATAGTAGTGATCTTAAACTTTCCTGTTTGGTTTCTTCCCATTTCGTGCACTCCAGGGTTCTTTTGGGATGTGCACACGTAGTACCTGGCAGGGTCAGTGGGGTTATCAGTGAGGTGCAATCGCCCCATGAGTGAAGGCGGTGTTGGTGTAGATGTGCTCAGTCATGTCCTAAAGCAGGGGCTTCAATCTGGGAGCAGACACTGTGTCGTGTTCAGCTGGTCACAAAACTGCCCCTCTGCACCTACAAACTTGGTCTTGTCTTGGGGTTTGTTCCCTGCCAGGCCTCACCGGGGCCATTCTCAAACCCAGTGTTTGGCTTGGAAGGGACCTCAAAGATCACCTTGTTCCAATCCCCTGCCATGGGCAAGGACAACTTCCACCAGGTGAGGTTGCTGAAAGCCCCATCCAATGTGGCCTGGAACAGTTCCAGGGACATCCACTACTTCTCTGGGCAGCCTCATCACACTCACAGTCAAGAGTTTCTTCCCAATATTCCTCTAATAGTGAAAAGCCATTCCCCGTTGTCCCATCACTCCAAAGTCCCTCTCCAGCTTTCCTGTAGGTTGCCTTCAGGTGCTGAAAAATTGCAGGAGGATCCCACTGGAGCCTTCTCCAGTCCTCTGTTAGTCTGTGTTGTGGAATTAGACTACATCATAGATTGGCACCACAGTCTGAGAAAGATGTTAAGCTGTTAGAGAGTGTCCAAAGGAGGGTAATGAGGATGGTGAAGGGCCTTGAGGGGAAGCTGTATGAGCTGAGGGCACTGGGTCTGCTCAGCTGGAGAAGAGGAGGCTGAGGGGAGGGCTCATTGCAGGTACAACTCCATGGTGAGGGGAAAGGAGGGGCAGGCACTGATCTCTGCTCTGTGGGGACAGTGACAGGACCGAGGGAATGGCCTGAAGTGTCAGGGGAGGTTTGGGTTGGATATTAGAAAGAGGCTCTTTCCCCAGAGGGTGGTTGAGCACTGAACAGGTTCCCCAGGGCAGTGGTCACAGCACGGAGCCTGGCAGAGCTCAACAAGTGTTTGGACAATGCTCATGGGCACATGTGGGATTCTTGGGGATGGTCCTGTGCAGGGTCAGGAGATGGACTCGCTGATCCTTGTGGGTCCCTTCCAGCTCAGGGTATGCTGTGTCCCTGTGATCTCAGGCAGGGTCTGAATCCTGACTCCTGCCTGGATCTGAACTATGCAGGAGGTGATGGATTTGCTCTGCCGGGCCCTGGAGCTGTGGGGAGGGAACGATCCCGCAGGGACACGGCCCCCCTTGGCTCCCCTTGGACCCCCGGCCACCTTCAGAAGCACTGGCAGCCTCTCCAGGAGCTCGGGGTGTCCCGGCGCTGCCTTTCCCGGCCCGGGGTATCCCTGTGTGTATCCTCGGGTACCCCGGTGTGTATCTCGGTGCGTATCCTTGGGTATCCCGTGTGTATACTGGTGTGTATCCCTGGGTATCCCCGCGGTGTATCCTGGGGTGTATCCCTTGGTATCCCTGGGTGTATCCCTGTGCGTATCCCTGTTTATCCCGGTGGGTATCCCGGTGGGTATCCCGGAGTATCCCCTGTGTGTATCCCGGCGTGTATCCCCGGGTATCCCGCTGTGTATCCCGGTGTGTATNCCCCATCCAATGTGGCCTGGAACAGTTCCAGGGACATCCACTACTTCTCTGGGCAGCCTCATCACACTCACAGTCAAGAGTTTCTTCCCAATATTCCTCTAATAGTGAAAAGCCATTCCCCGTTGTCCCATCACTCCAAAGTCCCTCTCCAGCTTTCCTGTAGGTTGCCTTCAGGTGCTGAAAAATTGCAGGAGGATCCCACTGGAGCCTTCTCCAGTCCTCTGTTAGTCTGTGTTGTGGAATTAGACTACATCATAGATTGGCACCACAGTCTGAGAAAGATGTTAAGCTGTTAGAGAGTGTCCAAAGGAGGGTAATGAGGATGGTGAAGGGCCTTGAGGGGAAGCTGTATGAGCTGAGGGCACTGGGTCTGCTCAGCTGGAGAAGAGGAGGCTGAGGGGAGGGCTCATTGCAGGTACAACTCCATGGTGAGGGGAAAGGAGGGGCAGGCACTGATCTCTGCTCTGTGGGGACAGTGACAGGACCGAGGGAATGGCCTGAAGTGTCAGGGGAGGTTTGGGTTGGATATTAGAAAGAGGCTCTTTCCCCAGAGGGTGGTTGAGCACTGAACAGGTTCCCCAGGGCAGTGGTCACAGCACGGAGCCTGGCAGAGCTCAACAAGTGTTTGGACAATGCTCATGGGCACATGTGGGATTCTTGGGGATGGTCCTGTGCAGGGTCAGGAGATGGACTCGCTGATCCTTGTGGGTCCCTTCCAGCTCAGGGTATGCTGTGTCCCTGTGATCTCAGGCAGGGTCTGAATCCTGACTCCTGCCTGGATCTGAACTATGCAGGAGGTGATGGATTTGCTCTGCCGGGCCCTGGAGCTGTGGGGAGGGAACGATCCCGCAGGGACACGGCCCCCCTTGGCTCCCCTTGGACCCCCGGCCACCTTCAGAAGCACTGGCAGCCTCTCCAGGAGCTCGGGGTGTCCCGGCGCTGCCTTTCCCGGCCCGGGGTATCCCTGTGTGTATCCTCGGGTACCCCGGTGTGTATCTCGGTGCGTATCCTTGGGTATCCCGTGTGTATACTGGTGTGTATCCCTGGGTATCCCCGCGGTGTATCCTGGGGTGTATCCCTTGGTATCCCTGGGTGTATCCCTGTGCGTATCCCTGTTTATCCCGGTGGGTATCCCGGTGGGTATCCCGGAGTATCCCCTGTGTGTATCCCGGCGTGTATCCCCGGGTATCCCGCTGTGTATCCCGGTGTGTATCCTGGTGTGTATCCCCGGGTATCGCGCTGTGAATCCCGGTGTATATCCCGGTGTGTATCCTCTGCGTGTATCCCTGTTTGTATGCCGGTGTATATCCCGGTGTGTATCCCGGTGTGTATCCCCGTGTGTACTCCGGGGTGTATCCCGGTGTGTATTCCCAGGTATCCCTGTGTGTATCCCGCTGTATATCCCCAGGTATCCCTGCGTGTAACCCGGTGTGTATCCCGAGTATCCCTTGGGTGTATCCCTGTGTATATCCCGGTGTGTATCCCAGTGGGTCGGTCTGCCGGGCGGTGCCTCTCGCGCCCCCTGGCGGCTGTTCCGGCCTCTGCCGCCCCCCCCCCCCTCCCCCCCCCCGGGGCGGTGCGGGCCGCCGCCGCC
>WBMV01008395.1:1090-59439 GCA_013396655.1 Campylorhamphus procurvoides | reverse complement strand
TTTTTTTTTTTTTTGGTTGGTTTTTTTTTTTTTTAATTTAAGTGCTTGCCCGGAGATGCTGATTCTAGCGCAGCATTGTTTCTTTAGCGATAGGAGGGAACTGGTCGGTCCTGCTTTCGGTGCTGGCTGTTCTGTGCTCTGAGTCACGCCGGGCCGTCCAACCTACTTGATCTAAATAAATTTGCAAATGCCGTGTTTTTCGGATGAACAAGTAGCTAGAGGACTGTGGGAAATAAATCCTGCTCGAACCTGCAGAAATAGGGCAGTTCCGCGCCGGAGTTAAGCGTGTGGAGGCTGGGAAACGCGTGCTCTGGAGGCGCCCGTGTGCCAGGGCTCTCTCTCTGTGCTGCCCAAGTCGGTTCCTTTTCACCTTGGGAAGGGATTTCCTCGTGTAAAGTGAAGTTTTAAGTTGAAACGCCTTCTGGAGAGCCAGGAGTATCAGAAAGATTGCTTTTCTGCGTCTGCAGCTGAATTGTAAGTTTTGGTCATCTGTGCTGCAGATGATGAGCTCAGATGGCGTGGTGCTCCACTGCCGTGGTTTGCAGGTTAGGTTTTCATTTGGGAGAAATGGGAATTTTGAACGGAAGTTCGAACGGTCCTGTGCTTGAGCGCGCCGAGTGTTGGCTCAGTCCAGGGAGAGATGAGTAAGAGGATTTGGTTATGACTTCAGAAGAGCTTTAGCCATAACTTCTTACGCTCAGTTCTTTATATTTTGGCTAGTGAATGAAACATTTGTGTTAGGATTTTTCTGTATCCCTGTGCCTTACCTGCCAGACGTTTGTGAGGAAATACCCGCCCACAAACATCCCGTGTTTTGCCAGCCTTTGTTTCGTGTGTTTCTTACTTTTCCTGTTCCTTTGTTCTACATTGGCCACTGAAGATGGAATTTAGCTCAGTTCTGACTTGGTTCGATTAAACAGATGGTCAGTGATAGCTTTGAAGGCATCTTTTTTGTTTCCTTTTCCCACCCCTTCAGGAGTTATTTTATAACATATTACCTTAGCATTGTTTATCAGGGAAGGATCATTTCATTGTTTTTAGTTCTAACAGCAGAAGATGAAAATACATGTGGGAGATGGTGTGGAAAGAGTTAACCTAATAATGGGAGAGACAAGGATAAAGCAGCCCTGATCTGAAAGAGTAATTGAAGGCATTATGTTAGGGATTTGTCAAGAAGAGGATGAGGGAGGACTGCCCCCTCCCAACCAATTAGTTTTTCTGTTGTTAGTGATACCACTGGTGATAACAAGTATTTGATTTAATAAACTACATAGGGGAAAAGTACAGTTTGTTTAAATTTCTGCTTAGATTTAAGGACAAAACTGCGGTCTGGATTCTTGTTTAGAGTTGTTCCCTTGATAGAGAATGATGAGGGGTTGGGAGAATCTGGAAAAAGGAAAAAATCCTTGAAATCAGACCTGGAGCTGCTGCTTTCACAGTACTTTGCAGAGCCAGCTTCAGGAGGGATTTGGCTCAGCACCATGGAAGGGGCATGCTGAGCTCCTGGACCACAGCTGTCTCTCTCATTCATGTTGATGTGATGCTTTAATGATGGAGCTAAATCGGATTACAGAGACCTAGCTCTGTCCCTCACCCAGTGGCAGGGATCTTTGATCCATCTCCAGGTAATTTTACAGTAAATAATAGAAAGCTGACTGCTATATATCCACATCAGATGGCACAGCCATCTTTTGCTGCTTTGATGTAATTTGAAACAAGCCTATTCTCCATTATATGGATGTCTTCTCTTTTTCAGAGATTTTTTTTCTTTCATTCTTTTTCATCTCAGGAGTCTTTTGATGATGCATCCCTGGCAAAACAAAAAGAAATCCAGGAAACAGATCCTACATATGAAGAGAAAATGGTATGTAATATTTGGAAGTGCATACAGCTATCTAGTACCTGCGCACTTGAGTTGTTTGTTTCAAGTCTCTTAACTGGATGTATAAAATTTTGTCTAGTTATTAAAAAATATGTAAGTAACTTCAAACCAGAGGATAGCCAGAAAAAAGCTCCTCGGTCCCTTCTGCTTTTCAGCATTTTAAAGTTATCTGTAGAGCTGTCCATCCTGTAGGCAAGGGGAGGTTGTAAAGAGTTGAGTATTCAGTTTCTCAGTCAGAAATGGAAAGATTCTCTAGGAATCTCCTTTCCGAAGCTCTAGTTACAAGTCCTCAGGTTTTTGAAGATGGGTGATTTTGTGCTTCACGGGTTAGAAAAGAGGAAATTTGCTGTTTTCCTTATTTTTATTTTTTAAAAGATGGGTGTTTTTAGTTTTTATAATGGAAGAGATGGAGCCATCCCTTCCTCACCATCTCATTGCACCTTCTTTCTCTGTTTCTCCCTGTTTGCCTTTCTTCCTGTGTGTAATTCCAGTGTCTGTGACTTCATATGGAATTTCTTTATAGGAAAGTGAAACTCATTCTTATAATTTGCTGCTTCCTGTGTTATTGCTTCTTGGCACTGAAAATAACCCAGTCATCTTCTGCTGATTTCTTTGAGCTACTTTCTGGCAAACTTGAAGAAAGTGGACTTGGATTTGTCTACGCTAGTCTTGAGACAGACACAGTTATGAGGGCGATTGTATTTTAATGTCACAATAGTCAGAAGATGCACTGAGAAAGAAAATGGAAAAAGTGTCTCTGTTGGCAGAAGGACAGAGCAGGGTTGCAGAGTACAGTCTGTTCCTGTCTGTGTCCTGCTTTACTAAGAGATACAGATAATGTTTGTTAGTCTCTTGAAAGAACATCCTTAAATGCAGTGACAGCAAGTGTGGGGATGTGTATACAGGGCCAAAACTTGCAGAAGATTCCTCACTAATTTTAAAACAAGGGACCTTCTGCAGTGCAGCTTGAATCTATTCTACCTCTCTTTGGTATAGTCCATGAAACAAGTACTTTATAATAAGGGTCTGCAATTTGGATAGTAGTAAGATCTTGCCTAGTTTAAACCTCAGAATCTGTTGCAAAGTGAGCAAAGCCTATGAAGAATATATCTGGGAAAAGATAAATTTAGTGGATGTGGATTGTAGCTTGTCAGCAAAGGATAAACTAAAGTTAGAGTGAGTCTGAGTCCTCCGTGGTACATACAGACCTCTTTCCTGTTCTCTTTATTCTCTAAGACTTTGTCTTCCTGTCTCTTACATAGTGCAGGATATGCCTACTTTAAAGAGGAGAGAACACTCACAGAGCTTGGCATTGCTCTTGCAGAAGTCTGGAACGTGTGTTCCTTTTTACTAAGAAAACTGACTTCCTGTAACTGCTGCAAGTTGCTAAATACCAGGTTATGTTGTGGCAGCTGGCAGAATGTCAGAGTGGTTGCTGTTAACCTTGGAGCTGTTTTGCATCTTGTTTGTCTGTTCAGAGTTTTGATGTGGCTTTGGGAAGGTGTGTTGATTTCAAATGGAACCTGTCTCAAAGGAACTGAACCTTTCAAATACTAATATTTTCTACTGTAATCTTTTTAGCACAGCGGGAGCAGCAACTCGTATCAAAGGGGGCAAGCTGGCAACTCAGGCTGGGCATATCTAAGGCCTGTGCTGCTGAAATAGATGTTCTGAGCTGCTCTGCCCCCACTGCCCCCTTTCATGCCAGCTCTGCTGCTTATCTGACACTCCACTGAGGTGGTTTATCTTGCTGAGCAGGCAGGACACTGTGCAGTAGGAAGTAGTTGTCAGGTTGGTGAGATGAAAGAGTTCATTTAAGAATCCCGTGTGTGATAGGTGGGGGTAAATTTCTGGGAGTGGGACTATCGCTTTTGATAGGAGAAAGTTGTTAAGGGGACTCTGGCCTTGTCTAGTGAGACTGGTGCAATCTTTGTGCCAAAGTCAGATTTCAGGCTCGGTCCGGGTCTGTCCTGCAGCTTTTATCTTGCTGGGTAGCAGAAGTGAGCCTTGGCCCTAAAAAGGAATATTGAATCTGTCAGCAGAAGTTATATTGATGTTAATCATCTTTTCTTTGGTGTTGTAGCTGTATAAAGAAATGGGAATCTGTATTGTTTAAAAAGTATTTGTTAGGTTTTTCTGTTGAACAAATACATGCTGTCATGTCTCACAATTGTTCCATTTAATTTTCCCTTGTCAACAGCAAACAGACCGAGCAAACAGATTTGAGTATCTGTTGAAGCAGACTGAGCTCTTTGCTCATTTCATTCAGCCTGCTGCTCAGAAAACTCCAACTTCACCTTTAAAAATGAAGCCTGGACGTCCACGAATAAAGAAGGACGAGAAACAGAATTTACTGTCAGCTGGCGAGTGAGTGATGACACATAGGCCAACTTGTACTATAGTTAAGATCTTACTGTGCTTTAGAAGTGTAAGTTAAACTTGCTGAACTTTAGTCCTATTTCAATGTGTGGAGGGTTTTTTTTCCAACTGCCTACCTGTAATTTGAGGGTTGTTTGAGAATTCTACAAGTTACAAGAGTTTCGTGTTGATGCTAAAGCATTCCAGCGTGAAGAAAAGCAGGGGCAGAAAAGTAAAGCGTTCATGGCTCTGAATTCTAAGGGTTCATCAGTATGCAACATCTTGCAGGCAGCTTGAGAATCATCAGTCCATGAATTTGGATTGTCTTCCTTGCAGCTGCTGTGGCTGCAGCATAGCTGGTGTTTGGCAGGTGTAGCAGAGCTAATAAATGCAGTGTTGTTCCCTGTCCTGTAGTCACAGTCACTGATGCACACAGTTACCCCTTCCCAGCCACTTTGGACTGATACTTGAGCCTGCTACACAGGAGTTCTGAAGAATCTTCCTAGAGACTTCTCTGGGTGTTTGCATTCTCTGTTGCAATGACATTGGATTTAACTCTGGAACAACTTCATATCTTTTCAGCTTAGCCAGAAACTTACTACTCTCTTGGACTTTTCCAGCTACCGGCATCGTAGGACAGAGCAGGAAGAAGACGAGGAGCTGTTAACAGAAAGCTCCAAGACAACCAATGTCTGCACTCGATTTGAAGAATCTCCATCATGTGTGTTTCTTTTTGCTATTTTGCCCTTCTTTTTCTTCAAGATGTTGTTTAAAGTGAACTTTATTTTCATCCTCCTTAAGGATAACAAATTAATCTGTGGGGACAGGAGGAGGAGGGAGAAAAAATCCAGCACCAATCCAATGGGACAAAATATGTTAGCAAGGAACTGTTTATTTTCAGTCAGTCTAGAAAGATAGCCCAGTGAGTCTTGTTCTTCAGAAATGCAGTTGCTGTACTTCAGTTATTAGGAAAGAGCTGTTAAGTCTGTCACCTTCCCATTTTTACAGATGTAATCTATATTCTGGTATAATTTAAAGCACTTAACTGCTTCCAGTTCACTTAATGGAATTCAGTGTTGTGTTGTTTTCATGTTTGACTGTTCTGATTTGGTGGGTGATGGTAGAGTTAGAATTTCTGTGTGCTGTGGGTTCTAGGAGAAAACAAAGCTGTTGGAGCAGCTTGCAGAAACCGAATTACCATGTTGCTGTCTCCAGTCTGCATTGTCCTTGGTATTTATTACAGGAATTTGATACCTGATTTTGTTCTGTAGCTTTGATAATCTGTCAATTAGTGGGCAGTGGGTGGTGAAACTCTTTTGTGAGTTTTTGTAGATCTTTTACTGTATTTTTTTATGTCTTTTAGATGTGAAGTGGGGGAAGCTGCGTGATTATCAGATCAGAGGACTGAACTGGCTCATTTCTCTGTATGAAAATGGCATCAATGGCATCCTGGCAGATGAAATGGTATGCACATAACACATTTTTCTGAGGACTTAAGAACACATGCAAACAGTACCATACATATGATTTTTAATAACACAAAATGCAATATATAATTTGCTAAATCTTATTTTTCTAGTGTATTTTAATGTTAAAAGTGTCATAGTTGTCTTAATTTAAATAAACTGTGCATGCAGGTTTACAGATGGGCATATGAGAAGGGAATCTGTCAAACTTTAGAAACATGAGATAGAGGGGAGTTATTCCATAGAATGACATGCCCTCTTTTTATTGTTTTTCTCTAAATTGCAGGTATTTTGTTATGGTAATTTCAACCTGCCTCTGTGAGGAGAGAGGCAAAATGTAGATATCAGGGTATGAGTGTCCTGTATGGACTGATCTCCACAGCAAGAGCTACAGCAGTGGGAAGTTTCCTGGGAAAAGTGATGCAGAGATAGATGTAGCCAGAGAGCTGTGTTTAAGTTTCTTATGCATCAGGATCATGGACATTTCAGTCAGCACTGACCAGAGGAGCTTTTGTTTCTGTTTTGATTTCCCTCTGTCCCCGAAAGACAAGGGATGAATGCAGAAGATATTGTAGTAGTTTCACAGGCAGTGATTTTAGTTGTATCTGTTTTTCATGAAGAGCAGATAAGCAAAAAGAAGAATCTTAATTAATTTCAGTATATTGCATTTCCTGTATCTTGTAATGTCTGTGTAATAAAACTTCTTAAAGATAAGTTGGAGACAAATGAGTTTAAATGAATTGTTTGGTAACATGCTTCATTCTGAAATTTATCAAAGATTTTCTTCAACATACATGCTTATGAATAGAGGAGTTGGGGGTGTTTTTTTGCTTAGTACAGTTCTAAGTGGAGCAGGCTTATTTGAACAAAAACAACTGGGAAGCTTTATGAGTCCTTGGATTTGTGGTATTCCAAAATCCATCTTGTATTGAGGAGTTATAGTATTTATTTTTAAGTATTGTTTTTATTCATTCTTAGATATTACTCCTTTTGAAGTTATTAATAATGCTTTTCACACAGCTTGTAAACACTTTTCCACATCTTGTACCAGGCTGCGGTTATTTTGAAGACATACTGGAATTTTAGAACTAAAAATAACCTGTGCTCATGATTTTTGGGGTTTTTTTACATCCCATGTGTTTGAGTCATAGTATTTTTGAATTATTTTGCATTATAGGAGTGGTCTGGTTTTTGCAGGTCTTTATCTGTTTTGTTTTAGTTAAAATGATATGCTGAAGGTGCAAGGTTTTAAATATTTCTGCTGAATAAAGAACAAAACACTTAAAGTATTTCTACAAAAGCTCAGTATTTGTTTTCTTCTTTGGCATACATAATTGTTTACACTTCTGTTTGGCTTTCTTCTCACAGAAACTCATGCCACTTTTGGCCTGTGAAAGCCTACTTTTAAAAATTTTAATTAAAGACTTAATTACTAGAATAAAAAAATTAATAGTATATTAAAATATTATTAAAGTGAATTAATATTCATGAATATTTGAATAAATTAATCATTCTAGGGGTTCTTAATTTATTCACTTTATTTCATGTTTAAGAGAATACATAATCCAATTTGAAAAGCTTGACCTCTAAGTAATCTGAGTACACGTTAGTTTACAAAACAAAATTTTATGCAATAATGGTTTTTGTGCTTCTAACAATGTGTCTTCTTGGCAAGATAAGGCAAAATTCTAACTTGATAATCAAAAGTTTGCAAACTTTACTCTTGCTACTTTTTTCTAATTAAATGTGGGAAGCCACTTTCCTAACCAAGATGTTGATGCCCTTTGTGAGCTGCAGTCTCTAATATGTCTCACTTACTTGTTTAGGCTGCTCTGTCTTCCTTCCTGCACTCAGTGCTCACTCTTGGATTTCCTTTAAGGTGTTTCCTCAGAGGGTTTTTCTCACACATTGATGTGTTTTACAGGGTCTTGGGAAGACACTGCAAACAATTTCTCTTCTTGGCTATATGAAACACTACAGAAATATCCCTGGACCTCACATGGTGTTAGTTCCTAAGTCCACTCTGCAGAACTGGATGAATGAATTCAAGAGATGGGTCCCAACACTTCGGGCAGTTTGCCTGATTGGGGACAAGGACCAGCGAGTAAGTTCTGGTGTGGTGGTTTTTCCCACGTATTCCCATGTAAATCCAGCATGTGATCTTGCTGTTCTTTACATTTTCTTTCACAGGCAAGGCTATTACTTGGATTTGATTAAACAGTAAGACCTACAAGTACTACCTATTTACAATATAACCATTACACTATACAAGCTTAGAATTCATGTGTGTTGCCCCGCTATTGCTTCATCACTTTTTGTAATTTCGTGTCCAAAGATCTGCTCTGTGCTTTTGTGAAGGTAGTACACCCTGAAGATCAGTAAAACCTGATGAATCTTAAAATGGGAAGATTGTAACAGTGCTACTGTTTTCTTTTGAGTTTAGCTTTGACAAAGCCTCAGTAACTGTGTCACCTTGTTATTTAGGCTGCCTTTGTCAGAGATGTGTTGTTGCCTGGAGAATGGGATGTGTGTGTAACATCATACGAAATGCTTATTAAAGAGAAGTCAGTGTTCAAAAAGTTCAACTGGAGATACCTTGTTATAGATGAAGCCCACAGGATTAAAAATGAAAAATCTAAGGTAATTTATATTTACACTGAAAGAGATACTTTTGTGAGTTATTAGGTGTGTGGGGACTAGTAATGTTTTTCTATTCTCTCACGTCTCAATATCATTCAGTTATCAGAAATTGTGAGAGAATTCAAGACTACAAACCGGCTGCTATTAACTGGAACTCCACTTCAGAACAACCTACATGAACTTTGGGCACTTCTCAACTTCCTTCTGCCAGATGTCTTTAACTCAGCTGAAGTAAGTCTTCATTCCTGCTAATCCAATTAAACTGATTTTATTGGGTTTCCTGACTTGAAAATACACCTGAATATGTATAGCTGGGAGAGTCAGTTACTGCTAAATGATAGATTGGCAGATAAGAAGTGTTTGTATTACAGGGCTTTTCATAAAAATAGGTCAAACAGGGTAATTTATTCTTTTATTTATTGCCTATGTAAGAGAATCACTTGAGTTGCATTTATTCACCCTTGTGATGACACTGCACTTTTAAAAGAAGACTCTTGCAAACTGCTAATTTTGTTGATACAGGACTTTGATTCGTGGTTTGATACAAACAATTGTCTAGGGGATCAAAAACTGGTGGAGCGCCTTCATATGGTGAGTCTTTATGCTTTTGGTTACAAGTGTCACATTTACCTAAGTTAGCTTCTAATGCTTCTCCTAATTCTTTTTGGGATAGAATATTAGGGTAAGATAAATAATTCCAGAAACTATGGTAGACTTTGGGTGTGGGTTGGTGAAGCTCAGAAGCCCTTTTCTTGAAAAGGACATTGTTTTGGAAGGGGGAGAAGGGTCAGATATTCTGGCTCCCAGGGTTCTGAAATGTTTGCATGAAAAATACTGGCTATGAAGAGACTACAAATGTTTCAGTCAAGCAAAATTAAATCAAGGGGCATAGAACCATCTGAAGGCTGATTTTGTCCTAACCTTTAAGTCTTCCAAAGAAAGGACATGATATTTTGGTGTGTAGCAAGTCTGCCCTTATAGGTTGCTTTTTTAGATTATCTGATGATAATAAGTCTGCAGTTTGAGCATCTCTGATAGAGAACATCTGCACTCATTTTGTCTATTGACCTGATCAGTGTTTCAGTTTCCAAAATACATTTAAGGATGACACCTCTTGCAGGTGCTACGGCCGTTCCTCCTCCGTCGCATTAAGGCTGATGTAGAGAAGAGTTTGCCCCCGAAGAAGGAAGTGAAAATTTATGTGGGCCTCAGCAAAATGCAGCGAGAATGGTAATTAGTACATGTTCCTTTTGTGCTGTGCTTAAAGCTCAGAAGGGACATTCTGTTTCTGACTTGAAGATTGTGTGAAACTTGGTTTAATTCTTTCTGATATACTCCCAGCTTGCACCTATTTCCTTGTGACGCTTCTGTGATGGCAAAACTGTGCATAGCAGGGAGTACTTATTATTTTAAGAAAGCCCAACTTTGTTTTAGAGTTGCAGGAGCTCTTCCTCTCTTTGGTGTAGGTATACACGGATCTTGATGAAGGATATAGATATTCTGAACTCGGCTGGGAAACTGGACAAAATGAGGCTGCTGAATATCCTCATGCAGCTGCGGAAATGTTGTAATCACCCTTACCTCTTTGATGGAGCAGAACCCGGCCCACCCTACACAACAGACATGCATTTGGTCACCAACAGTGGCAAAATGGTCGTTTTGGACAAATTGCTGCCTAAGTTGAAAGAACAAGGTATGCATTTTGGCTTTTTGGTTCGACAATAAAACTGAAAGTCAGTGCTGCTTAGTGTTTCTGTGTCCTGAGCAAAAACCAGCACACCTGAGCCAGGACTTCTGTTGGTTTCTACTGTGATTACAGCTTGTCAAGCACTCTTTGTGATGTGTCTTCAGAAATAACTGGGTCAATAGTCCATTATGGCTTTTTGTGCTGAAGTGTTCTGATTCCTTTTATTTTTTCTTTTTTTTCATCTCATCTAAACTGAGAACACAGAAATATCAGTTGGTCAGGGCCTTAGGTTCCCTTTAACATTATTAGCTATTTGAAACATAATTCTGTGGTATTTTAGTCACTCTCTTGATTTGCCATGAAGTACCATTTCAGATTCAGAGTCTTCATGTAGGGTTAAAGTCAAGTCCTTTGTGAAACGTTGGTCTTGCTGGGCATAGTTTTGAGCAGCACCTGATATTTTTCAATGTATTCTATAAAGCACTCTGGGGGAACTCTTGAGTTGTTTTAGAGTTATTTTACAGCAGGGACAGAGCTCAAAAATGCATTACTGTAAAACTCACTTGCAACTGAGGTTTTGACTCTAAAATAAATTTTTAACTCTTTACTTACGAGTGTGCTTAGTGAAGTAACTTGGCTAAAGGAGTGGAGGTAAGTTTGTCAGTGGGGACACTTTGCAGAAAAATAAAACCACATCCAAACCTCAGCCTTCAGTAATACAAAAGTAACCTGTACTTTTTATCTATGTATCATCCAGGCAGCTGTTATGATATAACTGATTGTAAGACTGAGAAAACAACAACTCAGTGGTTATTGTGCTTTTTTTGATCATGGTAGCTTCCTGCTAAGAGGCTCTTTGATGAGATGTTGCAATTAATATTGTTCTGGTCTCAAATCAAATTATCATCTTAAACAAAAGAGTTCATTATTAGCCCTTGAGTCCAAAGGACAAAAAAAATCCATCACATGAGGAAATACAGGGGGAAGCGGAAGCTTTGTAATATTCTGTGTTTTTACTTAAATCTTTCCTAGTGAAGTGAAAATGGTTTTGTATGTATGCAGAAATTACTGTACATTGACCTTTTTTTTGAAGTTGGCAGGTAAGTAAACTGACAAGTCTTTAAGAACAGCTTACTTTATTTCTAGACATCTTAAATCCAAAACATACAAATAGTTCAAAATTTCCTAGTTATACTCATTGATGTTTTTATATTTGTCGTCTTATTCTGCTGTGTCTGGGAACATTTTGTTACGGAGTACAACAGAAAACAAAAGGGAAAGGCATCCACTAACTACACAGTGACATTTTCAGAGTAAGGCAGATGTGTCCCATGGCAAGCACAGGACCCTGCTGTGACAGCAGCAGCTGCAGCTCTGCATTGTAGTCCAGGCTCTGAAATTCTACCTACTTTTCCTCTTGGCACATGGGATTGCCCTCCTTGGTACTGCAGACTTGCAGAAATTGGTAAGTGTTATGGTTTGGTGAAAGCATAAGAAACCTTTTTGCCCAAACAGGCTCAAGGGTTCTGATCTTCAGCCAGATGACCAGAGTCCTAGATATCTTGGAGGATTACTGTATGTGGCGAAATTATGAGTATTGCAGGCTGGATGGACAGACTCCTCACAATGAACGACAGGTATTTCAAATGTTACATACTGGATTGAAGTAAAAATACCACTTACAAAACATTTGGTTCAACTGATGCATTCTTTTTATTTATTTAGGCATCCATTAATGCATTCAATGATCCCGACAGCTCAAAATTTGTGTTCATGTTGAGTACACGGGCAGGAGGTCTTGGAATCAATCTGGCTACTGCTGATGTTGTCATTCTGTATGATTCAGACTGGAATCCACAAGTAGACCTTCAAGCTATGGTAAAAATCCAGATGGAAGTGTTGTTCTTTTCTTTCTCACGGAACTTTCCTAGAAATGCACAGGGTAGTAAGACTGATTTTCAGTTCCAGTGCAGCTTCCACTATGTGGAATCTTTAGTCATATTTGGGTTATACAGTGTTTCATACGGTGGGAAATGCTGGATATATGCCCCACTACTTGTAGTAGTATTTAATAAAAATAGCATACTTAATTTAAAAAAAAAATTAAAATCTAGCATGTTAATCCCAAAACTATAAAGCTTTAAAAGCTTTGCTTCTGCAGGGAGTGGAGGTGAATGTGTTCACAGTGTTTTCCCTGAGACCTTGAAAATGAAATGAAAAGTTGAATTAAACTTTTCATGAAAAGCTCCTTGTTTTTTTTAAAGTAGATTGTCATGCATCTGCAGCTTTGGGATGTGTCAAGAACTCTGCTGACCAAATAAGAAACCACAGCTATTTAAAAACTACCGGTGTTTTTTTGACAAATGAGGCCTTTCAGTGACAAATCTTGGAAATATCTTGAATTATTTCAGTTAAGCTGTAGATTCTCACATGTTCTAGCAAAAATGAGTTCAAAAGAATGATAGAACTGAGGTCTAGAAGCTCAAGTGAGATTGTTCCAGCTACCAGTACAGGTGTAGGTTCAGAATACTGATTTTCACTGTGGTTCATATTTTGCCAGTCAGGAGAGGCAACGCATTGTATTTTTCTTGAAATATTCATGGCGCAGCTGAAGGGTTTTGAAAAATGTAGTCCATGGTCAGGACAGAGATGGTTTCTTCAATACTTTGATTTTACAGAAGGTTGCATAAGATCACGTATGTGTGATTTCACAAAAAAACCCAAACACCCATTTTTTAGGTCTGACACCTGAATTTTTGTTACTTTTTTTGCCCAGGATCGAGCGCACAGAATTGGCCAGACCAAGACCGTTCGAGTGTTCAGGTTTATCACTGACAACACAGTGGAAGAGAGAATAGTGGAACGTGCTGAAATGAAACTCCGACTAGACTCCATAGTCATTCAGCAAGGCAAGTCTACTTTGTGTCTGTGAGGGGATTCTCCTCTTTGCCTGTTGTAAAGTATGGCACAGTCAGCTAGTAAGGGTCAGTGAGGGTGTTGCTTTTGCCTCAGCTGCGTTCTGAAGAGACACTGCAAAGGCCTCACCCACTTGAAAATTTATTTTACTGGAGGAGTAGGCATTTCCTCACTAACTTTTAATTACATCCCTAGTGATACATGTGTGCAAGAGAATGTAGTCCAGTTTTTCTCCTTTGAACTGGAGAAATGAATGTTTTTCCTTTCTCTAACAGATGGGGAGAAGTATTGTAACCTTGATTGACTCGATTGGAATCAGTAACTTCTATTTTTGAAAAAAAGAATCATTGGGGTTTAGTCTGGAAATTGTGAAAATACGCAGCATAGCAAAGCTTGTGTCACAGAATCATTATGGTTGGAAGAGGCCACCAAGATCTAGTTCAGCCTTGGACTGATCACCACTGTGTCAAACCATAGCACCAAGTGCCACACTCAGTTGTTTCTTGAACACCTCTGGGATGGTGACTCCACCCCCTCCCTGAGCAGCCCATTCCAGTGTCTGATCTTTCTGTGGAGAGATTCTTCTGATGCCCAGCCTGAACCTCCTCTGGTGCAGCTTGAGGCTGTTTCTTGTCATGTCAAAAAATCTAATATCAAAAATTATGTTTGTTGAGCACAGTTAATGTATAATATAGCAAATATCTTTAAAACCTGACTAAGATTTTACTTGCTCTTTGTTTTCTCCCCCCTGTTTTAATATTTATTTGGATTGTCTTTTACTGAAAGAAAAGGATCTAGCGTGAATGTAGAAATGTAAGAGTGAGAAAAATCGTGTATTGCTCCTTCCATAACAAACTTTAGTTAGTTGCTATCCTTGAGTGTTTTTATCTTTAGGAAGATTGGTAGATCAAAACCTGAATAAACTTGGAAAGGATGAAATGCTGCAGATGATTAGACACGGAGCAACACATGTGTTTGCCTCCAAGGACAGTGAGATTACAGATGAAGACATTGATCACATTTTGGAAAGAGGGGCAAAGAAGGTGAGAAAGTTTGAAAAGGGGAAGCCCACCTGTAGATTTAAATGTGATGGCAAGACAGTGTATCCCTGGATGATCACTTGCTTCTAAGGTGGAGAGAAAAGGGGTTTTGCTTTGAAGGGGTTTTATGCTGGTCAGTCATGTTTGTTTTTTCTGATGTTGTCAATAAGATGTTTTATAATCAAGTACCTTCCAGAATGGTCGCTCTTCTTGGTGGCAATGGGATGTTTTAAAATGAAGTACCTTTCAGAGTGGCTCCTTTCTGGGAATGAGGTGTTTAATAATGACGTGCCTTCCAAAATGCCTCCCGTTGTGTCTGGGAATGAGATGTTAAATAATGAAGTACCATCCAAATGGCTACTGTTCTTTTCTGTGTCCCCCGTCCAAGACTGCGGAAATGAACGAAAAACTTTCAAAGATGGGTGAAAGCTCCCTTAGGAATTTTACTATGGATACTGAATCTAGCGTGTATAATTTTGAAGGGGAAGACTACAGAGAAAAACAGAAGGTAATGTTTTAAGTTTCTTTTGGAGGAATGCACTAAATTGCATGTTTTAATCGTACTTATTTAAGAGGTGTTGGGTAAAATACAGTGTCATCTATGATAATAATATAAATAAAAACACTTATAACACAATGAAGTAGATGTAGATTTAATTTTATATAAAATTTGTAGCTGGTCTGAATATTTTGCAAGACTTAGTGGTTTGGGTTTTTTTTATAGTTGGCATTTACAGAGTGGATTGAGCCACCTAAACGAGAAAGAAAAGCCAATTATGCTGTGGATGCTTACTTCAGAGAGGCTCTCCGAGTCAGTGAACCAAAAGCACCCAAGGTGAGTTGCCTAATTAAAATAGTAAATAGTTCAAATATGCATGGTAAATGGTTAAAGCTGGAAGGGACAGGTTGGTCCTTTTTCATAGAAACTGCACTGTTCACTTTCATAAAGTGTGGAGACATTTAAATTTAGAAAAAATCCAAAAGACTAGAGACAAACTTGTGTAAGAAAAAAGTAAAAGCAGGATGAAACTTGTAGGATGTTAGGAGGGTAAGACAGGGTTTTTCTTATTTTGATTTAAGCAGTTGTGAATTTTCCTTACCTGTGAAAGATTTCCTTATTGCTGCTTACACTTTGTTCAAGGGTTTGCCTGTGTGACTTTCCCCAGCCACCTCCCAAGAGACCCCTCTTCCCGTTGTCTATAGATCTTTTACTTTTAGAATTCTTGGTGGTTGTAGTTGTCTCTTGCATGGCCTTTTTTAATTTAAGGCAGTGCATTTTCTGTAATAATAAAGCTTTTTGTTTGCTCATAAACTGAAATGAGTTCTTACAAACAAGCAGATTCTGGATGTGAAAGGGAGTCAAATACAAACTTTGTGTTTCAGGCACCTCGGCCTCCAAAACAGCCAAATGTGCAGGACTTCCAGTTCTTCCCTCCTCGCCTGTTTGAACTGCTGGAAAAAGAGATTCTTTACTACAGGAAAACAATTGGCTACAAGGTAATTGAAGAGTTTCCTTGATTAGAGGGATGGAGCTCCTTTCTTAGCAGGAAAGGATGAGAGAGTTGGGGTTGTTCAGCCTGGAGACGGTTCTGGGGACACCTGATTGCAGGTTATATTAACAAAAAAGTGACAGTTATCAATTACTGTGAAAAATCAGTCAAATTTTACAAAATGCAAAACCTTTCAGGTACCTCGTAATCCTGATCTCCCAAATTCAGCCCAAGCACAAAAGGAAGAGCAGCTTAAGATTGATGAGGCCGAACCTCTTAATGATGAAGAACTAGAAGAAAAAGAGAAGCTTCTAACCCAGGTAACTTCAGTGAGAATGAAATCAGCTGAAGCTTGTTTTGTGTTTTACAGTGTTACAGGAACAGTTCTGGGGCCTTGCTTCACACATGCTCCAGTTAACATAGCTGCAGATTCTGGCTCTGAAGAGTTCTAGGATTAGGTTTGTTGTGGGCCTGGATACCTTTGGGGAAGATACACCAAATTAGTGTATGGGATTCTCCTGAATCAGAGACTCACATCCCAAGCTGGCATTGACTGTAGACTGTGGCATCTTTCCTTGGGATCTTGCAGACTGGCTGCAGAGCTGGATGAGCTGTGTTCCACATTATTTAATGCATATCTTCTGCCACAGTTTAACTCCCACGTGGAGGTGAATCCTGGAGGATGAGTGAATGGTCAGCTTTCCTAACCCAGTTGTGGGTAGTGCCCCTTTTCTACAAGAGGGTATGAGCCAAATAGGTATATAATTAGGAAGCATGTACCTTTAGATAATTTAAAACAGGGTAATGCCTGATACACCTTATTTGGGTGTTGTATTCTCATGTTGTATTTTGGCAGGGGATCAGAATTACTGGACAAGATCTCTTGCTTGGGTAGTGATGTACTAGAACAGCTCACTGTTGACAGCAGACTCACAGAGGTCAGGAATCAGCACAGCCCAGTAAGCTGTGGCTGAATCACAACAAGGCTGACAGAATGTACTCCTTCCGACAATTTGTGAAAGTTGTTGGTAATATGAAATGAGCCTATTTTGGCAGCTGATAGATAACTTGTGTCCCTACTGAGCACCATCATCACAAAACAGCTTTATACCTTCTGAGGGAGAGTGACCTCTGGGAGGCACTTGGTGGGCCTTTCTGGCAAAGCAAAAACCATTATAGCCACCACTTGCTTCACTGGAGCAATTTGTCCTCTAAGAAAGGGATCCCCTGTCCCCTTGCAGGGAATATTAGGAGTAGGGATTAATTTGTGAGCTGAAAACTTACCTGAGACTAGTAGGTAGCTAGAGAACCAGTGCTAATCATTCTGCAGTATTTAAATAGTCTCCTGAAACTGCAGTATAGAAACAGTTTTTCTACTAAATTAAACTGCAGAGAAGGAAGAGGTTTAACACTGTTGTAATGGTGGAAGTGTTACAGGTTGTTTCTATTGAAGTGAATTTGGATGCACAAATCCTGACCCTCTGTGCTGTTTCCCTGACTGCTGTACAGGGCTTCACTAACTGGAATAAGAGAGATTTCAACCAGTTTATCAAAGCAAATGAGAAGTGGGGCCGTGATGACATTGAAAATATAGCACGGGAAGTCGAAGGAAAAACCCCAGAGGAAGTCATTGAGTACTCAGGTAACTTAGTCCTCTGGTCAGCTCTGTGAGCCCCAACCTAACACTGCTTTCCTACTTTGAACTACCTGTGAACATGTTAACATCTTCTGGGGATTTTTCACATTGCTCTTAAAGATTTTCAGGGTAGAATTGTACTCGTGGGTTTTGGATCTACTGATCTGGATTTTACCATCTTTAGCCCCCTAATTAAGGCTATATCAAATTGCACATGTAAACTATTGCTGATCCACTTCACTATATCCTAAATCTACCTGGGTAGTGCTGTTTTCAGTTATTTTGGCTTTTGCAGAAGGAAATGCTTAGCTGGAAATATTCCCCTTTTCCTTGTATGTATTCATTAACTGTAGTTAACCTTTACCTTCTCCTCAAGAGTGGGATACAGTAAAGACAGTATGACTGAACCTACAATGACCATTGGGTTTTGTAACCTGAGTGTCCACTTGGCTACTTACCTCTGATGTCTCAGAAGTGTTTTCCACTGTAGTACAGTTACCAGGTCCTGGGGCTAAATTTCTAAAGGTATAGAGCGGCTTGCAAATGTGAAAAATTCTTCTGAAAACCCCTTTTATTTAAACACTAATTGTCTGTCAGGCACTTGCTTGTCTTTGGCCACTCAGTTGCCCTCCCTCTTTGCTCTGTAAAACTGTTGCTATTGTATGAGTTTCCATTTGAAGAAGCTTTTTTACTCTGAGGAGACTCACTCACAAAAACCTTTCTGGCCTGTCTTACACCTCATTTAAACTGAGGACTCCTATATCTAACTCTTGAAAACAGCATTTGTAATACCACAACACACGATAGCAGGAAGGGAAGGAAAGTTCATTATCAAGGAAAGGCCTGTTGTAACATAGCAGTAAGCTCTAGTAAAAGAAAGTAACAGCTATCATCTACTTTTTTAAGGTAAAACCTCTGACTTTCAAGGTGCATGATAAAAAACTAACCAATTGTTCTTTTCTTAGCTGTGTTCTGGGAAAGATGCAATGAACTCCAAGACATAGAGAAGATCATGGCTCAGATTGAAAGAGGAGAAGCCCGAATTCAGAGACGAATCAGCATAAAAAAGGCACTTGACACAAAGGTGAGTTTGCTTGTTTCTTGCTTGCTTTATTTTCTGGTGCCAGTGAGGTGAAAAGCAGAATTCTGTGTCTGGCCAGTGGGCATGACATTTGCCTCTTTTGCATAATCCTCAGCACTTGCTCCCTATAGCTTTTCCCTCCCACAGAGGTGCTGTCCTGGCAGACAGAGGTGATGACAATTTTAGGTATGGCCTAACCTGTTGTTTGTAACAGTCACCTCTATCATAGCTCATAGCGCTGTGTAACAAACTCCTGATAACCACATGCTTTTGGAAGAAGCATAATTTGTTTTGGACCCGTGTAACTGAAAATGTGAGATGTATATATATGTGTATATATACACACACATGGTTAGAGCACTTGAAAGGGAAGACTTAGAAGCAGAGGGTGGTTTTATTCTGGTCTGTGTTTCATGAACCAGGGTTTGGTAGTGAACAGATCTGCAGTAAATGAAGGCAAGTTTATCAGAATTTTCTCTCCACTTCAGGTTTGATGAATTAATTCTCTTCTAGGAAACAAGTGTCAGATTCAATTAACCAGGATGCAGCTGCACTGTGTGCTACAATCTCGTGTACCTTTTTACTCTTACTCTGATTTTGACAGTTCTTGGGGATTTGTGTGGTAGAAGAGATCATTGCCATTTGAATCCTGACAGATCTTGACTGTTTTCAAATGTAATGATAGATCTGAAGTCTGCCATCAATCAGTAGTCACAAAGCTGTCTGTTATCTAAACCAGAATTTGCCAGTTTAGATAGCTTTGATAAAGGCACTGTCCCAATCCTACAGTCCTTTACTTGTGGTGACTTAGCACAGAGATCATAAAAGATCTAGTTTTCTGTCTTCATGTGATGTATTGCTTTCATACAAAAGATTTCCATGCTAATTCTGAACTATTTCTCAGCTTTATATGGTCTTATTTGTTTTGTTCAGATTGGGAGATATAAAGCCCCTTTCCACCAACTAAGAATATCATATGGTACTAATAAAGGGAAGAATTACACTGAAGAAGAAGATCGCTTTCTGATCTGTATGCTTCACAAACTAGGATTTGATAAAGAAAATGTCTATGATGAATTAAGACAATGTATCCGAAACTCGCCGCAATTCAGATTTGACTGGTTTCTCAAGTCCAGAACTGCAATGGTATATATACATTAATCTTTTTTGTTCATGCATGCCTATGACAATACCAGTATAGCCCAGGCTAATTAAAGAGCTTCTGAAATATTGAGGTATGTGCATGTGGACAAGGTTGTTACCCTGTTTATAACTTCACAACAGCTGGAGCAGGTGGCAAATGCAGTTAAACTAAAAAGTCTTACGGGAGGAGAAATTCAAAGTTTTAAGGTACCATTTTCCAAAATCAGCATGAATTTGAGTTAAAATACAAGTGTGTTTTAAAAAGCAAACATCTGTGATCAAATCCACTCCTGTGAAGGCAGCCAGTAAGTATGAAAAGACATATAATTCCTTTGTTATTCTGACAAGATGTAGCAGAACACTTACCTGCTCACCAACGTTTCTAATACGGTTTTTGCATTAAGTGGCTGCCTAAGGTACTGACTGAATATGTTGTGTAATGTAGGAACTGCAGAGGAGATGCAATACTTTAATCACTCTCATTGAAAGAGAAAATATGGAACTGGAAGAAAAGGAAAAGGCAGAAAAGAAGAAACGTGGACCAAAACCATCTTCGGTAAGACTTAAAAGGTGTTTCTGTGGGAAAGCTCACTTGAAGAAAAAGTGCTTTTCCAGTTGTCTAGGACAAGTGATGCTTAAGTTATTTAAAGACAACAACAAAAATGTTAAAAGCTGCTTAAGTTCACACTGGTGTTCAGCTAGTACAAGGAAATAAAGGAAAGTAAGTTTTAAGTTCTAAATTGTAGCTCACACAAGTTGTGTGATGCACTGTATAGGTTTACCCTGATAAATACACCAGAGGTGGATCTGGCCTTTTGGTTTATATAATCTGTTAAATAATCTACAGATCTGTTTACAAATGGGCTTCTAGAGATAGATTTGGCAAAAGAGCACACATGCCTGACAGCTCTCTTTGCTGACTAAATTCCAAGTATTGCTAATATGCAGGACTGTTTTGCAAATACCCATTTTCTTTTGTTGATTTGCTGTTCAAGTGGTTGTTGTCCAGAGCTGTTGGGCAACTTAGAAGCACAGATTTACTTGGCAGATGTGCAGAAATCAGTAAAGTTATTAGTCATGAATTACTGAGTTTCTTAGACTTGTTCATGAATAGGAAGCTTTATAATGTCTATATTTGCTTCTATACACTTTTTACCTCAATGGAATAACTCAGGGGAATATAAACCAACAGCGAAGATTTGCGTATTTACCACATTATGTGTTTGCAGTTAATCACATTTAAAGCTGCCAGGGTCTGAATCATCTCCATCTGCTTTGTTTTGATACACATTGCTTGCTTACATTTACTTTCTGCATCACAATAACTTATTAAAAAACCCTACCTTGCAGGCACAGAAGCGCAAAATGGATGGTACTCCTGATGGTCGTGGAAGAAAAAAGAAGCTAAAGCTGTGAATGCAGAATTTTTTTAATCTCTAAATTTAAGAAGTAGTTCTTTAATTTACGGGTCTTCATAAGATGTACTGTATAATGCTTAACTATTTTAAAGAACATTGGGTTCATCTGTTTATTGAACTAGAACATAGTACTTCTTAATTGTAGTTTCACTTTTTTAAATGCAACAGCTGTGCTGAATTTTTTTTACCATTAACACTTGAAGTAATAAATTGTCTTCATTTATTAATAAGGCTTCATGTGGCTTTTTTTTCATTATTTTTTTTCCACTTGAATATGTATTTATTTAGTCATCCTACAATTTGTTGTGGATACTTGCACTGTTCACAGGTGTTTTCTTGGTACAAGCCACCACCAGTCAAACCCCATTTCTGGAAATTTTGTGGCTCTGAACTTACGTTTACTGAACTTAATTTTACTGCACAAATATACTCCATCCTTTGAAATTTGTAACCACACTTTGCTTTTCAAAAAGTCAACATGGGCTGGACAGCCAGTCCACCACAGCAGATTGAATTGTCCTGGCAGCACAAGAAATTGGTTTAACTGCTTACATTTAGCATACCCTAAACAAAAATGCTGCAAACCTGAAACCTTCCTTTAAAAGCATTTGTTTTAAGCTAGTCTGGATAAAAACCTTCAGAGGAAGCAGAAGGGAAGGATTTATCAATGCATTCTAAGCAGCACTTGTGCTAGTGATTCCCAAGTGGAAAAGGAACTAAACCTTAGTCTCCCAAATGGCATCCTACAATTTAGAGAAAATCTGTGTTCTTTCAAAAAGTAAAAAACGAAGCAAAATATTTTTGCTCTAGACAATTTAGATGTTTCCTCAGTGCCATCTGGCAAAAAAGCTGCCTTTTTTCTAAGTATTTGCCCATATTTTGATGCTTTAACCAAGGAAGCAAATAGGCAATTATTGTACAATGTGGGAAGGAGGTCTTAACTATTGTTCTGAAGTGCTGCAGTCTTTAAGGAGGTCTGAAAGCATTGACACTTTTCTAGTGTGGCTTTATAATATCATGTAATTCTCACCGATGACATGCTGTGGTCTCCTTGCAGGTAACTGCAATTACAGACTTACCTGTATGAGGTTCCTGTCCATGTGGCTGAGGACCTAATTATAAATTTGAGACAAAACTGGTGGTATTACTCAATTAAAAGAAATTGTCATTTACTACTTAGCTTCCATTTTAATTCTACTATCTTCCTTCTTCCCTTGTAAAAGTTATTTAAAAAGAGCAGCAACAACTGCCCCACCAAACCCAGTTACATAAATCTACATACTGTACATGTAATCAAACCCAGTATCCTTATAAGCACCAGCCTTCCATGGTGCTTAGAGTGTAAAGAACTTTTATACCTGCATATTCAAAACATTAAAAACCCTAAGTTTAAAAAAAAAAATTAAAAAAGGCAGGAATTCCCATTCATGGAGTAGTTGTTTGAATTCTATAAGTTACTCTCACATGAACCTGGTACACCAACCCTGTCAGAAACAGCTGCCCCATACAAACAACTGACCCAGTCCGTGGTCTGTGCAGAGGGGTGACCCAAGAGCCAGATTTGAGTCTGCTTTTTATTGAAATCACTCCTTAAAAGCCAAGCACCCACAAAACCAGCTGAACGTCTGAGCTGTCCCTGCTGCTGTGCCATGTGTTCTCAGGCTGGTGGGCACCAAGCTATTCCCAACCCCACCAACAGCAGATCACGAGGAGTAGTCCTGCCAGGGGGAACAGCACTGTCCCCAGAGTCCCCGCTGGTGCCTCCAGCAGTGCCCTGTGCTGTGGTGGGACAGCTGGCTCAGAACAGCCGAGGGCAACGTTCTGGATGTTGCTCCCATGTCTTGTGTGAAGACTGGGGCATCTGGGCTGGCTCTTCGGCTGCATTCACAGCTGTGGGGCCAACTCTTCCCTTGGCAGACACAGGGCATGGTGTAGTCAAGACTTCTCTCGCCACTGGGCCTTGTGTGCATTTTCCTTCCACTGAACAGTGTGAATGTACCATTCTCTGCCAGCTGCCACCTGAAAACCAACACCAAACACTTAAAACCCCACCAAACCAGAACAGCGCCCCCCCCCATTTGCTATAAACTGGAAAACACCAAGTATCAAATTCATCCAGACAGATGTCCCGGGTCTGCTGTGAAATAACTAATTCAATGGCAGAAATAGGCACTGGGAGATAGGATTAATCTTTCCTTAGGGCAGACTGCTGAAATAGAGCAGATAAAATTTGTTCTAAGAGAGCTTATTTCTCTCTAGTGTTAATGCAGAAGGACTACTGCATTTACCTAACAAAACGCTAGTCTAATTTAGGCAAAAACCTGACTTCAGGAGACCCAAAAAAGACTTCAGGAATTTGAATTAATCTGACTTAAAGCAGGATGCATTTTTTGTTTCATATCATATATACACCAATTGCCTTTTTTTTCCTTTTTCCCAGAGCCAAGAAAATCAAGTATAATTTCTTCCTTTTTTCCTATGTAAAAAAGCCTCCATGGTACCCCTGCTCCGCGTTGCCCTTGAAGGAGTCATCAAGGTTCTGAACTGGACCCACCATCACTCACCCATAGGTTTCAGATCCTAGTAAAGCACATTCAACACAATTCACATTATGCCAGTTCATTTAAAATTATTAACCAAATTATTACCAAATCGTTGCTCTTAAATTCTCAGGGCAGGAATTACCCAGCTTTAAGTGCATTTCCCTTTGCACAGTATGTTCCATGACTATTAGTACTGGTTTATCATGGGCTTTAATCTTATTTTCTGCTACAATTCATACTGCTGTGTGGCTCTTACAGTGCAGTTCTTTCAAAGCAAGCTTTTCCCTTCTCTTCACTAGAGGGCAACCCATACTCGCATATAAGAAACTTTTTTTCCTGCCACTTTTCCTGTCCCTGCAATGAATATTTAGAGGGGAAAAAAAGGATTCTTCCAGTCTTAAGGCCCGTACCTCTCCTGTTGCTGAGGATCTGGCTGAACACTTTGTATACACCCTAAATGAGAACAGAGGTCCCTAGTGGGAGGTTTTTCCGGCTGTCAGTGTTTTCTGTGTAGCTGGGAGAAGCTCCAGTTCATTCAGCAAGAAGTAGTGTTTGCAAACTGACAGGGTGCAGGCACACAGTGTGCTTGGTAGTACAAAGTTATAACATCTAATTTCAGAAAATTTTCATTGCTTATACGTGATGGGCAAGGTAGAGACAAGAAAAAAAGTTGCTCACATCAAAAACTAGACTCTGTCCTCCATCTGTCTGATGATTTTCCCAGAATTTGGAAGAAAAGAGTACTTCAGAAGCCTCTGCTGACCAAAGGAAATAATATAATAAAACAGAAAATTGCATCCTAATAGTATTTTTTGTTAAAAATTACATTGGTTAACATTTTTCTTTTAAAACTTTCTTTAAATGTTAACCCATTTTGCTCTATAATTCTGTACTTCTGTCCCAGAAGGGTGACAACATGAGATCAACTAATTCAACACTGGACAAAACAAGCACTGAAATTTTTGGGATTGAAGGACCTAATCCTCTGCTGCTGCCTGGTCAACATCTAATCAAAATCACCACATAATTAATGTTGCAAACTCTTACATCTACATTATCTCCACGGCACTTGCTTCAGGCTCTTAAAAAGTGCAGGGCAAAGTCCAGCATAGGATTCTCCTGCTCATTGGAAGCAACTCTAGATTATACATGGCAAGTAATTCCAGTAATTAATGAGGGTAAAGCTGTGCGAAACCTGTGAGCCCCAAATCAAGTTTAAGATGTCTGAAGTAGTTACAGCTTGGAACTAATTGTTCATTGGAACTAAAAATACAAGTCATTCCACAGCATTGTGAAAAAAAAGCATTGAAGAAAACAGATTTTTGGAAAAAAAAAATCACCTTGGTTGCAAGCTGAAGCCTAAACCTATTCAACTACTGTGATATTTTTTTAAAAAACCACAACACTATTTAGCTATTTATTGGCCACTGCTTTGGCTGACATGCTGAATGAGATCTGGAAAAATACCTCTGGAAGCATAACTCACACTTGCTTCTTGGTGACTACTCTTGTACAGGAAATATCCTAAAAACATCCCAACAAATAACACTTTATTTCTGCTGAAGAAATTGTTTTCAGCCTGACCATTGTATTTCTGCCAGGCATCTTTGCCCATGGCTGTTTGTCTCATGGCCTTC
Organism: Campylorhamphus procurvoides; assembly: GCA_013396655.1. NCBI lineage: Eukaryota > Metazoa > Chordata > Aves > Passeriformes > Dendrocolaptidae > Campylorhamphus > Campylorhamphus procurvoides. Next base: position 34,502 of record WBMV01008395.1, on the reverse strand, counting down.
ACCTCTTGACAGAATTCAGTATTTTGTTGGGGGTTTTCTTCCCCAATTTTTACAGGCAAGACTGAACTCTCTGTGCTCCAGATTAACAAAGACTTTCCCAGCTCAGAAATGAAGGAAAACAAAGGGAAACTGACTTAAGGCTAGATTAAAACTAAAACCAACCGAAAGACTCCCAGCATGAAGAACCATTAATTCAATAATAAATCCATGATAAACCAGCCACTTTCTTACTACTCGAGAACTGCAGTCAAAATCCAGCTCTCAAAAGTGCAATTACTGATGAACTCAGCTCTAGCACTGGCAACCTCAGCCCAGAGTGGACCCCGGGATCTGCTGATCCACAAATCCTTGGAAAAGTGTCTTTTGCTTTCACCATCACTAGGGAAGATCAGAAAGAGGGAGCTGAAGATACACCTCAAGGTTCAGTGCTTTGTACATCACATCTCACTGAGCCCAATACCTGACTTATTTGTGAACTCCTGCAGAGCAGACACCAAACATTCTGTAGGTTTAAAGGAGGTTCAAAGTAGATTCATAATTTCCTGTTTCTGGGAATATCACAGGACTCAGCTTCCTAGAAGTGAGATGTCTGGAACACCCTTTGGACCCGCCTTTTACTTTGCAGCTAGCAAAATAACTCTCCTGGCCAATTTTTTCCCTTCTCCAAATGAACATCTCATTTGGTAGGTGCATTTCCAACAACAGGTTCCTAACCCTGGGCTGCTTAACTACAGTGCAAATCTGTATAGCTGAGGAACTTCCATGATGCACAGTACAGGGAAAAGGCTATAATAGCAGGAAGTTGTTAATTTTTTTAAGGTAATACATTTTATGTAGGCTTTAAGACACTCTAAGTGTAGTCTCAGGAATCCATCCTTTATGTTGAGGACTTAACTACTTTAAAAATAACATCCAACCTGGCCTTGAACAGCTCCGGGGATGGGGCATCCTCAGCTTCCCTGGGCAACCTGTTCCAGAGTCCCACCACCCCCACAGTAAACTTTTTTATAAAATCTAATCTAAATCTTCTGTTTCAGTTTGGAGCCATTCCCCCCTGGTCCTGTAACCACATGTAAATAGTCTCTCTCCATGTTTTTCTCTTGTCAAAAAGTATTTCATAAACTCCTTGATTTTTCATTAAAAGCAGCCTCTTTTTAGTGTTTTCCTAAAAGTACTACCCCAGTTCACTGCTTTCTTGGGTTTATTACTCCCAAGCAAGGGTTGATGTCAGGCCAGGTGTTATAAGACCTTAAGGAGAAAGATTAGATTATGGCAAGGAGGTAGAAGTTGGCCACGTGGGATCTTGCATAGTAGGAAACCTGGATTTTCTTTCAGAAACCCTTCTATATATTCAGCAGTTCTAAATTAGTAAAGAATAGTACATTTTCTTTTCCTCTGATGAAAAGTCCATCTCAGACCTTGGTTTAGCTTGGGTGGTGGGCACTGTTTCCATCAATTCCTTCAAGGGAAATGATGTTTCTCTTCCAACAGCTGTCCTGGGGATGCAAACGTATTTGCAGTTGGCTTTGATTTGCTGGGTAGCTCAAATTTACTGAGAAGGAACCAGAAGGACAGAAGACAGTCAAGGGGACTAAACAGAGAAAGAGATAAAAGGGATGGAAAGCTGGAGAAGCACAAAAGGAAGAAACAGCAAAACCCACCAGCTCAGGAAAAGAAAGTTAATATATATATATGTATGAAAGGGAAATAGTTTCAAACGCTGAAAAACTTCAAAAGAAAGGTGAGAGGGAGTGGAAAATATAAATTAATTTGTAACTTTGGCTAAAAAATTAAGGGGTGCTTTAGTAAAAAACAGGCCCTCGTCCCCCAGCCACCAGAAATACTTCCAAAATTATTTGGCAAGGGACAGAAAGCAGGTCAGGAAATGTGAGGCTGTTGGGAACTAGGCAGTTTTGGTCTCTATTTTGAATGAAATTAGTCCTGCACTGCAGCTCAGGGAGTTATTTTTTCAGGCAAGTCATGCTGCTCTGAAAAAATAAAAAGAAAAAACCCCAAACCCCACAACAAAGCAAAACAACACCTCTCTCTCTATATATTTAATTCTAGAGATTGTTTCTATGAAATTAGCACTGCAAGCACAAATTGCAAAATTAAAGGATGCAACAAAGGACTAGTTCTTTGTCTTTGCTTTTGATATAATTAGTAGATTTCCCTCCCCTGAATGTCTCAAAAGCTGAACTGACATGATGGGTTATAAACCTAGAAAAAAGCCTCACACTTTTTATAGGAAAAAGTAATTTCTTTGGCCTACCCTCAGCAGCTAAAGCTTCATCTGAGCTAAAGGAAAATGTACAAAGCCATCAAATTATTAATGAAATATAACAAATTCCATTTTAAGGACATGCCAGCATTTCAAAAGACCTTGGAATTAACTTTGAAGAACAAACCAATATAAAGAGTAAGCAAGTTATAAAATCACTTTTTAAAAAAAAATCTAAATGCAAAGAGCAGAAAACATATCAAAAGTGACTGCTATATAGTATCACACTTTTTCTTTGCGTGTGTGCAAATCAAAAATATGAAAATACTGTAGGTGCTGGATCAGAGCACTATCAAAAAACCAAAAATTAGCCGACAAAGAGTTCACCTGACCATTTTAAGTGCATAAATCTAGAACTGGTCAAGAGTTTTACACAGTCTTTAAATCAGTATTTAATAGATCTTCTACAATTCCAGCCTGATTTTAGGAATCACCAAGAAATTTTAAGGCCATACTGAATCTACCTAATGCTGCTTGCACTCAAGAGTTTTTCTTTCTCCCCCTTTGATGTGGTTGGATGGGGGGGTTACAGGAACAGGCACATTGTTGTTCCTATTTCACTTGAGCTTCCTTCCCAACAGCTCAGTTATTGCCTGTGCTCTCATACAAGAACAACATTATTAATTATCTGATTCCTCACACTGACCAAATTTAATAAAAGGTACAATGACATGCCCCAGTCATGCCAATTATGATGAAATGAATGCGCATTGTAATCGTATAGAATACAAAAATTCAAGATAGAATTGGGATGGAAAGTTCAAACCTGCACTAGAAGAAACCCCTTCAATTCTTTCAAGCAAACCATATGCCTGATGTTGAGGCAGCCAATTGTTGTTTGAACTGCCTGACTGCATGAAGAAGCTTAATTTGTTCACTGTGCTGGGACAAGATCAAAGTGATACAGACAGACATATATAGATAGATATATATAAAGGCTGCTCTTCATGTGTTTGTTCTTCAAGCTGTACTCATCATACAGTTACAAATGCAATCCCTGTCTCCAGAACAAAAATTCTTTTAATCTCTCTGGCTCCTTTTGGAGGAAGCAGGAGGGAAGATCAGTGGATGCATTCAGTCTGTCCAGTGCTCCTGCAATCAGTGCTTTCCCCATAGACAGAAACAACTATATTTTCCAAAAGGTAACTTTCTGTGCGTGCTATGAAACTAAACTACCCATCCATAATGCAAACAGTAACTTTAATCATAAATTAATTTCCTCCCATGGATCAATGAACTTTTACAATGTACTTTGATACACCTGGCATTTCAGGTCCCTGAAGAAGCTGGGGCTCCACAGAAACCTTGCAGATGTTGTAAATCAAGGATCAACACAAGAGATTTATGTTACGGTTTGATCTTTAAAGTGTTCCAGCAAGAGGCAGCTGACTGATCCATAGTTTGAGACCACAGGGTTCATAAGCATGATGGCTCTTTTGGGAATTTATTGCTTCCATAATTCCCCAAATTACACCAACATGCCAAATCTAGGCAACACAGTTGATGCTACAGAGAGTCATTAGGGAAGGTTTCTTCAAGTATCACATTGGGCAGAGGCTGAGGCTGAATGGACAGTACCTTTGGGAAGTGAGGAGGAGCACCCACCATCTGGGAGTGATAACAATCCATAACTCATTTCTTATCTAATCACAAAGGGATGTCATAAACCTCTATAACACCAGGAACAACAGCTGCCTAACTTCAGAGGTATTCCTGTCCTGGGCAAGGCTAATGTGATTGTTGCTGACCTGTGGGGGCCATAACCTGCATGACAGAGTGGAATACACACTGGGTAAGAAGGGGATGTGCCAGAGGGATGGACAGGAACATGGCTGGCCCTGGAAAGTTTGGACTCATCACTGCTTGCCAGCTAAATTCAAATGGCACATGAGCATTCAAACACCCTGACAAATATTTTCCTGATCACAGCATTGGAAGTAGCAAATCCTGCCCTCCTCCTTCCCACCCCAGTAGGGATCAGCTGGGACAAGGCAGTGCAGACCCTGCCTCAGGCTGAACACAGTGGCCCTGCCCTTGGTCTGTGCAGAAGATGAAGCTGACAGGGAGAACTGGCATCTCCTTCATCAATAGGAGTGCCATCCGTGCAGCAGCTGTGCCACCCATGGGTTCTGGAGACTGAGACTGCCTCTTGGGGCACAACCCCCTTACAGCCCTTCCTTTGGAGCCACATCTGCTCTGCATATTCTGTCCATTAAAGTCCCTTCACTTGATTTTTTTTTAATATAGATCAGTAACAATATGGAAATGCATTTTCCAGTGTTCCAGAATAACTGACTCCTAAGAACTGATAAAAGGATGAAACAAATGGAAAATATTAGACTTGGATTTCAGAGAGGTTAATGCTGAGAATCCCTGGGCTGACACTGACAGTGAACTTCAAGGGGATTCAGGTGAAATCACAGTTTGCAACTTGCTGCTATTTCAATTTCCATTTTGCATCATTCAATTTGAGATCTTAACATCTGAAACTGAATTCACTGGTATCCTAAAAACATTTGGAGTACTACAGGAGATGCATGTGAAACACAACAAGCAAGTTGATATTCTGTTTGAGACAGGCATATTATATGGAACAGGTTTGCATGTTCCGTTTTCCCAACTTCTGGACAGTGACAGAGAGAGGAATAATGAGACTTTCCTGAATCTATCACACATTTCAATGGCACGATCAATACCCAACAGAAAAGCAAAAAACCCTGCATTTTAAAGTTAATAAGCACTCTGTTATTTAGAAGTGCCTTCTAGATTCAGATTTTTCACTTTGAAACTGTTCTTCAATTCCTAATTGTCCATCTGTGGACTCAGATGATTCATCAGATGTTAAGAGAATTACAGGGGAATCTCTGCCCCTCTTATTACAAGGGATTAAACCAGGAATCATTTCATACCATTTTGAAAATCACATTTAATCCTCATGCTTAAAATTCTCATCACTGACAACACTTATGGAACAGAAATATTTTCCTTCTAATAATACTTTAAATAAAATTACCTATTTATGCTGTCAAAGACATTAGAAAGAGAGATCACAGGCCCATGAGAACCCTGAACATAGATGGTTGTTGAACTTATTTCTGCAGAGGTTACTGGTAAATAACACAATAAAAAAAAGAAGAGTGGGGTAAAGAAGAACTGCTAAAAGACATGTAGAAAAAATATAACATTATTATTACCATAGTTCATTTCATTGAATTTCTGTGGGTGTTGAGAGAAACACATGGAAAGCATATGAATCCATGATACTCTTGAAATCAGGCTTTAAACAATGCTAAGTCCTGTTCTGAGTGGGGCTGTATTTGCAGAACTCACATCCTACTTATATTGTTGAGGAGCCGTCAGGAAAATAACCTATGGAGCCTGAAGCTCTAATAATCTCTGTGATAGATAGACAAAAAAACCCCCAAAACACAGAAATGGATCCAACATTTTGCTTGACACAGTAATGCTTTATTATCTGGAAATGAGTTCAAAAATTTTTATCAGGCTTCTAGATGATGAATAACATGAAAACAGAGATAGGAAAAAAGTGGAAGATTAAAATAAAATCATAAATCAGACTGTATAACAAAAACAATTTCTCTTTTTTAAAAGTGTACTTTAAATTTTATGCACATACCATTAATTGGATTTTTTTTATCAGTAGGTTAAATGAAAAGCAGACTTGCATGTTGTTCAAAGAAAGCAGATAAATCTATGCAGAATTGACTGGGAGGGTCATTGGGATCCCACAGGTCATAAATGTACTTGCTAAGGAAAGAGGAAATCTACCTTTTCTCATGGTCTGCTTGCAGAAATTACAAGAGAAATGACTATGGCTTTTGAAGTGCAAGGTGTAAGTTTCAGTGCAATTACTACATACAGTAGAAGATAACCATTTATTTTAAGAATTAGTATTCTCCTAAGTCCAGTGAAAAAATATCAGAAAGAAATTATTGAATACATATGACTTTGAAAATGGAATTCTCTTTACTCAGTTTTGCCTCATTAAAAGTACTCAGCCGTTAAATCCTCAATGTACAAAAAAATGTGCCTTGAACCTTTCCAATTTCCTGTGCACGTCTTGTTTTGGTTTTCTATCCTGCACTGACTTCTTCAAAATGAATAGTTTCCTTTCCTATCTCTTTCCAGGTGCACATGCTGGCACACAAATTTAAGTGTGACATTAATTTCAAGCAAGCACGAAAACTTGTTTGACAAATGAAGCAGTTCAGTGTGTGCCTTTAAATGCAGGTAGTAGGGTGCTCAGGTGAAAACCAGTGAGTGCCCTGCTTGCCCCAAAATTCTCTTGGGCACTGTGAGAATTCAGCTAGTTAACAAATTCAAGACTTAACACTATTGCCTGTGTTCAGTGCAAACACTCCGAGGGAATTTTAGTTTTGTTTAAATCCCAGTATGCAAAAATTCCTTTTTCTACATTTAAATTCCCTCAATATACTCAAATAACAACTAGGGTAATTAATAATAATATTTCACAGTTTAGCTTGCACCATTAATGTTTTAAAAGCTTTCAGGGGAATAGCAAAGCTCACCCCCCAAAACGAATCTGAACTCAGATATAACTGTATGGATGTGGATCTCCAGCTAAAGCTTGTAGGAGTTCCAGGAAAAGCCAGAAATAAATCGAGTGCTTTTTCCTAAAACTCTTATTACTGCTTGAATTTAGCAAAAGGGACTGAAAGTAATTTCTGGAAAGATGTAATATTGGCCACAACTCACTCCTGGCTGACATCTTCTAAAGTACATCTTGATGTGACATTGATAACAAATAGGCTGTGAGTGAGAGAATTTTCAGGATTTAGAAAGCCTTTGTTTTGCTCTCATTTACACTGGCACAATACTGGAATTCCTTTTCTAGCACCCATTTTTAATTTCTTAAAATGAACAGTTCAGTCACAGTTTAATATCACCCAAATCACAGGCCTGGCATGCTGTTATTATCAGGAGAAACAACAGCCCGTGGAGTACCATCAGTATGAGATGATGCTCAGGATTCTTTCCTTTCAGTGGAGAGTCCTCAAAAACCAAATAAAATATCCCACTTTCATAGTAGATGCATGGCAGGTGAGCTCCAGAATTGCCAAAACACCTCTGATGGTTCATCCAGGCAAATCCCAGACAAAAGAAATATGTGCCGAGATACAGGTTTGGATCCTGACTGGACTCCAAAAAAGAAAACCCAAAGGCACTTTGCAGAGTAGAAGTATTCTTTCAAAAGGGGAAAAAAAAGAGCAATAAACAAGTCCTTGATCTAGCACTGTCACGAGAAGAATTCACAGCCTGTATGAGAAGTTAAATTACTCCAGCTTTTGTAAACACACACATTTTCCTCAGGGAGGATAAGCAATTACTGCAACATATCAGCATGGGAAATTGTCTTTTTCTTCAAGCCTAGATATTCTATGAAATGTGTGAGTTTAAAGAGGAGGCTTCTGGACTCAGTCACTAAGCCCACAAAACTGAACCTCCTGGCTCAAAGAATTCACAGGAGAAATATCTTCTTTTAATATTTTTTTAAAAAAACACATAATAACGAAGGTTTAAAAAAAGAAGTTGTCATTCACAGCCTAAGCCTTTGAAAGCTGATGCTTTAAAACTTTAAGTAGTCACGTATATTCGTAGCTTTCATTTAAAATGTAATATATAAACTTACCTTGACTGCAAAATATAAATACTTTCTTAACCCTGCTAACAGATATGCTGATTGATTTGGTGATGCAAAGTCAGGATCAATGGCTGCACCAGTTTAAAGCGAGTTTGAACATCACAAGGGATGCCAAAAAACCACTCTGCATGTTGCCATTACCACAGCAGGTTTTAGGCAGGAGCATAATTGTGACATGGTAGGAGCTCTAACTAAGTGGACTTGACTTTTATATCAGAAAAACAATCTCTCATACAAGGGCACACTACCAGGCTTTTGCTTGATCTCTCCCTTTGATAAAGCAGTATTATATCAGCTGTACCCCCTGGTATTTCTCAGGGGAGTCACAAACACTTAAGTTTGTCACATAGTTTAAAACCAAAAAGAAAACCCACACATCGCAACCAGAAAATAAACAAAACCTGTTTATAACAGGAAACATAAGCTAAGCAAGGAACACAGTTTTTAAGACTAATTTGAGAGCTATGCAGTTGACTTACCAATAAGACAAACCTTCCCAAGTTTAAAAATGCAGAACAAAAAACTGGGAGAGGACTTACTTAAATCACACAAATCCACAGAAAGAAGAGCTGCCTACCTCTATAACTGGTAGCAAACACTCATTTTCAGACCTTCCCATGGCTCTTCCAACACTTCCACACTGTAAAGACACCTTTGCCTTCTAAACAGCCTTCACTTGCACCTGGGAAAGGACTACCCAGCCCCTGCAGCAGCTGAGACCAATGCAATAATATACTGTGAGCTGAGCACCCCAAACACTGAAGCAGTAATAAGCAGGCAGAGGATATTTCCTGAAGATTAGTAAGTGCCCAAAGCCAGCTGACACCCTTGGGATTGACTTTAGTTGTTTATTAACAGATTAGGAAATATTCTGCATGCTGTGTGATTTTTTTGCTTTGGAAGGTTTTAAAGAAAAATCTCTCTTGTTAAGGTATTTTATAATTGGTGATGGTTTGGATCAACAAATAAAATACAGAATATTTGTAAATGTTACTTACATTTAAATAGTGTGGGTTTTTAAAATTGCCTTAGCATCAAGTTCAGCACGTATTTCTGAATATAACAAATTTCATCTAATTAGTGGGAAGACTCATTTACTACCTGTAAGAGAACTCTTGTCCCTGTAGCACTATACCTAGAATGTTTTCAGGAACATTTAGAATCTAAAGAATGCACAACAGTTGTCAGTGATACTCTAAATCCTTAAGATTTAAAAAATACAGGGATTTCCTTCCTGCTTAGGTTTCTGACAAGTTGCCTCCTCATCTTTGATTAGCAATGGAAAAATGTCTGTTGCCAGAAACAGAAGTTATTATTAGCTGGCTTTAAAAAGACATTTAGAGTTATTGGTTCTGTATGCTAAACTTAGAGGTTTGAAGGCGGGAATACTACTTAGTGCTTCAAGAGGGGAAGATGAACTGCAGCAGATGCCAATCTGCCCTGTGATGCTCCCAGCAGTCCAGAAAATTCAGACTGAAGCTCCCTTGAATCTTGTCTTTAGTTCTAAGGCAAGAGAAGGCATCAAAATTACCCAGGAAAAAAAACCAGTCGGTAATTTCTTATTAATCATCTTTATCTGAAGAATCTTAGGCATTTTAATTGTCTTTACCTCTAAGAAAAATGTGTTGAAGTTTAGATCCACTCCAGTGCACTGTACATTATTTGTGAATAAAGCTGCCTTTGAATGGAAATGGATACCAACACATAACAACAATGCCATAATGGTCCTCTATAAAGTCAAACTATCAACAGGAAAAATAAATAGGCAAGGCAAGAAAAGAAGATACTAGAATTCGATTTACAGATAAGATAGGTGTGATCAATGTAACCTGTGAGCTTGAAGGTATGATAACATGACATTCTCTGCTGCAAGGGCAATATTGTCTAAAAAGAAAGAGGGTTTTTATGTCATCCTTAGAGAATGGCTGCTTGCTGTCTTGGAATTTAAGTGAAAAAGCAAACAAACTATTTTTTCCATTAGATTTTAGTATTAACAAACAATAATGGTATACTTCCAAAACAAAAGAGGAAACATTTGTAGGGAACTATGTTCAGTGTGTGCCTGTTTGCCTAAGTAGAGACACTCTCCCTTTTTACTCCACCAAAAATCAGAAGCCCCTTTCCTCCTTTTTCCTTTTCTCACAGAAAACACTCACAAAACTGAGACATGTACCTGATCTGGTTATCTGCTCTGTAATCTCTCACATGTGGGCAGTGACAATGCTTTGCTTTAAACCAGCCTCATTTAGAAGGGATCAAAGTGATTTACATAGGTGGGAAGGACCTGCCATTCACTTGTCTCCTGGCTTTAAAACTAAACTATAATGCATCGTCCTGGCACTCAGCAAAAAAAAAACCCCAGAGTTGTCAATTATAACAAATACTTACATGATAATTCAATACAAAGCATCATGGTATTTGGTTGCCTTGAAAACCTGTCCTCACAGCCAGTGAAACAGACCTATCAATTCACTAAAAGTCTGGAATGGGGCAGAATAGCTCACAAGCTTCTCCTGCATCCAGATAGCCAAGTATAAGATGGGACAACCAAGATGGGATGTCAGATATAAGTCCATATTTTCTAAGCTGGAAATCATCCAAGCTTCATACATAACTGAGACTGAAATGTGCACTTTACAGCAGGCTCTGCAAATTAAACACGGGCTGAAAGAAGCCAGGGAGCACAGAGAAGCTAACCCTGCCTGCTTGAGTATATTCTATATCATGATCACAAAAATATTACTATTTAAAAAGACATAACACTCCTTTGTTAGATTTTATCTTGAGACACTAGACAGCAGGCTCAGTTTTAATGTGCAATAATAAACTCATATAATTAACATATAAATCCATAGTTCTATCTAGATTTCCCCCCAAGGTAATGCTTCTCTCTTTCACTGCAAAATACAGCATAAGATCTAAACTACAGTTTGCAGCAACATTACCTCAAAATAAGATGAGGGGATATTCTCATGACTTTTTGTGGTGAACGACTTTTATGTCATTAACTATGCAAGCTAGTTATTAATTTTTACATTTGATTTTTCCTCCCACTCACTTCCCCCTACTCATATCTAGGTTGCACTGTTGTCTTCAGAGCTGTTTGTTTGTAAGAAGCAAAAGACTATTACATGCTGCATGTGTCTACATTAGAGTGATAAGGGTGGAACTCTTAAAAGGGACCAACATCAGCTGCCTAAAAAGCTGCTTTGATACCATTTAAGTCTAAAAAAACATGTTGTTGCTCTGAAATAATTTTGGCTGATGTTTTTCAAATATTTAGTATAAAAGCGGACTAATTTTGCATTCTGAAATGAGACAGTTTAAACCAATTTTAAGCAGCACAGCAACCCCATCAGATGTGAGGATTCATTATACAGGCTGAGTGATTCAGACTCGAGACTCTGAGTACCTTTCTATAGAAGTAACTGGTTTCAGGTACTTCTTTATGCAAATATTCTTTAACAGAGAATTAGGACATTATTTGACCATGGTGAAACATGATTCTAGATACAGGGAAATATCCCTTTCAAACAAAAATAAACAGTTTTTTTTAAAAAAAATGAAAGAAACTGAAAAGTGAGTAGGCATTTTATCTTAAAAACCCTGCCATATTTTACCCACAAAATATCAAGTACATATACTGAATTGTCACAAAGAATGAGAAATTATTCTTTCAGTGTCAAAGAACGTTTTTTCAGCTGTCTCTATATGTAGCAACCACTGAGCCGTCAGGCTGAGGAAATTTTGATCATTTTTATTCTATCAAGATTACTAAAAGCACTATACAAATGTCCTGTTTCGAAGTTGGACAAGATAACTTGTAATTAGGGAAGGATGTTCCGAGCCTATAAGTATATTAAGCTGATACACTGGACTGAGGTCACTGGAGTAGTTCACTTTATGTAATTGAACCAAGATTAGCAAATAAATTATTTTAGAAAATCTTCGTGACTGTTGCACTTTTGCTTTTTATTGTTCCCAGTGTATTTCCTTTTAAGCCCCCAGCTCTTTTTGTTTGTGTGGTGACACTGGGACTTCATCATAATGGAAAAAGTTAAAAATCACACAGTTCTCCCTCACCAAACTTCAGGTAAGAAACATCTGCCTTTTCCAGCCTTTTCAAATACTAGGATTTACATCCACTCTTATTTTTACAAATTCACAAATCATGCTATTTCCCTCGCTCTGTCCCAACCCTTTCCCTGGGAGGTGCATACATGTTTCCACACTTCCCAAGCACTTTCCACTGCTTCCCAAGTAGAGAACTTCTCTTGCCTCACAAAGATTCACTGTTCATTGGATCCACCTACATATATGGCAAGTTCAAAAGTTTATGGAGTTAGCAAATTCGAACAACCCTCCTGAGAAAACTGAAAACAGTCTCCTTGTGTATTTAAAACTTACTTCCTAAGGAACTGATACCAGGAGGAGGAACTTGTTATATTTGCCTGGGAAAGGATATGCTCCTTCTCTACAACAGGTAAATTGTGCTGTGATTCATCCCTGAACGTTCTGTAGTTATTGATACACAGCCTGCTTCAGGAAGCCTCTCTGGAAAAGCTAAATCTTTATAAATATTGATTTTGTGTAGTTTAGATTAGTCAGTTAATGTCATTCTGGTCACCTGACAGAGTTTTAAATGAAAAGCATTCTTAAATTCTAACCAAAAAACCTTCTCTAATTCAGAATACAGCCATAAGACCCATATAAATCCCTGCAAGAAAAGAAACTACGGCATTCTGCATCAGGTCATTTTAAGCTAGGAAACTGGAAAACATAAAACTCGAAAATTAAGCCTATTCTGACACATTTAATTACTGCACAGTTCAGCAGCCCCCTGTCTGGGTGAGTTTATCAAGTTACACGAGGAACTGACACTTAGAAACTGCTTAGTGAGCAAATTTCATGAGTAATTTCTTTGGTCTGATATTCTGTGGGTAAGAAAAAGAAGCAAAAGAGAGTAAAGTGAGAAAACTGCTCTGACAGTACTTTAAACACATTTAAAGCTTAAGCATACATTTTTTGGAAATAAGGTCTACTGCACAGTCCTTATGGGGAGTTAAGAAATTCAACAAGCCCTAAGACACTTGACTTTATGGGTTCCCCTACCTCTGCAAGGATGGAAAATATCTGTATTCCTTCTATAATTGCTAAAATAAGGTTATGTATTTACTAGACTCACTAAAATGAGTACAGTTCTCCACAGCACTATGTCTATATTCCATATATTTCCTTGTTATTTCTTTGGCAATTTTCTCCCAGTAACACTCAAATCCACTTATTAACAAAGTATGGTAGTGTTGTTATTCACCCAGGAAACTACATCATCCTGTCTTACCATGGGAGAATTCAGTTTTGCAAAGAAACACTTAGATATAAAGAGATTAAATATTTCTTCCAGGCTCATCACAGTCATTAACGCAGTAGCAAGTTTAACAGTTCATTTTAACCTTAGAATTATGTTCTAAGCCTGCCTTAAACTGGTTTGTTGGTAAAAATGATCACGTTAACTAGTTTTAGGAGCAAATTATTCTATATATTACAGTACATGTTGTTTTTATTTGTAAGCTTCAACTGTACTATAGACAGGAAATACTACATTCCTTAATATTTTCTTTAAATACACAAAACTGTGTTTTTCCAGCCTAATTGAAGTTTTCCTATGCTTTCAAAAAGAATTTTTTTCTAGTCTAGCAATGTCCCCTTAGCTCCTTCCTATTTCTTCCTTCAGAGCTGCTTTCCTTTGAAAAATCGAGATTTTCTGTTTTAATCTGTTTTAATTCTACCTTTTCCTGCAAGCAAGTGGAAATACTTTAGAAAATAAAGAAGCACCTCCTTTTCCAGAATGCCACAGCTTCTAGCACCTACTCCAATATGTGTTTTAACACATGTGAAAGTAATATAAGGAGATAAACATGCTGAAAGATTATACAATTATACAATCTCACACAATTATGTAAATCAAGTGCATTTATTTGTCTGGAAGAGCAGGAGCTAAATCAACAACATCCTGTATCCTCATGTGAAGGCTAAACATGGCTTATGTAAGAACTAATAACAGTTAAAAAAATTAAATAAAGGGTGTTATTGTAATATATACAGTGTTAACATATCTATCTATCTATCTATCTATCTGTATATATATATATAAATACTTGGCTAGAATTTGGGCTGAAATGGTAATTTAAAACCAGGTTAGTACTAAACCAACAAAAAGGAGTGATTTTCAAAAGCATATTATAGCTTGTAAATAATTAGGTTTAGCATCTATTTTACAGTAAATTTCTGTCTGTTTTAGGAGTGATGGCCAGATAACTGTCCTGCTGTCATTATCTCTGTACTTTTGTCTATTTGCATCCTATGAAGAGGCAGAGGGATTGCTCTGTGCTATGGGATGGATGAAAAGGGAAATCTGAGCCAGCAATCATTCAGGAATGACAGACATTTCTCAGACCTTCCCTTCAGCTCCATAAGACTTCATAGGACAATGATGTCACAGAGTAAATTCTTTAAAAACCAGAAAGAATAAAGAATGCTGTCAGAGATAACCTGTAATATCACTTTCATACAGGTAGGTATGTGATAGTTTGTTGTCATGTAGTGGATTCAATGTGTGGTTACTCATTAAGGGCCCCTCTGGGATTCAAATCACTGCTGTTAAGCTTTTCCTTTCTATCTGCAGTGTATCTCTTCAACCAACCCTAATGCTTGGTTGTAAATAGGGATGGAGAAAAACGTGCAAAATGCTTTTGCTTGTGCTTATATTAACTCTGTGGAGGTTCTTGTTAGCAGGGCACTGCAAAAGCATCAAGGAAACACAAGCCTTCCACCACCTGAAATCCAAAGAATACTCTCCGTCCCAAGTGAACTGAGCATTGCTGACACATCCAAGAGATGCCACCCACACAGTAAGTGTGGAGACATGCCAACTACCATCACACAGACAAACCACAGAGCCACAAGTATGCAAAGGCATCCTCTGGGGTCACCCAACCTGGTGGCAAATGGAGGCACAGGTTTGGAAGCCACATTCCCAGGATACTGTGTAGAGCCAATAGATGTTGTAGAAATACTTGCAGGCCCAGCCATACTTTTCATGGACATGGCCTGGTGGATTTGCCTTGTGCTGTTACACAGAAACATCCAGCCTCAGCTCTCCAGTCATATGGAAGCATCTCCTTTATCAAAGTAACCACTAATTTTTGGAAGACACACTTGAAGCAAAGGCAAGGCATAGTGTCACAGTTTGGCTGGAGCAATAGCAGTAGAAGAGTCTATATTAACATCCTCATTTTTTCTTTCCCAAGTGCTTCTTTTTAGTCTATTATAGGTTGAAGATATCTCCTGTTTCTAAGCAAACCTGAGTTCAGACTTCACACAGAGTACATAAAATGCTTCCCATTGATTTCACCAGGTTTTTCATCGGGCCAGTCACACACTTGGCAGCTAAAACCAGCATATATCCTTCCTCCCCCTCAATGCCCAAAGAAACTTAAAGGGCCAAACACAGACCGAGAGATTTGTACAAATACACCCTCTCATATTACTAGCACTCTGTTACCAACCAGCATTTCAAATAGCTGCAGGGAGGCTGTGGTACAACACAGATAAAAGAATGGTCATAAGGATGATGTTGTCGTGGGGCAAAAGGTGTTTACAAAACACTTCCACATTACTCTGAAGATCATTTGAACATGTTGGAAAAGATGAGGAAAAATATAGTAGAGTGTCACAGTGCTCTTCCTTTTCTGGCCTCATCTCAGGGCCTTTAGACTCTTCCTTTTCTCCACCACCACTAAGTCCCTTCCCTCCTTATTCACCCCAGAGAGCCCTGCTGCCATTTGCATGCAAACCCACACTGTGCTTGCCCTGGTGCCACCCCTTTGCCATCTTTTTTCCCTCCCAAGGCTACTGACACTTGAGTTGAGCTTAACTTAGCAACAGTCAGCAAGACAAGGAACCATCCTGAAAAGCAGAAGCTTTAATGTGAGTGTCATGGGACACTACAGAATTAGAAAAGAGGTATAAAATTTACTGGAAGCAAAATGACATGATTCAGAGTAAGATCTGAAGGATCATTTTGATGATTAAAAATGCAACTAAGTGTTTATAAGTTTACATAGCTGACTTTTAAAATACTTATTAAACTGTATATTACACAGGCTGGTCAAAATGCTGACCTCTCTCTCCTTCCCCTCATTTCTCCAGTTTTTGAACTGGCGTGACCAAAAACTGTAAAAAATTGCCACAAAAAGGATATAAAATATACCATCCCTTCAAGAAGACCCACAGAGATTTTAATCAGAGTCTGATGATCAATTTTGGGTTGGTGACAGATGACAGATTGGCAGCTGCAGGGAGTCAAAGCTTCTCCTTACTGCTTGCTCAGTCACTTTTATTACAAGTAAAATTGCAAATACCTTTGAACTGAAAATGGTAACTGGGTCAAGAGATCATACCAGCCCTTCAGAGTATCTGTTCACTACACAAGGTTCCATAATACATGTGGCAAAATCAGCACACTCAACTTTTCAAACAGCATCATTTGAAACATTTCAAACCACAACATAAACATTGATTAAGCCCAGAGTTACACAACCTCTTGGATAAACACTATTTGTTATAGCTTTGGATAGATTTCCTGCTTTTTTTTTCAATCACACTGAAAACATAAACACTATTTGTTATAGCTTTGGATAGATTTTCTGCTTCCTTTCTTCAATCACACTGAAAACAGCATTCACAAATGTCTTCCAACTGCAGAAAATTTAAAAATAAATTGCCACTTTTTTCATGCAACTCTGAGGTAGATGTAAAACAGACCACAAATTAGCTTTGTACCACCTACTATCTGAAATGAATCATGCTAAAGAGTTTTATAGATTTCAAGATAAATGGGAGTTTAGCCCTTCTCTATTAAAAATGACCAGGTTATTAAAAGAATTAGGATTTTTTTCCACACTTGGAAAAATTCCACAGCCAGAGTGCTTCCATTCTAAAACATGTCACTGATTCCTGAAGAGAGATACTGTTTGACTTTGGTACATATTTCAGTTCTTTGTCAACGGGCTCTCCACTGCCAATGCCTGCAGAGCACTGGTCTCTAATTCAGAGTTCTAAAGAATATTGTGGTAAATTTCTTTAGTTTATCAGCAATTAATGAAAGCCAAAGAGGCAGGGTAACTATCCTACTTTGCCACACAGGAACAACCACCCAGGCAGACACAAACACACTTCCCATGTGGTAATTACACAGCAGCTTTGGTTCCCAGTTTCATGTATTACCTCACCATATATCATCCTTGTTTAGGTTTTTATGGGTGCAAAGCGATTAATTTAAAAAGGACCTGGCTTGGGAACTTGCAATGTTGTAATAGTTTTGCTGTTATCTCCTTGACTCAGTTCTTCCTTGACACTGAGAATGTCTGACAAGAAAAATTCCCTTCAACACATCTACATAATTGGATTGAAACACTACTCCCATCTAACAAATGCTTAAGTCCAAATATTTCTTTTCCTCAGCTGTGGAATTCACTTTGCTACTTTCTGTACTTAAAAAACATACAGACACAATGAATGAAGAATGATTACATCAACTGACAACCACATTACTGCATTACTTCCACTGCCTTGGGAAATACAGCACAAATACAATTCAAAGTAGGAAATGATTCCATTGGCAGCCTGGATTCTGAGATAACCTTCCTTGAAATACATCAAGATTATCTGAAAACCAACACAGCCAGGACCCTCAAAACCCTAAGCAACAAAACATCTCTCCACAGCTCTGCTGTCTTTATGTCACATGCAGTGAGACTGGGCAGCTTCAATGCTGCTTCTCTGTCTTCATATTTACACACTCCTCTCACCTGGAGACAAACCAACCCACTCATGGGAACAAGAAGACCTCTCTCACTCCAGCTGCCACAGGCTGACAGAAAGCTTGCCAGGAGTGAAACATCTTTTGTCTGAAGCTAACAACGTAGTCCCAGCTTTTCTGGCTCAAATGGACAGATGCAAGCAGGATTAATAGTTAGCCTGCAGCAGGGCTTCTTAGCCAAAACAAAACCCCAACCAGTTTTGCAAGCTGCTATGCATCCCCAGCCTCCAGATGCTGCTTACTGAAGCAGTGGTGAATTTTAAATTGAAGTGTCTGTAGCCCCTTGGATGGACTATCTGCACTTACATTTTACTCCAAGGGGCACTGGGATGGGAGCCCAGTGGGCAAATTATAGACAACATGACTTCATGGGATGGTTAATGGGAGGTTTCTATTTGCCAGATAGACCAAAACCAGCATTCAAAAATCTAGGCTTTCTGTAGTTATTCGTAACTGAACAGCTTTCCCAAACCTGATGGGAAACTTTAAGGATACATTAAAATAAAGCGCATGTTCTGATTTTGTTTTGCTTCAGGCTTAGGCTGGGCTTGGTGTGGTCTGTTAACAAATGCTTCCAACAAGGGTTTCTGGTTTGAATTTTGCTTGCTTGTTACTCCTTGTAGTAACTTTTGTTTTGAAGGTTATGGAACACTGCCTAGCACCGTGCATTTAAATCCTAAAATAAGTAAACTGGCAGTAGCAGCACAGTAGGACTCAGCTCATTCTGCAAAAGGCAGCCTGAAAAGCACTGCTTGGTATCTAAGCTGACTAAACAGCTCTAGCTCTTTCCTTTCACCCTGTTGCATAAGAGAAGCTGGAAATACAAACATCTGACTAATTTCTAAACAAGCAGCTCACATAGTCACAACTAAAACTAGAACTCTGATTTCTGTGGCAAAGAGCACAAAGTGGAAGCAGTGCTTGTGCCATCTCTCTGTTCTACACCCTCACCATCTCATTACAGAGAAGCTTTGAGCATTTCTACATGAAAGTCCTAGCATCTCTCTGCCACCATTTAACAGTTAGCGGTATAATTTACCTTGGCACAGAACAGAAGGATGGGGAGACAGCTAATTCACTAACTCATTTCACAGCTCCATTACCACACTCACCTCATTAGCCACTGGAACATAAACCATGAATGACCTCAACACTCTACTCTCTGGCTTTGCCAGAGCTGCTTCAACTTAACTATATTTATATTTCCCTGTCCTGTCTTCTTCCCCCCACCTTCATTCTTCACTAGACTTCTGCCATGGAATTTAGCTCATAAGGTGGAACAATACCCAACCATGCACAAGCCATGTAACCCCACTCCTGTCCCATGGCAAGAATGCCCAGTACTGCTACAGGTGTACCCAGTGGACAGGAATTCAGAGGTTTTCTGGCCTCTCTGCTGTGCAGGCACAAAGATGAAAACATTCTGTCACGAAAATCCCTGTGGGATGTAGTATGAGTGGCAATTAGTGAGGCTGTCTACACTGCCAGAAATATTTCTCATTCTTGCAAAGTGTGAAGGTTAAACAAAGTGAGCTGCCTGTTTTGAGGCTCCTTGCCTGACCAGTGTTTATAAAAATGTGCTTTGCAGTTTGTAAATGTTCTATAAATGGATCACATTATCTCTATGACAAGATCAAGCACGGGACTGAAGGCAGTTTTATTCTTGCAGAAATTTCTTACTTACTGCCACGGCTACAGTACAGCCATCAAACAGAAGGAATTTAGTATATACAAGTGTAATTTCTCTCTATCAATTTTTTGTTTTAAGAGGACATAGCAAGTATTTCATCCTCTCTCCCACAATTTAGATTCCTAGCCATATGAATAGTTGTTCAGTTGTATCATTACTCAGATCCTCTCCTGCACTTTAATTCATTGTATTGTGTGGTTCTTCATGGCTAAGAGCCACATTATTTTATTTTATATCTGACTAGCTGCAAATACAGATCAATCATTGTTGCCAATCCAATACAGGAAGTGGTTAAACGACTTATTGTTATGACAAGCTCCATATTGTTATGACAAGGTCCATAATGTTTTCCAAAACAAGCGCTTTTGCCTGAGGTCTCTGAAGAGATAGTTACAACCAGGCCAGGTTGATGCTGATGCTTCAAAGATCTGTTTTGGATGTAGTTCCCTTTATCTATCTCCCATCAACCTCCATTCCTGATTTGAGTGAGTTCAGGTTACTCTGTCACAAGATTTTCATCACTTGTTCTTTCTACTCCCCTTAGGTTTAGGCATACCACAGATTTTTATTTATTTCCCTCTAAGAAGATTCTAACAGCTGTAAAAACATCTGGAGGACATCCTAACTTACAGAAAGAGGAAAATAAAGACCTAGTCTGTTGGTAAATCATCTCTAAAGTCAAATATTTCTGTCTGCATGACAGCTTGGCTATTCTAGCAGTAACATTCTGAATGTTACGCTCAACTCTTGAACTTTATAATTATCCTACCAACTCTATTTAATCCCTTTCCATATCATACAGGTCAGATGTAATGTTTACATGTCCCCAGGCAACAAACTTAGATCCAGAGTTCAGCCCCTCAATCACTGCTCTGCTTCATAAGCAGTTCTGCCCAAGAAAGTGTCTGGTGCAATGGACCTTTCTAATAGCACTTGCCCCAAAGCACGTTCACTGGCACTTGTACTCAGAAGCGTTTAGAGAGCAGAGAGAGACCTATTAAAAACTTGCTGACAATTTAATGGAACTTGCAAATGATCTTATAGAATAGCAGATTGTTCTAAAGTGACTCGAGAAGGGGCACTGTAATGAGTGACAGGCAATACTGATGTTTACTGGAATGTCATTTTCACAGCAGTCTCTACAACTTCCTTTGGGATTTCCATCTTCAATAGCTGTCTACATTTTGGACTTTCAAACTCCACAGAGTAAAACATGCTTTAAGTTTACTTTGCCTGCACTGAAGGTCTGCCAATGCTGTTATGTCCTAAGCCTGACAGATTCTTGCATTTCACCATTTTCTGAAGACTATGCTACCTACTTGGATTCTTGATTAATGAAGATGACTTGGTAAAAATGACAGAATAGAGCAAGACTCTGAGACTGCATCTGTAAGACTTGCCTGTCCAAAGTGTATGCCCAAGTGATCCCTGAAAGACTGAGCTGGTATTCGAAATCTATCATCTCCTGTAAGTGGTGTCACACTTGGTCCCACACCAGATCAAGTCTGTGAGTCTACAACTGCTCAGGTATGAAAAGTGAGTCACATGAAAAAAATGCACCACTGAACACTTCAACAGCACTTTACAATGTGATCATTATTTGGTTTAAGAGCTTAACAACTATGGAAATTGTCATCTGCTACCTCTTTAAGCAGACAATTAATTTCAGGCCAGATCCAACATATACCAGCTATTACAGATCAAGACAGAGTATGGTAGGGCAAAGACGACCTTCTGCTTAGATTTCACTTGCTGTCTATTCCCATGCTGATTTTCCTTTTCCTCCTCCTTTTCCTTATTCTACAAAACATACATTCTCCAGTTCATCTAAAGGAGAAAAATTACATTTTCTGTTAGTTGTACAAGTCAGGGCTCTGCATCTTCCCTGACCACTGTGAAAGAAGAAAGATTTCTGGCACCCCATTAGGAACACTCATAATCATGATGTTCCCAATGGTTCATACAGCAGTATTAGGGCAGGGCTTCATTTGTTACTCTTCTGGCTTACATTCACTCTGTGTTGGCTGCCTCAGCAGTATTTAGCAATGGTTCCTTGCTTATGGGGAAGTATTTCTTGGATTAGAATTCAGTCTCCGTGCAGTTTATTTGTTGAAGGATGAAGTAAAAGAAATGTTACTTTGACCTTAATCGTTGTTAACAGAAACATAACCATGACCAAACTATCTTATATATACATACAATATTCAGTATAATGTACAAAAAAGGGCATTGTATTAAAAATTTCTATGGAGTGTCAGTGGTTTTAATTGCAACCTATAAAATTACACTTAATGAACTCTGGGTTTCTGCCTATAACAAATACTGAACTGGGAGCTGCAAAAGGAGTACCACACTGATTCTCATAATAAAAGGCTTCATTGCAGTCTTTCCACATAATCCTACATAACTCAGAGTTTCCAACTTTGTGATCCTTTGATGCTTATTTGGCTCCAAAAAGAAAGCCTTGTCTCCAGATAATGAAGGAAAGGAAGGTTGCTGTGGACCATCTGAAGTCTGAGAATACTTGATTCTTTCACTGCTTACAGCTAGGCTTGCAAAGGATCAAAAAGACTTTTGCAGAACTAGCTTAGTGTAAAGGCTTATTTCTGACTTGTAGCACAAGTAGTGACCATAAAGAGGTTATTATCTTTAAGAAGCAATTACACACTGTAATTAAAAAGCAAACTATAGATTATTTCATACAACGGGGAGAGGGACTGGAGAGCTTTTTCAATATGGAAACAACTACCATATGTACAAAGCAGAAAGACTGAGTTCATCTAGAAACTAAGATCTGTATTTACTGAAAACTTTCATTTCTTCTTAATCTTTTTCACTTGTCCTGGAAATCAGCAGACACACAGATTCCCATTAATGATGGATATCCTTCATGAAGCCATACTTAATTATCCAACTGGAGCACGAAGAATCAATAAAGTAAAACAGATTTAAAAAAGCTTAGTTTGCCATTTGATTTTATCTCTATTGGAAGGAAATTTTCCTCCTCCTAGGATCTGAAGTGTTTCAGTATATAGAAATGGAGAAGAATCCCATTAAACAGTCTTCTAACAATCCTTACTATATGTTATTATTTCCAAAGGCAGTTTAGTGCAAAGTAGCAGGATGCACATGCAGTTAAGCCCAAAATATCCATCACTGTTGAAAAGGCATTTGGATCTCATACAAAAGAACAAAAGAGACAGTGGCAGTCTAGGAATGCCTGATGAGTCCTGTTTATGATTGTTTAGTATATATGCAGCTGAATTAAAAACAAGATTGAAACAGGGACAAAGATAAGGCACCCAAGGCGTCCTACTTCAAAGGAATTCATATCTATCCTGGCTTTTACTTCCAGATCAGGCTCCAGGATAAGGGGTACATTATACCTGAGTCAGGGGCCTTAGAAAAAATACAAATATCCTGTCAACATACTTGGGGTTACACCAAGACTGAGAAAACCTGTCCCTTCTGACCCAGGGAAAGGAACAGAATGTGAGCTGAGCTAAGGTTAAAGTAAACTTGGTAAGGAAATTCATGTTTGGGATCACGCTGTGAAACGATTTTCTTTTGATAAAGAATTTGTTCAGAATGTGGTATCTTTGAATCATGACTCAAAGTGGGCTTTCCAACCACAAACACGGTGGCCTTATTGGATCACGAAGAGAGAAGTCAGAGATCCAGTCCAAGACCAGGACTGTGTAAAGAGAATAGCAACTATTTCCAAAGGATCATGAGCAACCACCTGGAATGTAGTTTTATACTTGGAGGACACAGAGCAGCTCCTTTATATTGGAGGCATAGAGCATTTTTATGTGAATGACCTACCAATGTAAATTACATGAGCAAACAACATACCTGGACATCAAAGCAACCGCATGAACCTTTACTCAGTCCTTCAAAACCAGTCCAGCCTGTATAAGCTGAACACCAAGTATCTGCAACACAGGAGGCTTAGAGAAGTGTAACTAAGGTGCTGCCATATCTTAGTGATCACACCTAGATCAGACTCGTTCTGTGACTGTAAGTAAGCCTTGCCTCACACAAAGGCAGACAGGGTTGTGTGCTGTGACACTGCAAAGAATCACCATAAACCACCCCAGAAGGGGCACTGTGTGATCAGGATGGAGCAGAGTCTCATCTGCTCAGTACTCCCAGGCTAAGGTGGCTAAGACTAGTTTGGCATATCTCATTCTTGATAGACACATATCTTTAAGGTCTAACATTACCATGCTAACCAAAAGCAACAGGAGAAAGGAAACATGAAAAATAAGCTCTTGAGCTCTGCATGTCTGTCACCTAGCTATAAAAACAGAAAAATAGACACCTGCCTCTCTGCTACCAAACACCTCATGCATTAACAGTATGTAAATTGCTACCTAGAGAATCTGCACTGTGTTTTTTCACTACTCACTGGATAGCTCTCAGAATATTCGACTTGGCAAAGGGTAGAAAAATCATGATCACGCAAATGGTTTCTGAAAACAGCTTGACTTATGACAGATTCTGTTTTCAGAGAATCCTGCTGCTGGGAGAAATTGATCTTGGCACTGACATGTTAACAAAATGCTACCAAGGGTGAAAATGAACCGTCAACATCACAGCTATGAGAATGTGTAAGCAGTACTGGCTGCTCGGTTGACAGGTAGATATGTGTATTACTGTGTCACAACTGCTTACAGTGATGCAAAATGTTTGTAGGAAGAGTTATTATTGCTACTGTGAATACTGTTCTCAACCTCCTTACACAAATAGTAAAAATGCTTTCCTTTTTGCAACTGGTTCTTCCTGCTAATTACTGGGGTAATGCTTGTTGAACTTAGGATATTTCAAAACCTTGAGCATGCAAAAGACAGGAACACTTGAACTTCTTATTAAGAAGAAATATTCTGCTTTTTAAGGTGCTTTCTGCTATAAGATGACTCAAGAGTTCAGAGTTTATGTGGATGTTGGTCTGACACTGCTACACACAAAGGGCAGGCACAAAGGACTGAGTTTATTCCTCTCTCTGGCCTGGGCTTGTTATTTAGTAGAACTATAAACAGGGAGATGAAGAAATTTTTTAGCCCTACAGTAGTCAGCACAAATGTTACATGATTTTCCTTGTTTGATTTCTGAATTTTTTTTAAAGTGGTTACTAAAGTCCATCAACATTCTACCTGCATTAATTCCCCCTGTTTTAAAGGGCTTGTTGTGAGATGGTATTGCATTCCTAGGTGCTAAAATAGAGTTATAAGATGTTGGATTGCAAATCAGAATCACACAATGTTGAACGCTCTGCCAGACAACAGGGAAGTCGTATGTTAAGGTAAATACAGTCATGAGCATATATTGACAATCTTGCCCTTGGGTTTTGTGGAGTTTTTTTCCTGCTTTCTATTCTGACCATGGGCTACAGAACTGACTCTTCATAACATGAGATGTTTCCATTTTCACGTTCCCAGGTACAAATCTTAACCCTGCAAAACCTGGACCTTTATCAGCTGGAAACAACTCTTTCTGTTTGTTAGTAGAGATATACAAGAGAGCTTCTGGCAGTCAAAGTACAACATGTTCAGCAGAGACTTTCTCCTGCCTCTCATTTGCAGACAGAAGTACAAATCATGTGATATGTCTAGGGAGGAGGGAATCACTCACTTGTCATCAGTTGATAACAAGATGTTTACTCCCATTTTGGTTTTATTTGGTTTCCATTTTGTTTGGGTTTTTTTGTATGAGGGTAAGGACTTCTGTAAAACTAAAGTTTGCTAAATAAAGCATCATGCTGCTTAGCTGCACATTAGTTCCCTCTAACAAAGGCATTTATTTTCCTGAATTTTTATTTCATCTTCTCCTAAACACTGTCACTGCCATTTAAATGAGAGCTTATATATTAGGTTTGTTTTGTAACTTTCTGGCCTACATATAAGGCTGGAATTTTTAAAACTTTTGAACTAAGCTAGAAGACACTTGTTTTAGGAACATGATAATGCAGCATGATATGAAGACAGTTTAAGTGTGATCATGATATATGCTACAATTTGGTCTCAGAAGGAAACATGAGAAAGGGGAACACTGAGCTAATAGATTTCTCATTATTACTATTATTAGTCTTTCACAAATGTTTTTTTTCAAACTTTCACAGGCATTTAATGTTTAGCAAAACAACATATTCCAGCTAAAACTAATAATAGTTTTTTGCTTTTACATGGGATTGTATTATTACAATCTGGCTAGTTCCTCCTATGTGCTGAAATGCTCCTCCAAATAACCTGCATATGGAAGCATGCTATTTCTGCCATAGGTGAACTGTATTAAAAACATGTTGAAGCACAAGAGATAAACTACAAGGTAGGTGGGATATGCCATTGTTGGGAGGAAAGGGTTAAAAGCAGAAGAATGGCGAGGAGGATGGTAGGTTTGCTCAAGTGACCTTGCAGCTTGGAATGCCAAGGCCTGAAGAGTAACAGTGTGGGAAAGCCCACATATTATGCCTACTGCTGTTTATCCTCTGTCTGGGAAGCAGAATTTCTGTGTAGGCATAACCTGGGTATTTTGAGAGACTTGGAGGCACTCTCAGGGATGTGCTTGAGCTCACTGTTTTGGGAGAGAGAAGATCAAAGCTCAGAGATCGTAAAAAAGCACAGAAGGGATCACAGCATGGGGGTGAACTACACAGGCTCTTGATATATTGGTGTGAACAGCAGACCCATCACCCACCAGCCTGGACTAAGCCTCA
The DNA here is from genome assembly GCA_013396655.1 of Campylorhamphus procurvoides. NCBI lineage: Eukaryota > Metazoa > Chordata > Aves > Passeriformes > Dendrocolaptidae > Campylorhamphus > Campylorhamphus procurvoides. Next base: position 8,250 of record WBMV01008395.1, on the reverse strand, counting down.
CGGTGCCAGTGTTCCTGCCTGTGTGTCTCCACCTGGGTGTTGCTTCGGGATCCTCTGGTTAGCGAGGTAATGAAATAAATTCACTCTTTGCATTTCAGCCGTGGTTTCGTGGTTGTTCCAGCTGCCTGCCTGTGTGAATTCACACACTTGCTGCAGTCAGCAGGATCCGGGAACAACCATGCCGTGGCTAAGGAAAATGATGGGGACTGGGGAGGCTGTGATGGTGACTCCCCACGCTTTTGGATGGCCCAGCACTGAGCGCTGGACTCCTGTAGCCACTTTCCTATCTACAGTGGCTCCACTGGAGGCATGGCCTGAAACAGAAGATGTGGCAGGGGCTACCCCCCAGATGATTGAGTCGGCTATACGGGAATTACCTTGGAAAGCAGCATGTAAATCTGCTCGCAGGTTAGCAGGGAGGGTGGGATGGTTGTTAGTTAGTGGTCTTAGAGCTCTTGACCATGAGAATAGAGCCTTATGGGACCAAGTGAGAGAGCTGAAAGAGCAAATCGGGGCTCTAAAGGAAGCAAAGGAGTTTATGCAAGAAGCGTTTACTGCTCAAGAGGAGCGGTGCTGTGAGCAGCAACACACCATAGAACAGCTGGTGGCGCGCATCGCTAACAAACGAAGGCAAAAATATGGGAAAAGTAAGGTCTCGACTGCCCAAGTTCGTGCTCTTATTAAGCAACCTTCATGGGATCCCGAGAAATGGGATGGAAGTATCTGGACGGAGTCCTCGGATTCCGAGAGTGAGCTTGAGCTAGACTCAGCAGATAAGGAGACGGCAGAAGCACAACCCCTCACACAGGTGGAGGGGCGGCAGGACCTGCCGGACAGAGGGGTACAGGGCACAGGCACCTACACCCCAGAAGAGTTACAGGACTTCTCCCGGATCTACCGCCAGCAGAGCGGGGAGAGCATAGTGGCATGGATTTTACGAGCTTGGGACAGTGGTGCTGCATCCATTCACTTATTAGTGGGTGAAAAAGACCTATTAACTCCTATAGCCACCGATAATGAAATCCAGCATGGGTATGCTCACCTGCGGAACGTCAGGGGTCCCGATGGAGGGGACATTGCGGCACCTACGCTGTACCAATGGCTGTGTGCGGCAGTGGTAGCAGCACACCTGGAGCCTGCCGAATTGGTGCTGTCCCTTGGGAACTGGGGCACAGTGGATGAAGGGATTAGTTTGCTGCGGCAGATGGGGGTGGCTCATGCACTGCCCACGGGGTCCAGCCCTGACGAGGCAGCACTGACCAGAGGTATCAAGATGCAGTTCGTGAAAGGGGCGCCTGACAAATTGAAGCTCCTGGTTATACCCACAGTGGTGCATGCTACTGGCAACATAAGTGCCTTAACAGCTGCCCTGAGTGATATTGGGGCGATGATCTCAGAGCCAGCCGGGTGGGTGCTGAGAGAAAACAAGCCAGCAAAGATGAAACCAGTCACCTCGCGGGTGACAAGGAAACAAATGTGGGGGGATCTTGTGCGAGCCGGTGTCCCACAGTCAGAAATAGATGGAGTGGCAACATCAGAAATGTATCAACACTGGCAAAGGTTAGTATGTGCAAAGAGAAGATTTCCACCCCGCCCCATCCCTCCTGTGTACCCAAAGCACTGCGACTCCTGGCAAACCCCAAAACAGCAGGAGTAGCGGGCTGGTGGGTTCCCCCAAATTGCCACCACTGTAGTCTCTCATGGGGAGGGGGCGTGACACCCCTGTGTTCCTCTAACTATAGAGTGGTGGTCTGGAGGAACTCCGCATGTGTAAGCTCTGGTGACACACGCACAGAATTTACCATATTGCATAGTGCTCTTTCTCTCAACTTAGAGACTTCCCAAATCAGCAGCGTCACCCCCACCCCCTCCAACCTAAGGTTACTTTTGTGATAGAAGACGCCATCCCATATGTCATTAACGTGTTAATTGCCCCAGTTAAAGAATGTATTTTGGGCATTGATCTGCTGGCAATGCGAACAGTTTGAAACCCTGAATGGCTGTTTTTGTTTTGGGACTCTGCCAAGTGGGATTTGACATTGGATCTCTAGCTGTTTTGCATATATTCCCAAAGTGGGATCCTGTTGTTTTGCCAGCGCCTGCCAAGATTGTAAATCTAAAGCAGTATCGCATTCCAAGGGGGGGGAAGAGGAAATTACTCAAATGATTCAGGCACTCCAACAAGTGGGAATTAAAAGAAACCATGACTGCTTTTAACAATCCTATTTGGCCTCTTCAAAAATCTTATGGCACTTGGAGAATGACTGCTGACTACAGAGAAGTGAATAAAGTCACCCCGCCACTTGCAGCTGCAGTGCCAGACATGGTTACCCTCATAGAAAGCAGGGTCAATTTTTGCAGTAGCCAGGAGGGGGCATGGTCAGCACCCAGAGATTATTCTATACCACCTCCTGTCCTTGCTGGTGGCAGAGAGAAAGGGTTCTGGTCCTGTACAGTAAGCTTGGCCAAGGGAGACGTCTGCTTTCCAGGTGCATTGTTCCTTTTTGATACCCTCTGTCATTAGTATTGTTGCTGTTACTGTTTGTTTTCTCACCTTATTGCTGTTTGCAGTGAATTGTTCTTATCTCAGCCTGTGATCTCTACCCTTTGTGCCTCCAATTCTCCCCTCCAGCCTGCCACATGACAGGGGTGAGTGAGCAGCAAATACTTTAAGGGAGAGCACCATTTCTAAACCAGGGCAGACCTCTGCTGAGGTACATCTCTAAAGGATGAATGCACACCTTACTAATGCAGTTGTTTGGTTAAACAATTGGAATATTCGTAATTAAACACCCTATGATCCTAGTTCATCACCTCCAGTACAACATACGGTGAGGATTTAGGTTCTTCCACATGGTGTCTCTCCCAAAGTATTAACTACAGGGGAAATGAAATTGTTTGTGCCAATGGATTGTGTGGTGGGGCCACAGCCTGTTTGTTCACGTAATAACTCCTGGCAATGCACTATGGTTCTGTACTCCAACTTCTCCCCTTATGCTACATCCTCTGTTAATATCAAATTCTCAAGTTCTTGTATTTCAGGTGTCTTCAACAAATACCTGGGCCTTATCCAGGGGGAACAGCATTAGAATTCTGTTACTGGTGCCACAAAACCACCATCAAAGTGAAGTTCAGCCTGAAAAAGTGCAGACCAAACCTCTTCAATCTGTGTAGGCAATCATCCCATCTCACACCATCAGGTCTGAAGTAATTTTAGGTGAAGGAGCTGGGGCAGTGACGTATGTATTACTGAAAGATGACCCTCCTGTTTTCCTTCCTTCCCACAGGCTGGCTCACAGTGCTTTGTAGCCTTATCCTACATGCATATACTCTGGATATATTTCTGCAGGATTACTATGCAAATACTTGTGTGTGGTAACTTTTTTCCTTTTTCTTCTCCACGTAGCAAATAGAGAGCACCCGAGGTGACCCTTCACCTAAGGTTTAAACTGGACATCAAAGGCAATCATTACCCTCAATGTAGAAGTAACCGCACTACACCTGAGAACCTCAACCAGATTAGCTGCTGAGGAGCTGCCTCCTGTCTCAACACCACATACTCTGTTCTGAGTTTGACAGCATGTGCTGCTCCAACGTGACTGCTGAACCAGCTGCATTGAGAGAACATTTGACATCGACAGGACTTCATACATTGACTAAGGAACCTCTTGGTGATGTCTTGTTAGCTGAGCAGTTTAATCCCCTGACAGGAGGACTGGGATGTTTACCTTAGAGCATTATATGTTTATTCCTTTTTTTCCTGTATTCTCCATTAAGTGCCTCTGCAAATTACCCTATCCTATATTTCCAGCTCCAGCAGCAGTGGTCTTTTGAGTGAGGGGATGGAATGTTGGGAGGAAAGGGTTGAAAGCGGAAGAATGGCGAGGAGGATGGTAGGTTTGCTCAAGTGACCTTGCAGCTGGGAATGCCAAGGCCTGGAGCATAACAGTGTGGGAAAGCCCACATATTATGCCTATTGTTGTCTATCCTCTGTCTTTTTTGAGAAGCAGAATTTCTGTGTAGACATAATGTCGGTGTTTTGATAGAATTGGAGGCACTCTCGGAGATGTGCTTGAGCTCCCTGTTTTGGGAGAGAGAAGATCAAAGCTCAGAGATCATAAAAAAGCACAGAGGAGATCACAGCATGGGGGTAAATTACGTGCACAGGCCCTTGATATATTGGTGTGAACAGCAGGCCCACCACCAATAGCATGAACTAAGCCTGACAGTGCCAGTGTTCCTACCTGTGTGTGTCCACCCAAGTGCTGCTTTGGGATCCTCTGTGTAGGATGATGGACAGGGTTAAATCTAGAGGAGATTTAGGATTCTAGGGTAAAAAGCAGCTGCAACTTTCTGGGCAGACTGAGGTCAATATGCTCCTCAACACAACAATAAACATCTGCTCAGAGAACAGAACTGAGTGTGGAATGAAGTGGAGACTATGTGGCCTCCATCCATTCAAATCCCAGGAGAATGGGGGAACACTGTGGTATTGAGACCATACAGTACCTGTCTGACGAGGAAGAATCAAGATGTCCCACTGCTGAGGCTAACAGCCATGTCCAACCCCTTCCTCAGGTGCCAAGCCACGACCACCCCCTTCCCATTAGGTACACCAATCAGAAACAGAAGGTATTTATGACTAGAGCCACTCAAGCTCCACTCAAACATAAAGAAAATAGTATAAAACTCACGTGGGGAATAGGGAAAATGTGGGAGAAGACCTCCAATGAAACCTCTGGGATCAGTCAATGGGCTGAGTCCATCTTCTCCCCCAGGGAAGCCTTGGGTGAGAAATACACTCTGTGCACCTTAAATGCTGCTTTTAGGACTAGAGCTTTTGTCTGTGCTTACCCCATCGCATATTAGTAGACTGCTGTGAATCAGAGCTTGAGCTTGCTTAATGCATGTATCAGTAGATTGCTTTTAAACATATTTTTGCAGTAGACACTATCGCTGGCAACCTTTGAACTCTATTAATCTGTCACAATTTGTATTAATAAAAAGTGTTATTCTGTAAATGGTTAAAGTGAGTCCTTGCAGTTGCTGGCAGTGGATGACACCTCGGCAGGACCTGCTGAGGGATCTTTGCTCTGTTGGGCCCCTCTTTAAAGGGTGGTCAAAGTATCCTCCAACCTTATGAATCTGTTGGTGAAGGGTCTCATTCAAGATACCAACACAGACTGTCAAACACCAGGGTCTCAACTTTCCTGGGGGGCACTCACAGGCACAAATCTAAACTCCCACCTTTCACGTGACACTCTGGTTAGTGAGGTAATGAAATAAATTTACTGTTTGCATTTCAGCTATGGTATTGTGGTTGTTCCAGCTGCTTGCCTGTGTCAACTCCCATAGCCACATTTCACAAAAGTCTTTTGGATACTGCCATGAACAAAGACAGTGCTCACATCGAAGTTCCATCTGAAAGGAAAAAACCCAATTCTTACAAATGACATCTAAGCATGTGAGACCTATGGCTGTATATGTCACACCCAGCCTTTCCAAAACCCAGAAACCCTTCTGGGTTAACAAGAGCTGATGCTATTCTAGCAGCCAACACTGCCCTCCTGTGCAGGTTATTTTAATTTCATTCTACAATGGCTTCCTTTTTGGGGGTAATAAATGCATTTGAAGTATATTGATGAGCATCTCACTCTATGACTTAATTTCAGAAAATAATCTTAAAATCTAGTTTCTACAAACTGTTATCACCTTCTTTCTCTGAATTACTTTTAAAATATAAAGGAATGTAAAGATATAGAAATATTGCTTTTATAATTTATATTTGTTTTATGTCATCTTTAGCAATTTTTAAGAGATCTACAGGCCCACCAGATCAGCTTCATAGATGTGTACTACAGTGTGGATTTTCTTTCTGCAATTTAATTTCTATATATTTTATCAATATAGATATTAGATAGTGCTTACAATGTTTATAAATATCCTGGCAGAACATACTCATTTAAGCACACACCTGTCTCCCCAGTGAATGCCATAAGCTTTTTCAGGAGAAGAGTAGGTGTATTTGAAAATATGGACCTAACCCCAAATTCACTGACATCAACAGGAGTCTCTCCAGTGAACTCTGTGAGAGGTAAAGGACTTCATACTTTCATATCCTGAGCACTCAAACTTCAATCTAACAGAAACCACAAAAAATAAACCAGAAAGTGTCAACATCTACAGAAGCCGTGTTGCTGCAGTCAAGTGTCTTTAGAAAGCAGCGCTGTGAGTCTGTGAGGATCTGCCATACCTGCCACCTCCAAACTGTCCTACCACAGCAGCACTCCTGGCTAGTTGGGCTATGTACCACCACACAACAAAGCCAGACAGGCAAAAAAATTGTAAGGTTATCAAGAGACAGAGAAAATCTGTTTGCAAGAACCTTGGAAGATCTTTAAAAGACAGTAAAGAGAATCAAAATACTGTTAGACTACTATCCCAGCAGATTTCTGATATTCCATATAAAATTAAAAAATAAAAAGAGTAAACTTCTTTCAAATAAAAACCTTCTCCAGCGTCCTCAAAGCATTAGAAGCTATTTATCTATAAATATGCAATTTATCTCACAGTCAACACACCACACGTATATACACAAACAATCTCATTGAGATGGGGTCATTATAGGCACTGCTGATTTTAATTTATTACTGAATTATCTTTCTTCTCTCATTCATCTAGAATTTACTATGACATTTCACATAAAGTCAAGAATTCTCCATACTTGAAGGAGTTGCAAAGAACCTGTGAATCCTATCTATTAGCTGGGCTGCTGTGATGTTTGGTTTTGTTCTCCTGTCAACAAACAATTGCCATGTGACATTCTTGGTGCAGAGGCCCTGGAGCAGGAGCTCTCCTGCCCACACTGGCACACAGCCTCCCTGCCTTTCCATCACTGTTCGGGCCCCATGAAATGCACAAGTCACATCATTTCAGTTGTGGCTCCTTTTTACCCTGGAATGCCCCTGACCCCGCAGCCTTTGGACAAAGCAGCTGCATGTCTGGCCCTGGTGGCTGGGGGTGCCTCAGTGGGCCCCCTTCAGCTGCTGGGCAGGGGCTGGGGGGCTCGGTGGCACAGGTGTGTGCTGTGCCCTGCCTTGGGGACATGCTGTGTCCTGATGGTGGGAAGGGCGGAGCTGCCCCGTTCCAGAGGGTTCTGT
>WBMV01008394.1:145795-155951 GCA_013396655.1 Campylorhamphus procurvoides | reverse complement strand
AGACACTGTTCTCCGACAATGTATCAAGGCATTTTCTGAAATTTCTTATTCATATCGATTCACATCTCTGGTGTCTACTGCTGTATAAAAGATCTTACAAGTACAACTGCAGTATCATCATCTGAAACTGAGGATATATTCACTGATTATTAATTATTATTTTTTTAAGAGTTTTCTTTCTCAACTTCCTAATAAATAATTTCTAGGACATTGAATAGAATGATAGAGCTTAAATTGCCTTTTAATCTGCAATAAAACTGCTGCTAGTCACTAGCAACATTAATCTATGATATCCTAATATGCTATATATGATTAGTGCTAAACTTCAAGCATTACAAACTGTTCAGACTGTCTATTCATAATGACATATTAATTTATAAATACTTTTGCAAGCAAAATGATGGTTGTAATCCCAACTGGAATCCTCCAGATAGGGAAACTGAAAAAATCAGGAAATTAACCTATCATTAGAAAAGAGACTCTTATTTCTTGGGAAAAGGAAAGAATATGAAAGCTGAAATGAGATTTGACTATAATCATGACATGAAAAGAGTTTGAGTAAAGCTAGCTGTGTCAGGGAAACAGAGTATAACCTTGACTATCTACTTCTACATAGAAACAGCTAAAACAGCTGTTAAATTTACTTTACTTTCTGGACTTTCTTAGAAATAGTATTTTTTCGATGAGGTTGGGTATTTCTTAGGGGATCTCTTGTGCTGCATTAGACAAGGAACTCTGAAAATTCTAAAGCTGAAAATATTCTATATGGACTGTGCAAAAATCTAAAGTAAAAAACAGAAGTACAGTAGATCTTAATGAAAAGTTTGATTGATACTCCAGCTTTATAAAGATGTATCAAATTATTATGAACAAAAAAGGGGAAAAAAAGTAGACGAATATTTTTCTATGCAAACGAACAAAAATTCAGAAAACAGTGTTTTCAGAAAACAACCTTTTCTTATTAGGCATAAATTACTCCAAACACACAACAAAGTTATAGTCACAATAAAGAACGAGGTTTTGGTTTTGGGGTTTTTTTTCCTTTTTTTTCCTTTTTATTTTCCTTTTTTTTTTTTTTACATCTCTGTTTCTTTTACTCTATTTTAGCAATAAAACAGAACCTGCTACTTTCTATTCCTGTCATCTCAGCTGACTAAGTGTGGCAAGACTAAAAAGAATTCTAGCCTGTAACAGTTCATCTATCACCACAAATGTGGTTAATTTAAATTACAGTTGCAGTACCATTCCCAAATAATGAAACATAAAGTTCATCTTGCATTTCAAAATTCTAAGCATTAAATTGACGACAGCTTGATTTTGTTTGTAAATCAATCAACATTATGAGAAGAGTGAAGATATAATGACTACAGTATGTTGCCTTCATTCATCTGTTCTGAATCTGAATTCATCCTTACCTTAATAACTATCATGTGGGACCTCGTTTGCATGACTTCTTCACAAAGACAACTCCCCTCTTAACCACTCAGGAATAATAGATGGATGGTCCACCAACAATAAGAAATGCGTTTTGGGGTTTATTTTGTGTGACAAATTACATTGTTTCAACCTAGAAGTTATTACTCTATGGATGTGTTCACATTTCTGCAAATTCTGAATTAAAAATATAAATACTTTTCTAAATAATTGCATCAAATAACATATGGAAGTTTTCAGTGCAGCCTGTATAGGCCTGCTTCTGTTAGCTGGTCCATATGTACAAATTGACGAGGTCACTGTTTTAAACAGGCCACCTAGTAAGAAGAAAAAAAAAAAAATCAGCTGGTGTTTTATTCCAAATTCTTAGGACAGTAATTGTGCTTGCTCCAGTTTATCACACACTAATGGCCAGAACCTAAAACTTAAAAACATGCATAAAGAGTAGGTAAAACATCAATTTAATTGCATGAAAGGCAGGCGCATTATTCTGGAATTGTCCAAATCAATGGAGGCATAACTCCAGGCCAATGCTGACACAACATCAGATCTTAAGAAAGTCTACTCACAACAGTTCTTTCAGCTAAGAGTCTTAAAGGTAATCTCAAGAATCTAAATGAAGAATGAAAGCTCCTTTGGAAATCACTGGAGAAGTATTGCTATACCATTAGTTCAAAATGTTATAGTTAATGGTTTCTGATATACAATGTGAATTATTTTCTTTTGTTACATTTTTCTTTACTTTAGAAAATTATTGAAAAGTGCTTCCCAGAACAAACACTAAAGTTATAGCTATTATGTGGCATTGATTTCTAGGGCATAAAGTATGCAAATGTATTTATATATGTGTTATATATTTACATTTAATGTATATATAAAAGTATGTACATACAATATATACATTAGTTATGTTCACGTGCATAACACATTATATACATAAGACAAAATATTTTGAAACTTAGAAAATAATCTGGCATTCAGAGCCTGAAAATACATTTGCCCTGTTGTACACATGCTGCTTTTCAGGCATCACATCAGAAATTTATTTCACATCATGCTTTGATGCTAAACACCCAAGCATCACCTAGTTTGTGTGAATAAGACTTTCAAAGATAATGTACTAAAAATTCAAGTCATGTCAAGATACACGTATCTACTAAATCTTACTACTGTGAATTATTATGGATAAGCCCACTGACTGATCATTGAAATCTGGAGAACTGAGACTATGCATTACAAGTTTATGGGTAGAGTCATCTTTGCAGTGCAGCACTTAGGCCAGTGATGCATAGTCCTTATAAATAACTCAAAGCAGAACAATATGTTAACTTACAACATAAAACATAACCTTCATTTTGGTATATATGTTGCAAGATCAACAAGGTATGTAGTAATAGGATACAGATACCAAAAAGTAAAATGCTTACACACCTAATTTTCTTCTGATTTCACAGTTTAGCTAGCTCTCAAAAATAATATAATACAATACAGATATTCACTATGTAACTCATTGATATTACACTGCATTCTATCATGTATGGCACATTAAAATATTCCATTACCTAAGCAAATTTGTGGTACTATAAATCAAAGCACACTAAGTAAATCACAGTTACTGAAAACTGAATGGCAATTCCATCACATTGATTAAGCAGAGACTAGAAATAGTAAGATTTATTATATTTAATAGGCAGAGTAAGTTATGAAACATACAGGATTGGCATTTGGATTTGTTTTACCTTTGTATTCTTTTTAAGGGTATGTTAATAATGGAGAGCGCATCGAAATGAACCACCAAGTATAACATTGTAGTTGGGCCACTCAGCAGTATTCTTATTCACCAAAGTATTTCTAATGTAATTTAAATTTGGATATTTACTTGTTCAAATGAGCTAAACACAGAGCTTTTACATCAATTTATCACTTTCTTGTGTTCAAAATTTTTCTCTGAATAGGGCCAAAGGTACTGGAGGATTGAAATATACCTTTAGTAATACAAAAATCTGAATTATGACATGCTGACTTATTAAATGAGTCATGTATTAAAATTTTGGTTTCAAGTGTTCAGAAACATTACTTGTGAAGACTGAGTTTTTCAGTTGAAATCTACTTCAGGTAAACATGTTGTCATACTTTTTTTTTTTTTTTTTTTTTTTTTTTTTAGATATTTGTAAGTTGCTGGAAGCTCTAAGGACATTAGCTGTAGCTATATGCTTTAAACAGATATATGTTTCAAGATCTTCCTGGAAAGTTTAGGCCTGAATCTCCTTGTTACTTTCCATATTTCCTTCATGTTCTGTTTGTCTTGCATGGGTATCTGGCTAGCACAGCTGGAGAATGCCCAATCTTTTTTTGCTTAGAAGTTGTTTTCACTTGCTTAGAACTGTGTCACATTTTAATTATTAAAATTATTCATTGCCAAGTACCTGTCTTAGAAAAAATTATATTTAATCACCACAATCTTGCCATACTTTATAGCAGGATCAAGGCAAGTAACCTTGTTTTCTCTACATAATTGTTAATATTTAGTTAATAAATTTAAATATAATTAGGATGAAAACCTGAAATTTGGCATATGGAGAGGAAGTTGCATTTCAGTATCTTCCCTCTGTGAAAAATCTGTTGACATTTGTAAATTATAAGACTCTGAATATTCTGTTTGCAAATAACCATTGGAAATTTGTCATGGATTGTCATTGCACAGCTGAATTCTAAAGAAAAAAAAAAACAAACAAAAAACCCAAAGCCAAAAAAAAAACCCAAACCAAACCAAACCAACAACAACAAAAAAATGCAAACAAAAAAAATCCCAAACAACAAAACACAAAAAACAAAAAACAACCCACCATGAATGCACCTTGCTAACCTCAAGATCCAGTGTATAAGTACCATTTCTGCTCAGTGACTAAGCATTCTTCTATGTAAGACAGTAATTAACTGAACCTGTCCTCTCCCAAATTCTAATTTTGCCAGCCAGGAGCCACTCACACACCAGGTGCAGTAACGCAGACATGCAAATCACTCTCAAAGGCTTTTTTTGGCTTATAGCCATGTGAGAAAAAGAGAAAGCCACCTGATTGGAATACAGAAGGGAGATGGCATGGCAGTGCCAAGAAGAGTTGGGACACTATCACTAAGAGGAATAAGAAGACATTTTATAAAGAAAAGCTGGTGAACCTGGAAACAAGTGATTAGCTCTACACAAATTTACAGAATCACAAAATTACTAAAGTTGGAAGGCACCTCTAGAGATCATCCAGGCACTATATAATCTTTATCTGATCTTTATAGTAATATAAAATTTTCATATAATCCTTGATAATATTCCTGGCCCTTTGATGGTCGTTCTCTAGGATGTTCACATCTCTCTTGTGCTGGGGAGGCCACACTTGGACACAGAGCCCAAATACGTCTTGCCAGTGCTGAGCAGAAGGCAAAAATCAGCTCCCTTGACCTGCTGTCAACAATCCGCCTAATGCATCCCGAGGAAGTTGCCAGCCTTAGTCACCACAAGGATATTTTTCTAATGGTGAATTCAATGTTCATTAGGACCACTCCTCATACTTTTCTGCTAATACACCTTTCAGAAACTTTCTCCACAATCTGTACTGGTGTAGAGGTTATTCTATCTCATGTGCATGAAAAACACCATGATATACAAGGACTCACAAATGCTAGCAGTTCTCTGCCTTCACAGCTGCAAAACTTATTGAAAACCATTTACATGAACCCTTTACATGATGGACAAAGAAGATGTAATCCAGCACCTCTAACAGCGATAGCCATTTTTGAATTTATATATATATGAAATTGAAACTTCTGTTCATTCTTCAATTAAAATGTTCAAGTTCGAGAACATAAGTGTTTTACTAGCACAAAAAGTACAAATATAACACTCAGAAATTTTTAATCCAATTATTCCACCATAAAGTTAGTTGAAACTTATCCCCATCGGCTTGTCTGCTCCCTCATTTTCCAAATGTTCTGTCTCCTGCATTCTCACATTCACCATCATGTTTTTACCCTGTCATCCTGTTCAAACTTGGTTGTAACAAGCAACATTTGTAAGCTCTGTGATAACATAATAAAGGATAAAAACTACTGTACATCAGTTTGAGAGAGAAGGGTGAGAAAATATTGGGGAGAAACTGCCCTACAGACATTAATGTCAGTTAAAAAGTAGTAGTCAGAGGTTTTCCAGGTACTGGAGCAGAGATTTCTTGCAGCCCATGGAGAAGATTATGGTGAAGCAGATTGTCCACATACAGTTCGTGGAAGACCAAGCTGGAGCAGGATCCACACTGCAATCTATGCATGACCCTTGATGCCTTAAGGTTTTCATGAATTTGCAGATTTTTATACTTCTAGGTAGTTTCTCAAATATAGAGTAGCTTGCAACCTCTAACCGTATGCTAGCTGTCTTAAGGGTCAGATAATAGCTGGAACAGCATGCAAAAGAAACATGTACCAGAGCTTAGACAACTAGATACCATGTTAGTCAAAACAAGAAAGCAAAGCCTAGCAACCTTGGAGAAGCTCCAAATAAGGGAAAGTGGCATAAAGTAAGGGGTCTTAAGACCTCCAACTCAATTCTAGGAGAGGTGTGCCATGGGGCGGAACCAAGGGAAGTTCTGGGCATGGACATATCTTAGATTGGATACAACCTTTAGATATGATAATTGAGTAGGGTTATAAAATTAGCATGCTGCCACTTAAATTAGGCTTTTCTGCTTTCTTCAGCTCCTACAATTTATTGACATTTTTCTCTCTCTCTCTCACACACANGCAGAGTGGCTCAGGGGGTTTGGCTGGAAACAGCCAGGAATTAAATGAAAGGGACGCCTTTCGGATTTACTCTGCATGTTTTGAATTGGTGGTGCTTGGAAAAGAGCTCACATGACATTCCTGAGGCCCCGAGTTCATCCTAGCACAGGTCTTTTCTATCTGTTACTTATCAGCATGTGTTGTACTCTTTTATACTTTTTATACTTTATATAGTCTTTTATACTCCTTTATATTCTGTATCCCAAAACCCTATAAGTAAAAGAACTCTTCCTTGCTTTACCCAAGTTGTCTTGGAAAGTTTTTTCCCCCTTTCCTTAAGGCAACACCCCACACCACAGAAGGGGAATGAGCCTGAAGGAAGCTGCACACTGTAGAGATTCCATGCAGAAACGGGCTCCTGAAAAGTACTACAACCCACTGAGAGGATTGGGTTTTCTGGCACACACTGAGGCCCATGGGGCATCCATCTGTATGAATCTGATCCCAAATGGCTGTATTCCATGGAAAGGATCCATGTTGGAACAGTTCTTGGAGAACTGCAACTTGTAGAAAAGATGCCCTTTGGAATATTTTATGGAGGACTTTGCCTTGCGGGAGGGACCTCACACTGAAGCAGGGCACAGCATGAAGAAGCAAAGTGTTCTGAACAGACCACAACCCTCTCTCCTCAGTCCTCCTGTGATGACTGGGGGAGAAGGAGACAGAGAAATCAAGAGTGAAAATGAGTTTGGGAGAAAGAGTAAGTGGAGAGAAGGTTTTCAGGTCTGTACTTCTCATTATCACATTGTTTTTAATTCTTAATAAATTGAATTAATTTCTCTTGAGCAGAATATGTTTTCCCTGTGTTAATAACTGCTGAGTGAAATTCCTGCCCTTTTCTGGATCTGTGAGATCTTTCATCTCACTTTCTTCCTTCATCTTCCTCGGGAGGGGGAGTGAAAGCGTGATTTGGTGGGCACCTGGCAGCTGGCCAAGGTTAAATGACTAGAGCTGATATATAAATAATGTAACTCAACATCCTTGTTGTAATAGAAGTGCCCACATACAAAACTCATACTTCTGAACATTGACTCCACTGCATTTTTTATTGTCCTTATGTTGTCTCCTCATCTAAGCAATCTTTTGGTGTTGAGGATTTTTTCCAAGAGTGATCAAAGTGTGTTATTTTATTGCTGCCAACAATAACCACTTTGGAATTAAATGTTGCTTGTATTATCCAGCCATAGATGGTGATGATGATGCAGTAATTTCAAAAGAAGACAGAAGTTAATTTTCTTAAACCAAACTAACTCTGTTGAATTAGCAGGTTCTTAAAGAAAATACATTGTGATCCCTAGTGGATTTCTATCTTAAATAAAACAACAACCCAAAAAACCACCCCCCAAAACCAAACCAAACAAACAAAAAAACTAAACACACACAAAAAAAATGCAAAACTGAACCAAACCCACTAAGAAACAAAAAACAAACTCATTAAAGTTATGTATGAATTAAATTGAAGTGAATGGCAATTAAACTTTCTCATAAAATTATCAGCTTTCAGCTAGAAAATATTGTGTTACATGGACTTTTTTTTTTTCCACAGAGGATCTGTCCATGCTTGAAAGCAGTTTATAGGAAAACACTTTAAAAATATGATCAAGAGGAACATTTTTCAAAACCTTGTTATGGTGTAAACCTGTGTGCAATTGAAATAGTTACACAGAATAGTTTGCCAAAAAGCTCATAACAGATCAGAGCAAAGGTGTATGAGCTGTGAGGAGAGAAGTCTCCCCTAACATGTTTGTAGGGATTAGTACTTTAACTCCATGCTGGTAATAGAAAGAAAGCTTTTAGATAATGTTTATGATTACAAATGCTCAGACAAATTTTTGAAACAGGTCTGTTGGTCACAAGTCAGACTTAGTGGCAGTTAGATTTCCAAACAAAAAAACCTGTGTATTTTTTTTAATTCGTTTGGAAACTGAGGTTTTGCTATTTATAAATACCTAAGAACACAATAAGTGATACGTATAATATTTATAATCAACTTTTCTTAATAGAAACAAGCCTACAAGCGTCCAACTACTTTTGAACAGTGTGTGATGGGTGTACTCCCTGTGTTTGAGTTATGTGAACTTTGGGCCAGGTAGATGCACAGCAAAGTAGGCCTAACTGAAGGTAATCACATTGACTGAGGTTATCAGTGAGACAGGACCAAACCCAGAAAAATGGTTTGGCCACATACTAGACTGATAAGTATCCAAAACTTCATGAACACAGCAAAAAATCTGACTGAAAACCAACCATTTTCTGCTATCAATATCTGCAGCCATCAGAGACCACTAAGCTCCTCCTCCATAGGCTGACAGGCAGAGATCTTCACTCAAGTGGGGACACCTCTAAAGGTTACCTGCTGGTGCTAAGAGATCCCTTACTTGGCACTGGACAACAGTGGGCTGGTAAGTGACATGTTTCACATATATGCAACATTTAAGATAAATATAGTAAACTTACGTGGTAATCTCTGTATCTCATATTAACTTTAAGTTTAGTAAGTAGTATTGTAGTAAACAGTATTGACTGCCAATCTGTCAGTAATTATTAAGTATTTTGTATACCTAAATGTACTTATTAATAATCAATAAACTAGCTACTAGCTCAGATCTGCCTGACTGTTATCTGACTTTTCTCTGGTGACACAATGTAGGCTAAAAAAGAATATGTAATTACTATTATGACTTCTACAGTGGCAATGCAAAAAATGCAGAGAAGCTCCCTGACTCTTGAGACTAATTCAAGTTTAAATCCTATTTGAAACTGAAATCTGTGTCTTGGCATGTGCTGTGTTGGTATTTATAAAAATTTTGAGAAATTGCATATGAAATTATTTGGGAGGGTTAGAGGGGCATGTCACTAGAGCATTCTTAAAAATAATTCGTTTGCAGAGATTACTATCTGATCTTCAATTGAAAACAATATTCCTACAGGGGTAGAAAAGATGGAAGATGGAATAGTCTCTGAATGAATTTAAAAATAGAAAGTTTAAGATTGATAGTATTGCTACAGTAACTGTCACGTGAACTTTCCTACATATCCTCCCTTACTTAATCAGGTAGAATATTTAAATATTAGACAGATGTTAGTTTCTTATATAGATTGATTTAGGTATCATTTTATGTGTAGGTTACTTATAAATAAAAAAACCTGTCACCATCAGAATATAGACATTTCTCATTATTTGGAAAGATAAGCAGCATGCTTTCTTTTGAAAAGCACTATTGCTTTTTCCTTAAATATTTCTACTTATTTTTTTACAACACTGCTGTATTCAGGGTGCATCTATCTAAATACATACTATAAAGTAAGAAAATATAATCAGCAAGAATTTAGAAACTTGTATTGTACGACAGCTGTAGGGAGATGCTCCCCCTTTTCACCCCCCCATCTCACTGTCCCCGAGATGCCCCAGAGAGACACACAGAGACCATAGGAGGAGATACAGAGAGAGCATTTATTAGCATAGCTGGGGTGTATATATAGGTTTTAGGGGGATCCAAATTACTACCAATAGAAATCAAGGGATAAATGACCAATGGGAAAGGGTTAACTAAGAACCAATAGGGAAACTAAACTAGACACCTCCAAGGACGAATTCCTTGATGCTTAGCTACAGAGATAAGGGGAGTGTACTGGTTTAGAGGTAAACCAGCAGGAGAAATGGACCCACCACAAGAGAGATTATAAGTCAGAGTTACAATTTAATGAAAGATATTACCATGAATACACTGACACAAAGAGAAAAAACTGCTCTCAACTCACCAAAAACCCAGCAGTATAACCCAGTGTCCCGGGGCACAAGCCCAAAGGGGTTTGTTAGCCCTGGTGCTGAGAGCCACGAGGTTCCCCCGAGTCCAAAGCAGAAAGAAGTGAAGAAATCTTGTTGGTGCAGATGATG
>WBMV01008394.1:117669-145420 GCA_013396655.1 Campylorhamphus procurvoides | reverse complement strand
TCCCTTCCCCTCTCCTGCCCATATAGTGACATAAACTGTTATTAAATACATAGAACCAAAGACACCAAACAGAGTTGTATCGTAACTTCACTCAGTAGAACCAGGCTGCAGACTCTGAAACTTATGCTAAAAGGTACATCAAAGATTGTAATAGAAAGGATCTCAAGCCTTCAGGTTGTACCTCTCCAATCAAAGAGCAGTTTCTTCAAGTGTCTTACCTTCTAAGAAGACTAAATTGTAACCCTTAGTCAAAACCACCCTGCAGAAATTCCTAGACAGGAAGTCTGATTTTCTCTTGTGGGAGATAGAAATCTATTTTCTAATCAATGATAAAAAATAGCCTAAACCATGTAATAGTTAATGTTAAGGATACTAATCTATTGGTATGCACATACTCAGGCTTTACCTGTTTTGATTTGTTTTTTTTTCCTGTAATCCCAAGGTTGACAGTGTGGCTAATCAATCTGAATGTGACCATGTGTTCCTGAAACTGTAAGAGTAGCCTTCTCAGGGTGCTACTGTGCTATTGTGTATTGCACAATAATTTTGTGAGAATTTTCAATTATGTAGACCAGAAGTAATCTTAAAAGAATCTGTTAATTTTAACTTTAG
This sequence comes from Campylorhamphus procurvoides, assembly GCA_013396655.1. Taxonomy (NCBI): domain Eukaryota; kingdom Metazoa; phylum Chordata; class Aves; order Passeriformes; family Dendrocolaptidae; genus Campylorhamphus; species Campylorhamphus procurvoides. The sequence continues at coordinate 144,808 of WBMV01008394.1, read as the reverse complement.
GAGAATGTTAGTAGAAAATACAATATACCAGCATTATAATATACTTGCCTTTCACAACTCTTCAGCTTAATTGATTAGTTATACTTCAGAGACAGAAAACATAGAAAGCATGAATCTGTCAGTAAACAAGATTTTCCTTTGAGGAGAAACAGATGAATCCTTTCTTTTCTTGATGGATATGTTTTTATATTTTTTTACTCTTTGGTACTCAGCCTCTCTTTGGGGACCGTGTCATATAGTGACAAAGGAGGTTCATCAAGTGAAAATGCTGGCAACTATTTGCCTTTGATCATCTTTGGCACACAGCTTCCCAGTCAGCCCTATATTTGGTGCCAATTCTCATTTGAACAAAAATTCCATCAGTCAGTCTCAAGATATCAAAGTGGGCCAACAAATGCTGGTAGGATATCATAGGTTTAACATTGTCTTTACATTTTGTGTCCTTTTGTCTTGAAAGCTATGGTAAAATCCAGAGAAATTTTGAGGAAACACTGCAGGGTTGAAATGACAAGGGGCAGTAAATGACTCTGAACACAGAAGATGTTGCTAGAATATTAACCTTGACTGCCTACCTCTGGTAAATTATGATGCAGACATTGGGGATGAAGATTTAAGGAGCTAGTGAAAGAACATGCTTTATTTGACTGAATTCAGGAACCATGGTATATAGCAGAAGATTGAATTATGTACTTGGAAGCTGCTATGTACAGGGAAGCAGCAGTGTAATACCCTGAATAGTGGACAAAGACTAGCAACAAAATGAAAATTCTCTAACTCTCTGGACTAGGGAAGAGAATCAAGTACACAATAAGCCATTATAAGCTATATTGAGGGAACACAAAAGAATCTACTTCTAGAAGAAAAGGAAGAAATTTTCAGAATAGCCAGAAACCCTGTCATAATGACTCTAATGGAATGATAACACAGATATCCAAGTAATTTGTCAGAATGTAGGCTGCAGTTTCTATTTGCAAGCATGGACACGCAGCTAGGCTAGGGTCATGTTGTTGTGTTTAGCACATCCCTCTGACTCTGTAAATATATCTTAAAGTATTTCCTCAGCCTAATTAAAAGGTATGGTAGTAAAACCAATTACTTCCTCGCTGGATTCCACTGATTCTTACCCTCAGTTTTCGGCCTTCAAATTTTAGCAACCTGTCCAGGATATTTTTCTCATTAAGACAGCCATACACTTAGACTACAGGGTTTGGGCCAGTGACCATGCCGAGGGAAAGCACATTAGAATGCAGTAGGGGGATCTGTGGACATCTTTTACAAATGTTTAGGCAGGAGAGAGTGTCAAAAGTATCAACAAATTAGCAGAACTAACAGGTCTCTTATAAGGCCTCTTTATCTTTGCTTAAGAAAAAGGTGAATGATACAGCTTGGCAGAGCTCTCTGAAAGCTTAAAAATTCTGTACAAGAGGCTTACATACCATTTGATATTTAAAAGACTCACACTGAAAAATGGGCCAGAAATAAAAGAGGGGCTTAAGAAGAGTTAATTAGTGAAAGGGTGGTCAATTCAACTCTCTGGGGTTTTGCTTTTGGGTTTTTTCTCCTTTTGTAGTGTTTCTTCTTTCTTTAAAGAAGGCATTAAAAATTTGAACTTTTCTAATGTATTGCACTTTCAGGTGATTCAGCAGAGGCTATAATCAAGAATTATTAGTCATCATAAGACTCTGAAAATAAAACTCAGTAGTAAGTTTGTAATTACCTTTATTATCAGTTCTGACACAAATTTTTGGTCTAATACCATTCTAGCTTTAAGTTCTATATTTTGTGGGTTTGTAGACATGCTCAAGCCAATGAATATTTGAGGGGTCTATTACTTGTGTTTTAGAGAAGATTCATATGTGCAGACAAACAAAGTTTGAAGTTCTTGAGGAAGATCAGTGGTCAAGGCCATAAGTAAGGTAGGCACTGTAACTGGAATACATTTTTTGGTGTTTTTTTTTTTTTTAATCTTCCTGCAGGAAGAACTTAAAAAAATCAAGAAATTAGGAAAACTTTTTTTTGACTCTGAAGCTTGAAAAAGACACTGCCACTCTCTTTATTCACTATCCCACTGAGTATCCTTAATAACCTTTTGCAACAAAATTGGGGTGGGTTTTCTGTAGTAGTTCTTGATATTGTGGGCTGAAAGACACAGTGAAAACTTGACCTTGCTTTCAGGATGGACGATTGTCTTCATTTTATGGACTCATTCTGTAATGGTCTAGAGCTTGATCAGCTATAGAAACTGAATGCAGCAAGACAATGCTTGCTCCATGCATTTTTAGATACATTGTTATGGCATGACATAAAGGAATGCAGGTTCTGAAAAATGAAGAGCATTTGTTCTCCTCAGGAATGGATTGTCATATGCAGCATGGAACTATTTTTTTCATGAGAGGCTTAGCTACATCTAGAGAGTTAACATTTCTCACTTCTTTTATGTGGGCTTCTGGGTTTTAAAGTGCCATATGTGAGATCACTGTTAAAAGATTTCATTAAGGGATTGATACAGTGATGGCAGTCAAACTCCATACTACAAACACTGTATACTACTATCACTCTGTGAAATAAATCTAAGACCTCTCCCTGCTATTTGCAATTAAGACTTTGCATTGGTCTGATTTAATGTAATATTTTTCTCTATTTTTGAAGAGCCTAAGATAAATGAGTGCTGTTTCTTTCTCCATGCACATTAGGCAAAACCATCTGGTAAGTATTATGCACGTAAGGCCAAAAAGAAGCTTTTGCAACAGTGTATGCATACATATATGTGTAATGTCTTTTAAATGAAACAAGGACAAAATTACTCTAACTAGTCTCCTATCTTAACTGTATATGATCTGAAACGGCTGCTGACCTATGTAAATATATCTTGTGAAATGCTACAGTGTTTACATAATTCTCTGGAATTCACTTGTGTTAGAAAATACATTCTTGTCAATGTGCATTTTAAATTATGTCAATTTATAGGACTTCTGCAGAAGTTAAAGACAGCAATAGAGCACAGATGTTTCTGTAATTTTTTGTACTACTCCATTAGTATGTGAAAAAATTCTGCCGGTGACATCAAAGTAATCAAATCCTACCTTTCCAGGAAAACTGGATTCTTCATGAATTTTTACAGAGTATGAAAGAAATTTTGCCAGAATAGAATAATAGAAAAAGCAAATAGCCATTGACAGTAAAGGTGAATTGAAAGGCAGAAAGATATACCCAGAACCTTGGTTAGTTTTTATGCTGATCTTTGATCTAACAAATACATATCAACATCCTTATGAGGAAAGTGGAGGGACAGATACTGATCTGTTCACTTTCGTGACCAGTGATAAGACCCAAGGAAACGGCATGAAGCTGAGTCAGGAAGGGTTCAGATTGAATATCAAGAAAAGGTTCTTCACCCAAACAATGGCAGGGCACTGAAACAGGCTCCCCATGGAAGTGGTCACAGCACCAAGCCTGACAGAGTTCAAGAAGCATTTGGACAATGCTCTCAAGCACATGTTGTGATTCTTCGGGTGTCCTGCACAGGGCCAAGAGTTGGTCTCAATGGTTCTGGTGGGTCCCTTTCAACTCAACGTGTTCTGTGATTCTAGGATATACTCACATCCCTGGTTGTTGACCAATTGTGAACATTTTTTCTGTAATATTATGAACTGTGATTACTTCTTATAAAATGGAAACTATTTGTTAGAAATTGGATTTAGTGCACTTTGATCTGCTGTTCACATTTTTTATTACTAAATAGCCTAAAACCATGAGTATTATTGATTGGATCTATTTACACATCACTGCTGTATTTTTGCTCTTAGCATTATGTTCTTGAGGGGAAGAGGTCAGATTAAATTACAAATAATTTCAACTTTGTGGTTCTTCTCATTCACTAAGAATCTATAACACCTTCACCAGCCTTTCCGATGGTAATCCACCAGGATCTTTAATAACAAGGTATAGTTTTAACTCTATAGCAAGTTCTGAGTGAGATGTATTCCTTACTTACTGACCTTCTGAGTGAGATGTATTTCTTAGTTATTGACCTATTTGTGAACTTTTACTTTACTCAGTTAAGGGACTTAATTTAAAAATGACCATTCAAATACATTAAGCGTTATGAAACTCACTATAACTATTTAGAAATTGGAATACTGTTCGTATATAATAAAACTTGATCTTGCAAAATTTGATAAAGTTGTTTTTCTAATCAGACTTGTCCATGAAATTTATTGGTAGAATTTTTTTTTTTCCATCAACTCTTTTACTGCAGATGTCAGACCGCTATCCAGTATGTTGTAGCTGGAGGAAAAAAAAAAAAGTCGATATACTATGTGGTCAGTTCTAAACATCCAGCACCACTTGTGTGTACTTATTGATCATAGCAATATTTTAGTACACCCTGGGAGGGAAAATGAGAGTGGGAGTAAGGTTGGCATTCTTCCGTGGGGGAATGCTGTAGCAAAACTTTATAAACATCAATTCCCAAGAAGGACCTTGTACAGGTTTGGGACTTAGGAAACAAACCCTTTCAACATAATATAGGATGTTTATATAAAAAATTGAAAGTGGTCTCCTAACTAGAGAAAAAGAAGAAATTAGATCAGGTGTTAACTATAGCCATCTGCAAAAAAAACCCTAAAAATTATATCTCTCTCGAAAACTGCAATTATGTTTTTGGAAACAGTTTTAAAATTTGAATTGTATTCTATTTGTCAAATGGAAACTTTTGAGTTAATCCTTGAGGCCGGAGACATTCAAAGTAATCCATCATTTTAGGTGTTAGTTTTGTTCATATAAAAGAATTAGAGTAAAAATAGATATAAACATTACAGTTAAGTCAGTCACTAATTTTTACTAGAAACATATATTTTAAGAAGAGCAGACTATTCTATTAATAATATAAATTTCTATTATTCCCAGTGTGCTGAATCAGACAACTTTTATTAATACAAATCTTCAGAAGATGCAATCTTTCTCTTAAGTAATGAAACACCAAAACTGAAACACAATCTTGCAATCTTGATGGTAAATAGATAGAAAAAACTCCCTTTGGAAAAAAGTAAGTTGCGTTGATGTTGTTAGTAATTTTACTCAAATTTATTGTTCATATTTCCCTGTGGTTTTGTAGACTTTTACAGGTGGTAGAAGAAAAGAAGATTTTGTTTTCAACCACTGAAAGTCTGCTTGTAGCATTTTGGGTTGTAAAATTTCTCTATTTCTTATAACTTAGCCACACAGTCAAGAGTTAATTATTAATAAAACAGAAATTGTAAGGGAGAACTGTCATGCATATGAAAAAAAGAAAAAAATCTATCAAATACTGAAAATATTTAAATGAAAGAAGCTCATCTAGTCATTTTAATTTTTTTTCTCCAAAATACCAGGTTTTTCTGGTTCATTCCTTATTTTAAAATACACTAAAATAATTAAGGCATTAAATGGAAGAAAGAGTCAAACAACATGAAACTTAAAAGAGTAAGTCTCCTGTCAAACTAAAACTAAACAAAACAAAATGAAATAATCTAAGTTTCCATGAATTCTTACCGTGGCAAACAACTTATCTGGTAATAGAAGGTCCCACAAAAACAGGCAGAAGAACACTTAAATAAATACTGAATTTAAAGTGGCTTTGGCTTCGGAACAGAATGTTTTCTCATAAGAAAACTTGTGGGTAGGAACCAATGTGGTCACAGCACCAAGCCTGACAGAGTTCAAGTAGTGTTTGGATGATGCTCTCAGGCACATTGTATGACTCTTGGAGATGGTCCTATACAGGGCTAAGGGCTGGACTCAATGATCCTTGTGGGTCCTTTCCAAGACAGCATATTCTGTAATTCTGTGAAATGTACATTTCAAAATATTACATAAGTGTTGGTACAGGGTTTTGTGATACTTAACTTTCTCCAAGTCATACCAGAAAAGTTATACTTCTGGAATAAGCAGACAGACTATTTCAAAAACAATAAAAATCTAGTCATTTTGACAACATTTCAAGGGGAAAGTGTTATCATGGGATTGGCAGTAAAAAACATGTTTCTAAGATTACATGATTATATAATGTTTTTAGCATTACTGTTATGGAAACATTTAGGATATGTCTGCTCCATGCAATGAAGAATTTTTATAAGTTCTTGACCACAAAATACTGAAGTAACTAGTTCTACCTTTATACAAACTGGAAATGTGGGCCTGATAATTCATCTCCCAGCCCAAGTTAATAGTCTCTGACTTTATTTAGATCTTGTTAATTAAGTAGCAGGCCCAGAAATGAGTGTTCTGTTTTTTTCCCATACACAGGACCATGCATCTCTGGCTATGGGGAGGCAGATTTTCCTTGGTAGCCCATGCATTTCAGTGCCACTCCACTGCACTGTGTCTCTGTATCCCCACTGAAACCAATTAAGAATCCTGTTGTGTGAAGTACCATAAAGCCATGTCAAAATACATAGGAATATTAGACATAATAGATAAAGAGAGAACGTAGTACTGTTCAGTTTGAAAATGTATGCATTTTTAATTTAGAAAGATTAAGGGCTTCATGTAAATAAGCCTGGGATTTTGTATTAGTGCTAGTCCTTAACCTCTCTAGAAATCACCAGGCCAGTGACCGGTGCCGAGTAACTCTCATAATGGCTCCCCAGACTCCAGCCTACATCTAAAGATTGGCAGTCTTCAACATTAGGAGACAGTCAGTTCTTCATTTGCCTTCATAAGATAATGTGGTATTTCTAGCAGAGGAGGCAACTGAATATGTGTTGTCTCCAAACATCATCAGGTGCACCACAGACAGTGCCGCACTGAACCTGTAGGGCTTACCCAGAGGGCTGAGTGTTGCCTATCTTTGAAAAGGAAAAGTACAAGAAAGGTAAGATTTTATTTGATAATTTCCATTGAATCTTACTATCCTCTCTTTCTAAGCTGTTGAAAGTTTTGTACATTAAAAATCAAAGTCCAGATGGACTCCATAGATTTTTAAGGGATTTTCAGAGCAGGGAAGTGGTATTTTATAGGTAAATGTTTTTGTTCTTGAGAAAGAGACTTTTTTTGTTTTTTAGGCTATTTCTCCATATCTGCAAGGTGAGATCATTTACAAATGTGTTTCTTTAGCACTATTTAAAAGTATTACAGTCTCAATGTGAAGGCAATGATGTTATTTTTTCCCCCACAAAGAAATAGAGTAAAAAATATGAGTCATTTGTGCCAGTCATCTGTCGTCTATGGTAATAGACTAGGGGGCAGTACACAGTAGCAGCTCTAGGAATCTACTATAATTACATCCTGAATAGCTTTCAAACAGGAAGAACTAGTTCCCCCTTTCATCAGAGGTAATTTTTCACTAACAGTCTAGAGTAACACCTGCCATTTTTTCTTAATATTAAAGTAAAAAAAAAATTAAAAGATTTGAAAGTAAAATGGTTTCATCATGTTGAAATATCACTGTAAGAAAACTGCAGTCAGAGTAAAAAATTCAATCCCTGAAGAAGCATGGAGTTGAACTTTGAAATTGTATGTATCTTATACTTACATTAATCCCTTTCAACTCATGTAGCTTCCAAATAATCAGATTGGAGACTTGGTTGCATTATATATGCATGACATTTATTTGAAGAGAACAGAGAGGAAGACTTGCCCATCTAAATTTTTCCAACAACTACTGAATATACTTGATGAAAAAACATCAAAGAACACAGTGAAAATTACCCCAATCTTAAGACAGTTTGTTGTTAGCTTAATTTACTTTGTTCCTTTAAAAAATAGCAGAAAATGACACGAGACGTGCCATCCTTAAAATTTTGAGAAAAATACTAGCAACCAAAATATTACTGAGGCAAGATTCCTGTGCATACAATACCCTTCAGGCTTGATTTCTTATTAACTTATTTGTACTTACACAAAACTATTATTTGGCCACTGTGAGTTTGCTCAGTTAGTCCAAAAATACTGATTCTCTTACTGTGGTTGGAAAACTTCTCTAGATTGCAGCTTTGCATAGGTTTCATAGATAAAGTTGTTCTGTTTTCCTATAATAGAATCAGAGAATCATAGAACCTAGAATCATTTAGGTTGAAAAAGACCTCCAAGGTCATTGAGTTCAACCTTTGATCAATCATCCCCATGTCAACTAGACCACAGCACTAAGTGTCATGTCCAGTCATCTTTTGAATGCTTCCAGGTGTGATGACTTCACCATCTCCCTAAGCAGCCCGTTCCAATGCCTGAAAACATTTTCAGTGAAGAAATTCTCTCTGATGTCCAATCTGAGCCTCACCTCAGCTTGAGGCCATTTCCTCTTGTCCTGTCACTAGTTGCCGGCAAGAGGAGGCTGACCCCCATCTGGCTGCAACCTCCTTTTAGCTAATTGTAGAGTCTCGCCTGAGACTCCTTTTCTCCAGGCTAAACAACTCCAGCTCCTTCAGCCACTACTCATAGCACTTACTTTCAATCAGCTTTATTGTCCTTCTCTGGTCTTGTTTCAGTACCTCAATGTCCTTCCTTTAGTGAAAGGCCAAAAACTGAGATGCAGCCTCACCAGTACAGAGGGATAATCTCTTCCTTAATCCTGCTGGCTACACTATAACAAGCCAAGATACCACTGGCCTTCTCAGCCACCTGGGCACATGGGTGGCTCATGTTCAGCCAGCTGTAGACTTGCACCCCCAGGTCCTTTATCACTGAACCACTTTCCAGCCATGCTGTCCCAAGCCTGTAGTACTTCATGGTTGTTGTTGCTGCTGCTGAAGTGTAGGACCAGTCATTTGACCTTGCTGAACCTCATCCCAGTGGCCTTAGGATACCTCTGCGGAACCTTCCTATCCTCCAGAAGATCAACATTCCCACCCAGCTTGGTGTCATCTTCCTTATATCTAATCTGAATCTACCCTCTTTTACTTTGAAGTTTTTGCCTGCTAGAAAGTTTGTTCCTTTCTTTCTTTCAAACCCTGTTTTTATATTGAAAGGCCACTTTACTTCAGGCTCCCTTGGCCATAGGACAGGCATTGTAACCTTTTGATCATTTTTGTTGCCCTTATCTGGACCCAGTCTAACAGGTTTTCCTACACTGAGGACTTAAAGCTGGACACAGGATCCCTCACCAGACTGAAGTAGAGGGGCAAAATCACCTCTCTAGACCTGTTGGCCACACCGCTTTTGATGCAACCCAGGATACAATGGTTTTTTGGGCTGCAAGTTCTCACTGTTGGCTTGTGTCCAGCCTCTCCTCCACCAGCACCCCCAAGTCCTTCATGGCAGGGCTGCTCTTGATATGTTCATCTCCCAGTCTGTATTGACACTGGGATTGTCGCTGCACAGGTCCAAAACTTTGCACTTGTCTTTGCTGAACCTCATGAGGTTCATGGTCCTACTTCTTGAGCTTATTCATGTCCCTCTGAGTAACATCGCCTCCCTCAGAGATGTCAGCTGCACTTCTCATCTTGGTGTCATCAAATACTACAATTAAACAACAGACAAAAGACATTTTCCTTTTAAAGGTTACAAGATACCCTGGACAGAGCCAAGTTTTTGATCTTTTTTCATGATGTGTCCAAGAGAGCTCTAGCTGAAGATATGAGGATAACAAAAGCAAGAACTAAAAAAAAGAAATAATAATATTGTTATAGTAAACTCAATAGCTGATTTCTTAAAGATTAAAATTCCTAATATATCTTGCCAGAAATATACACAGAATTAAGTCATTAACACAAAGACACACACAAAAGTCAACATGTCTGGGAAACTAAAACAGTATGAAACAGATCTCAAGACTACACTGATAAGGCAGAAAAGCTTGTGGAAAAGTGTCATTGTAGGCCATGGGTGTAACATTATAGCAGGATAGAAAAATCTCTACTCTTTTAAAAAAGAACAAAACCAAGCCAAACAACAACACTTAAATGATGCCTGACTTTTAGTAAATAAAATTTATTACAAATAGGCAAAAACAATTAAAATCTTAATAATGTGAGAGCAGAAGTAAAATTTGGGATATACTGAAATAGAACTGGAATTAAAAGAAATAGAAAAAAATGGTTGCATGGCAACCAGAATTCGGAAACTTTAGTCTTACCAATATGTCCAGTTAATTTTCATGCTAATATAATAAGAAGGAATCATTAAAATAGGGTAAAGTCCCTCGTGTCATTATGCTTTGTAACTGAAAAATGTTATTAATTTCATTGAAGCATTTTGTTTTATGCTTGCTTCCCAGCGATGCCTCCTTTGTCAATCCCTCGACAACATCAAACATCATCAGCGAATGCACCCCCAGATCCCAAATACTGATCCTAAGTGAGGCCAGAGTGACCCTGAAAGACTAGAAAAAAAGTTTTTCATGGACAACAGAACTGTAATTTGTCCTGATGATTAAACTGTTTGTGAATTATCTTAAAATTAATTTAAAATTATTTCTAAGGTCATGGATGTGTGATTCTGTGATCTTTTTAATAATGGGATCAACATTAAATACATTGTCTTAGCTTATCTGTGTCATTGTTTTTGCAGCACTTGATAGAAGTTATGCCAGATCTTTATGTAAAATGATGAAGTGCCTTAAAAAAATGGCATACCATGAGAAAATTAAAAATTCTTACAAAACCCTGTAAATTAAAGATGGATTTGAAAATCTTTGCTCAATGTTGAAATAGAGGTTTTGGATTTGTACATTTATTTCTCTTTAACTAAGTGGCTCCCACTACCTTTCTCCTGATTCTTCCTCAAAATGAAAGAGAAAATATAAAGTCTCCTAAGTAGTTCAGACATGCCCGTCTTTTAAAAATAACTTATGAAGAAAGAGTAACAGAGTACCATTATGGAACATAAGGCTTGACGGGGTGGTGAATTAAAAAAAAAGTGATAGAAAACCACTGCATATGCAGATGAAGCATGTGAGAACTACGACTGTATTTTCCTGGAATTCTGGGTTTTAAATTTCCTTTGAAGGTATATAATTTGAGTGAAGAAAGAAATTCACTTAGTGCTCTCTCAACACTAGCTCTTACCTTTCTCTTTGCCTGAACTTAAAGTAAGAACTAGTATTTTTCAAAGGGAATAATTAAATTAGTTTTGTATGTTTAAAATAGTGGTTGGTTGGTTTGTTGGTTTGTTTGTTGGTTTGTTGGTTGTTGGTTTGTTTGTTTAGGTGAAAAATTACAACAACAAGTAAACATGCAGAGGAAAGAAAAAGCAAAACAAAAGTCAGATGAATGGATATACAGGGAAAACAGTCTTTGACAAAAGCTGTGGCTTAACTCCAGCTAGCAGCTAAGCCCCACACAGCTGCTCACTGACTTCCCTGCAGTGGGATGAAAAAGAAAATCAAAAGGGTAAATGTAAGAAAATATAGATTCAGATAAACCATTTAATAGGTAAAGGAAAAGTTGTGTGTGCAAACAAAACAAAACAAGGAACCCATGGACAGGCAGGAAAGCCGGGTTCTCTCACAGAAAGAAAAATGCCATAGCTCCAAATGTCCTCCCTCCTCTTTCTTAACCCCGGTTTTAATGCTGAGCATGATGCCATATTGCGTGGAATATCTGTGTCTATATTATCTCTAAACTTCTTGTACATCCCCAGCCTCCTTCCTGATGGGGTGACTTGAGAAGCAGAAAAATCCTAGACATTGTGCAATCGCTGCTTAGCAGTAACAGTCTCGCTATCCTAGATGGTGTAAAATACAGTCCTTTCACTATATCACATTTTTGTCCTTTCTTGCTTTCAGAACTAGTATTTTACTTTTGCTTTCTGCATTGTCAGCCTGCAATGTCACCTTTTCATACACTGTTTTTATGAAATGTGTATATGGTTTCTGAAGTTTGACACAGAAAACATGCAAGCAAATACAAAACATCTTAACTCTTTTTTAAAACTTTGAAAAATTTAAACATTTGAGATTTTATTATTTGTTTGATCACTACATCAACCTGCATCCTTGTAGGAAATTTGTCTTTCAAGATACATCCATTGTTCATGAAGTCTCTAAAAAGCAAACAGCAAACATCCCAAACTGTTCACTTATGTCTAGATCATGAAAAATATAATATTTTCATTAGCTTGGCTTACTCTTGACCTCTACCTCTAGCAGAGCAATGAATCTGCTTTTGACACATACTTCTATCATGTGTTAAGAATAAAGTATTAGTTTCTCCACTTTCATTTCTTTCTTCCATTACATCCATTTCCTTTTGGCAGATGACCTCCATTAATTTTTTTCTAGAATCAGGAAAGAAATTAGTATCAGAATGTCACTCAGCATGTTGATGCCAATCCATGTAAATTTGGTTATTCTTGAAGTCAGTGAGAATCTTAGCTTTCACTTGCTTAGTCTGCTATTTGCAAATCATTATCCTAAAACTCACTCTGGACATCTGCTTAAATTCTGAGTCTTCATATTTAGGATTTAGAGCATCCCTACAAGCACAGTTTGGTAATGACTGTATGTAAAATTGAGCCAATATGCAAAAACATTCACATGATCACTTGTGGTGTAACCCAGCTCTGAAACCAGGTCTACACTTGTGATTACTTCATCAATCACAAGAAAGCCATAAACATAATTATTTTTTTGCTCTGCCATTTTACCAGATATTGAAGGAAGGCTGTAGCAACAAAAAACTTAAGGAATTTCTATGCTTGTGTAAATCAATAGGATGAATGTCACTGTGTTGTTATTTTTTTCAAAGCACTTTCAGTCTTCATGCGATTCTTTGACAGTGTATTTCTGCTTGTTTTCACTATTTGTGGAAAAACAAAGCTTCTTGTTTGTTCCAAAGTTGTCCCTACATAGTGTCAATGAATGATTTGTAATCCTGTTTTCCTAAAACAAAACACAGTATCTTTATAATTAATTTTATTTAAGAAGATCTGTTTGCTTAAGAGATTTTTTTTTACATTTGTCATGCTCAGAAGTATGTATTACATGTATACATTATACATTTTCCTTTCACATCAGATCATTTAAAAGAAGCCATATCATTCATGATCAACAGCCTCAACAAAAACAATTAAGATATGGCAAAAGAATCTCAATGAGGATAGGCAAAGTAGGTCCCTGGGGTAATATACCAGTTGTTTGACCACATTTTTTGAGAACTTTTTCTCTATTTTCATCAGATTCCTGTTATAAGGCATGAAGAAATGATGAGTACCTAAAATATAATTAAGACTTGCTTACAAGAGTTGTTAGACAATGAAGGAGGGGAGAAGTTTGAAAAACATGAGAGAAGGGGCAAAGTTCCCTCTGAATTACCACTGATTACTATTTCTTATGTTTTAATATCACTTTTAGAAGTACTGTCTTAAAACTATCATCTTTCTAAAAAGTAAATTAAAAAGAAAATAAACAAACAAAAACCCAAAACCAAACACTAGCCACTGTATTTGCAACTAAATCACCATATGTTTCTTTATTATTTGCTATTTTATGTATTTGTTGGTGTCAGCAGATCTTGTGATGTTTGAGAGTTGAGAGATACCTTAAACAACCTTAACTCAGTTTTCAAAATGTGGAAATACATGGATCAGAAAAAAAATAGATGGAGACATTTCCAAAGCCATTCTGTGGCTGAAATGACATTACTTGGATACTACCATTTATCCATGTTCCACAGTTAGAGACTAAGCTTGGAAAGCTACAGAAAATGTGTGTAAACACCGTATTTTTAATTAAGAGTAACATTGATCACATGAACTTATGCAACTGAGGCAGTAGGAAACAATATTTTTTATCAAAAAATTCCCTACTGCTGCAAAATAAAGCAAAACAGTGATTGCATACTTTTGACATATAATACACATATTTGATAGAGTGCTTTATCATATACATTCAGTGTAATAGCTTTCACTACAAAAATATTACATGAACCATAAATGAATGTGCTAGAAACAGAAGCAATTAGTATTATGCCTCCCTTTAAAGAGGTGTTTGCCTGAGCACAGTTGTCACTAAATTCAGTCTTGTCTATCTTATATACTAGAAGATAAATAGAGAATTCCACTGAATTTTAAATTATTTTGTTATATTATTTAAATACATATGACTTCCAGATGTTGTAGTTTATTTTAGTAGAATTTGATTAGATAAAAAAATACCTTAACAGCTATAAATTTCAAGAGAAAACTAGAGATATAAACATTGGTAGTACTGCCTCAAAGCATCATGGTAGAGAAAGGGTTAGAACAACTTGTCTTCTGTTTCTCTTTCCCTATCACCCATCCCAAATTTTCACTTCTACTGAATGTGTGATTACAAGAGATACTGTTTGTAAGCCTTTCACTTTATCCACAAAATAATGTATTGCTGAGCAAATAATTTTTTACTCTTCTTAGCTAGCTGTTCAAGCTCAGCAGAAGTCCTCTGCTTTCAGCTTTTGTGATGAAGGTTCAACCTCAAGAACTGTCTGAAACAGTGGCTACCTTAGAAGAGTGCGTAAATGATGGATTATGGACTTGGATTTGTTGCTTGGACTTGGGATGGTTACTACTTCTCTACCTAGTTCACACACTGAATGACTTTGACATGTTCTACATGAAAAAAATATTTCTTTAAGACATTAAGGAACTATTTGGCTTTTCCATCCTGATACTCCCATTGAAGTCACCTGTTACTATTCCAGCACAAACAGGGACATTCTAGCTGTTGTTTGGTCCTAGTTTAGACTTTTAATAAGAACAAAGAGTACTTGGGATCTCAGTGCAAAGGTTAAAACAACTTCGATTTTACCAAAAATTTAGATGTGTTTTTTTCCAGGATCTGCTAACCTGTAGAATGAGAACTTTATCTACCAGGTCTGTAATGAAGGATTTGTATTCCAGCCTACTACTGAAGTTAATTGATGTCATTTCTACACCCACATTAGTGCATGAATAAAATGAAATTCAACTAGTTAGTAAACTATTCTATATACAGCCATATTTGTCATTTTGAGCAGAAACAGTATAGACCTTACATAAGGTGATACTAATGGGAGCTTCTTACAAGTGAATAACGAAACCCCTTAGTGAATTTGGCAATACAGTATGGAGGAGTACAGAGTTTTGTGTTTATATTATTTTTCATCAAAGAATATAACACACATGTAAAATAGATTCATTAGCTACAGATTCAGTAGAAGCAGCAGCAGTCTGACATGACCATATCTGATTTAACTGGATATTTTCTTTCTAGTACCTTCCTAGATTATCTCCTGTGTACAACATTCAAAGCTGTCTTAAAAATTTAAGGAAGGTAAAGGCTGTTTGTTTGTACAAAAAACCCAATTTGAATTGTAACACTTTTCATGATTTCATGGTATATTTAGATTTTTCTTGATAAGAGATTTAAAAATACTCTATTTTTTCTGATAAAATCTTTTGCTGTTTGAGGTAAACATTCTCTGATTCTTTATTAGTTTTTTGGGGTTTTTTTGTTTGTTTGTTTGTGTTTGTTTGTTTTTTTAATAGGATCCAGTATTATTCTTTCTTTGAAATCTTATATAGTTGCTGAACAGAAACTGTTTGAATCTTTGTAGACACAGGAGATTTCTAAATTGTTAAGATTTTAATGGCGATGATGAAACATTTTCTTCTTTCCTCTCAGTGACAGTTTCACATCTTTTTCAAGTAGAATCAACAAGTCAGAACAGCACATTTTCATCTTCTAGTCACAACACTTACTAGAAACAAGCAACAAGACCCTTAAATTACATTTACACTGAAGTAGAAGACAATTATAATCTAACTGTCAAAGGAATGGTACACTCAAGAGCTACAAATACTGCAATTCACTTCAAGTATACTTTGTATTGAATAGATTTAAACAGAGCAGAGCTAAAACCAGAAGTAGTAATTATCTACAACTTTAAATACACCTGACATTAGATAACTTACTATGAGCTGTAATGTCAATTTTGCTACCTTGGGGAAATGTCTAAATTGTGCATACATGGTTACATTTTTAGTGCAGCTTGAATTGTTTTATATATGTTTAACCAAATGCATCTTTATGCCATGTAGCACATATAGATGAGAAATAACTTCAGTATAATTTCTGTGTGCATATCTTAGGATTTTAGCAGAACCCTTTCCAGTTGTTTCCTTTCACAGAATCACATTTCCTTTCTCTAGGCTTCTGACACTGAGAAAATTTGTGCAGAAATGTTTCATGCACCTTAATGTTTCAAGAACTAAAATGTTTCTCTTTAATAATTTAATTTTTTCGTTCAGTCTATAGAACGAAGAATTGATTCTTTTTATTTCCAGCAATGTGATCACAGAGAAGGTAGTTTAAAGCTAAGAAAATACACTTTAGAAAAAGTAAAATTAAGAAATAAGTGTTGAAATATGTTTAAATATGGAGATACATTCTGCTAAGACATGAAAGATGTTTTTATAAGGTTTCTTCCTCATTTTATACCAGTAAATTTTCAGGATACCAGTACAGGAAATATTTTTAATATTGAGCTTGATGTAAACTTTTAAAAAAGTATACTCTGCAAGGTAAACCCATACTTGGGAGCAAGAAGACATTAGGGGTGAGTACAGCATCAATAATTTTAGAGAAAATTATAATCCACTGATTTTAATTATTAACTGATAATAAGCAGACCAACTATAATTAAGTTAATGAATGTGAATTCCTCATTTTTGAAGTAGACTGAGAGATTTGGCCAGCTATACCTTTTCATACATTCAGATGGTTGACTTTTCTTACAGGATAAATAATCAGGAAAGGATAAACAGATCTTATACACACATAAGCTGAAACTGAAGAGGAGAAAAGAAAAAAACTGAAGATGAAGATGGAGTATGTAATTGCGCAGTTTTAACTCCAAAATCAGAGTTAGGACAGGGTTGCTTACAGGTTATGCCATAAGGAGAAATACAGATTAGGGTTGTTTGAAGATTCTTTCATAAGGAGAGATACTGTGCTTCCTACCATCCTCTTTCCTGACACATCTGGACAATTAGATGTAATTTTGAGTGCTATTTTCTCCCCGCTAACTCTGCTACTTATATAGCTCTGTCATCACTTTTTTTACTGTTTTCAAGTACTTGCTCCCAGCACTCATGAAAAGCCGTATGGCCCCAAGGACAATGAAGCAACTGCAAACTGAGTCCATGCCATGAAATAAGGAGCAGTGATGTAGTCAAGATGAACAGATGATTTTTTGCTTAAGTAAGCGCTCTGACAGATAGCAGTTAAAAAACTCCACCAAAAAAAAAGAATGTTCTTTATTATTTAAATATTGGCATTATTGAAGACACACTTTGTATAAGAGTAACACCATTTTGTAAATTTTAAATAAATTCTTGTGAATGACTTAATTAGTAACATCCAGTAAAACATTCAGTACAGAAGATAATTACTTGATTGTCAAATGGAATAACAGCAGTTTTCCCTGCAGTGAAATCTCTACCACTGTAATTAGGTTATGTCATACTTTACCCTGAAGGGAATATTAAAAACACAAGACCAGCCAGTTTTATCCACTGTATTTTTTCTATTTATAGTTTAGTGCTAAATTACTGCCTTCATGATGCAGCAAAGGCATCAATAACAAAAATAGCCATTCTTCTGTTGCTCAGTTAAGTTTGCTACATGAGTATTAATGTAAATACCAATCTTGTAAGAGAATTCTGTTGACTAATCGTTTGCAGCATTATAATAAAAATACACAAATGAAGCATTCTAAAGGAAAAAATAACACAATAGGAATATATAGAAGCAGGTCAAAAATATTAATAAAAATATCTGCAAGGATATGCGTATATCCTTGAGGGAATACACACATTGAGGGAATTGTGACTTTTGATTTGCATTTCTCTTCTCTCAGAACAACAACAACCAAGCAAACAAAAAGACCACCAAAAAACCCTTTAAAAATTAAGAACATGACGAATATGCCACATGAATAATTGCTTACCTTTTATAAGTCCATTTTGAAAAAAAAATTACAAAATTTTTTGCTTAGATCTTAACATCTGTTTGTATTCGTTTTTATAGAGAAAAATTTTTATTCACAGGTGTGAATACTGTCTGGGTTTGCATGTATATTTGGAAAGCAAAAAAACTAGTTCTTTTTATATCTAATGTAAAATTCTGCAGCATTTCTTTTGACTAGGAATCCAGATTGTATTGCTAAGTGAATCACTCAGTGAAAAAAAGTGTACCAGAAGAAAATCTCTTTTCAAACTCCTCGGTGACTTTGGTGAATCTTAAAATGCTTGTTTGTAAAATGGGAAAGAATGGTGGCTTTATTTTTTCCCCGAAGGAAAGGTAAGAATCAGGGAAGCTTCTGGTTCAGGACTTGAGTTCTGTCTTAAGCGGATGAGATCACTCTATAAAATAAATTACAGAAAGCACAGACATAGTCAGGAGAAGAAAATGTGAAAAGAG
The DNA here is from genome assembly GCA_013396655.1 of Campylorhamphus procurvoides. NCBI lineage: Eukaryota > Metazoa > Chordata > Aves > Passeriformes > Dendrocolaptidae > Campylorhamphus > Campylorhamphus procurvoides. Next base: position 126,453 of record WBMV01008394.1, on the reverse strand, counting down.
ATTTGGGGTAGATTTCTGTTCTGGTGGGTTTTTTTTGTTGTTTCGGTTTTGGTTTTGGTTTTTTTGGTTGGTTGGTTGTTTTGGGTTTTTTTTTTAATGTTTTGTGGATCTTTTGTAAGTGACACACAAACAAAACCTCTCCCAAGTCTCAGATGGCTCCAATATCAAGCTGAGAATGGATTTATAGGGATCTCAACTTTTTTGTGTGGCTAGTGGTCCAGGTATTGAGTCACTTTCACTTGATATAGAACTGCTTCTAAAGCATTTTATTGTTTCAGGTCACTATATGAAATGAAGTTTTAAAAAAACCCAGAAAAACTGATAATGCATGCGACTAGCATAGAAGCTTTTTCATCTAACAGGTGAAGTCTTTTAAGAGACAACAAAAAATGCCAATTACATCTAAAAATGCAGTATAAGGTCTTCTTTGAAAATTGAAAAAAACAGCCTTCGTTTTATATACCTATATCAGGTAACTGGAAGAGGGAAGCTGTCATCCCCAACCTAACTGCATTGTGAAACAAACTTACTTTCTGGTGCAATAGTGCAAAAATGAAATGGAATTTCTGATTAAAAGACTGGCATCAAGATACTTCTATGTGCTGAAAATTATAATCTCACCATTTTTGCTATACATATTTCTCTTAGCATTGCAACGCGTCTCAGATCTCTACCTTTTAAAAAGTCAGTCTTTGCATGAGTCAAGTCCATCAAGTGGGGACCTTCCTGTAGCATTATATTTCACTTTAATAAATAATGTTGCAAGTATCACCTTTCCAAATATCTGGCCTTGCACACTTCCTGGTATGCAGCATCCACAGCTTCTCTGGGCAACCTGTTCCAGTGCCTCATCACTCTCACAATAAAGAATTCTTCCTAATATCTAATCTAAACCTGCTTTCATTTTAAAGGCATTTCCCCTTGTCCTATCACAATGTGCCCTTGTCAAAATTCCCTGTCCACTTCTCTTGTAGCTCCCTTTAGGAACTGTCAGGCCACAATAAGGTCACCTCAGAGCTTTCTCATCTCCAGGCTGAAAAATCCTAATTCTTTCAGGTATTCCTTATGGGATACATGGTCTCTCCCTTCATGGCCTTGTTGGTATTATCTTTTTATTATTATCTCTAAAACCAAGAATTTATTACCACATACTTCTAGACTGAAACAAAAAACTGTTTAATTGTTTTAAGAGAGAATACTCTGAAGTATAAAGTAGAAACTTCTGTTTTGGGTAGTTCGGTCATAAGAAAACAGGCAGAGGAGAAATTCCTATTCTATATTTGGTTGGATCAACATGATTGATGTCATCTTGTTTGGTGAAGAGCTTCAAGGAATTCTTCCTTGTCATGGATAAGCAAAATCTCAGTTTTATATGTTGTTTCAAAAAGACTGACTCATTGTTACCACAAGGCCCTATAAAACCTCAACTCACTTCTGACTGACAGTGCTCTTAGACTTTTTGCTGGAAGTTTCATATTTAAAGTCCTATCACAGTGTATATTTACTAAGTGTATGAAATTCATTGGATTACTGACTTCAGGGGATACAACTATATGCCACAATTTATTCAGGCCAGTGGTGTTTTGTAGAAGTTTGAATGCAATCATTTTTGCAAACCCACAATTAGAAGACATCAAAGGAAGGTAATGTTCAATGATGCCTTGATTCTCCACAGAAAAATCAGATAAAGCTATGAGGTTATGAAGTAATATGGACTGTGTCAACAAGAAAGTTACCGCCATCATTTCCACTCTGAAGGTCTTGTAGACACAGAACAGCAATTCTAAGTCAGAATATTTCCCTGAGGCAGAAGGCCAGGATATGGGCACCATCACTATCTTGAACATAATTAACAATGCTAGTATCAAAGACATCTTGACAGTTTATCAAATGATGTTACTATTGAAAATTATTAGTACGTACATCGTTGTTTTCAATCCTCAGAGACCAGTGAGAAAGATTCTTATGTGTGTCAAAGGCCATTTAATATTAAATTTCTGCACCTCAAACTAGACCATCATCTGGCACAGATGTAATTTTGACCTCTTCTGTACTAAAGCGCAATTGCTTATTGATGGCTTCTGTGAAGAAAATTCCTAAAATTTTTTAAAATTAATTTGCAGGTGCCATGGTCGTACATAGATTTAATAGCTAAAGTTAAAAATGTATGCATGAACAAATGCTTGCAAATTAGTGATATTTTCCCTTTTTACCCATTAATAGAAGAACATTAATGTTTTACACTAGCTACTGCTTTGGCAATAAGATTGAAATATCTCCTAATATGCACCAACGAGAACCCAAAGATAGTTCTGAGATAGTTCAGTTTCTATCTCCCTGTAGACTTCTGTTCCACTGCTGACACCACTAACAAGCATGCCAGATAAGACAAATTATGAAGGTGCCTTTGCTTTAACACAGATTTCTGTCTTCAAAGAACAGGACTGACAGTATTAGCTTTTTTCATGTAAGTTACTGTGCAGCACCATTGTTAAAATATTTTCAGTCATTACCAACTAAAGCAAGGTCAGAGCAATTGACCTGGTAGTAATGGTAGACTCTCTCTTGCGTTATCTAATTTACCAAACACTGTTCATCCATAAACAGCTCTCAGCACATGCAATTAAATCTGATCAACCTTTCAAAGAAATTCTTACAATAAAAATAATCCTTCTTCAGATTTGTTATCCTGTGACTTACCTTTGACACTCACTTTGGCAGCTTATATGGAAAAGAATTGTATTGAATTTGATATTTTCTGTGCTTGATGAGCAGAATCTTCTTCATATTTATAGTTTAGAGGAAAATTTGGCTAGAGCCTATGAAATGTTCCTTTTTCCATAGATGATTGTTCCCAAGAATAGTGCTCTGACAAGCAATAATATCAGCAAAATTACAGAACTTCTCTGGAAAAATCCTGTGGGTCTATGGATATAGGGAAAGGCTCTGCCCCTTTACATGTAAATAAGATAGTATATGTGAATAATACTAGTTATTATAATACTAGTTATTATTACTAGTTATTACTTATTAACCTTCACATAACTTCTGACTGTGTTTTCTTGGAATTCATGACTTTTTTTTTGGTTTTTTTTGTCTAAACTTGCAAGCTCTTATTTATATTGACTGGACCTTGTGATGTGAATTTTTTAGTTTCACAGGTTTTTCAGAAATACTGCCTTTGTATTTTCCACATTAATCACAATAGGAATTTATTTTCTTTATTCTCTTTAGTTTTTAATGAGAAAAATGTTCATCTATTGTTTCTTAAGCTATGGTATGTGGCCATCTATCCAAGCTGTGTTGGGAGACCTTAAATTTAATTTAAATTTAATTTTTTGTATTTTAACAACTTTTTTCCATTTATTGTTTGATCACTTGCAGACATGATCAAGCTGTAATTTGAAATACTTTCTCAGGAAATATTTGAAGTTATCAAGTTAACTGAAGATATTCCATATGTGCAATTAAACCAAACCAAGTTAATGCTTGAATATGCAAATACGTTAGCAAAAGCTGGGGTTGATTTAGGTTAAACATGAAACATTTGAAGCTATTTGGGGAAAATTTAAAGACAAGATCAATGAGATAAAGGACAAAATATTTTGCAGTATTCAGAAATGAGAGAAATTAATGATGTTTCAAACCTCAGTAGGATACCTCTGGCTCCATGGTAGCAGAAAACACTGGAATGAGTTCTTGTCCTCTTTTTGCTTCTTTCTCCTGACGAGAAATCTGCTCTTAGTTGAGCTCCTTTGTGGATGCTCAGAAGGATATTTAAAATCATCTCTAAGTGACTAACCTCCTTTGACCACAATTCCTACCCTGCAGAAATCTGGTGTGGTATTAGGAATGATGCCAACAACCATCATATATGATCAGGTTTTCTCTTTCTTGCTTCCATTTCTAAAGCTGTAGCTCGTTATCTGATGGTATGCTATAAATAACGGTTTCCTAGCTTCACCACATATTGGGACGAGTTTTGCATCTTGTGCAGTTTTTCTATGTTTATGTACATGCTTACTTGAGTGGAATGATGGTGAAAGTGAAGAAAAGCGTTGTCAAGAACAATAAAAATATTTTCATTCTCAGAAGAAATGAGCTAACACCACAGACCAGCTGAGTATTTTATTGCACTGCCTGATGTTTTTCCTGCCATGCTGTGCCATAAAAATCCTATCGGCTTTTGTCTGTACTGTTTGTGTATTGTTTCACCTTTGAACTTCAAAAGAGACACGTGTAAAAAGATCTGTACTCCCAAAAGGAGTCTCAATAGAGTCAGTAGGGGTTCACGCAGGCCAAGCAATACATCTTCATGCACTACCTTGCTGGATCTGCAGTTTGGAAATCTGCACAGGAAAAGGATTTATAAAGGTATGCTTTCTAATGAAATAAAAAATATTTTATCTCAGCAGAACCTTCCTGTGTAATAAATCTCTTTTAACAATATTTTGCTTTAATGGTGTCTGTGTGATAAAAAACTTGGAAGTGTCCTAAATTACCATTCAATATACCATGGGATGCCACTGTGCTACTCATTTGTGGCAAATTCATTTACATATATAGACTACAGGATCTGATCTAAATATATGGAATAAAGGTATTTTTGTCTGTACAAATTAGAAAGACAAAACTATCATGCGAAGATTCAGAAAACTGTCCAGAAAGATTATTAGAGTAGTTTAACATATAGTGAGATCATAAGAAACATCTGTTCAGACAATGAGAACTTAAAGGGATCAACATATTAAGATTTTTTGAGAAACAATAATGTAATCTGCAACTATTGGTGCACATATATGAGGTAGTTTTCTAAAGGGGAAGGCACCTTAACCCTTATGAAAACAGTTTGAGCAGATTATATACTGATTGTCCTATCACAATGGACAAATGTTGGACCTTTTTTAGATCTCACATCATTAAAATGTCAGGGCATTTTCTCATACCATTTTGATCTGCTCCTAACCATTATTCTCTTAATTCACTGCTGAGACTCTCATTGCTCACCTTTGAATATTCACTTTTCTGTACTGACCAGTAAGTATTTCCCATGGATAGCATTTTGCCATGAACTTCCTGTCTTGCAAAGGACCTTTTTTTTTCCTTCCGACATAGGACTGCCTACTCACATCCATACCTGGGCCTAAGTGTACTATCTCAAAGCTATATAGAACATTAGTACTTTAACCTGTGCAATTGTAAGGGCTATTTCATTTGCAAAACTTCAGTCTGCCTTTTCTCTGCTGTGCCATAACTTTTTACTGAGGCTGGTGTGACTGTTTTCCAGAACTCTGTGTAATTCTTCTGCCAGGTTGTTTTGTACTGTTTATCTTGCACCTGCAAACCCCAGTTCTCTCACTCTTGACTTCTGCAAAGTAAATGTCACTAATGTGAAACTCACCCCTCTGTTTTTCCTACACCCTCTATTGTGGAGTTTTGTAAGTATTTTAGTTTTATTTTAGTTAACATTTCAGTTAAACTTAGTGAATAACAATAATTTAAATATGCAGTAAACAGTCATTAATAATGCATATGCAAGCAAGTTTAACAGTCAAACAGCACATAATGGTCATGACTGATGAAGGATACTGTAATCCACACTAATATTATCATAAGCAGTAACAATTGAATTGAGTAGATCATACAGAACATTTTACAGTAGTAGAGAAAACTCTGGTAAAAGTCAACATTCTCATCATCAGCTTTACCACATGCTACACTGGAGGGGATGCACAGGAAAGAGATTATTTACATCGGTGCTTTACCTGACTTGTCATTGGGAAGAGTATCCCTTATACTTTCACTTTGGCTTGTTTTGCCTTTTTTTTTCCTTCATTTTCCCCCAGAAGTGCTTTCACACTTAGCATTTACATATGCTATGAACAAGGATCCATCTGAAAAAAACTTTGTATGTGTCTATCTATCTAAATATCTTTTGTGCAACACATATTCCATTCTTTTCATAGACCAGTATGGAAAACAGATAATTAAAGATTCTTGATTTACCTCATAAAAGGGAAATCCCCTGACAGTTACTCTGCACTTAATCAAAGCCTATTCTTCAATGGGTGAGCAAAGAAAAAACTAAGAGGAGTAAAATGATGTGATATATTCTTGCTTTCCATATGCAGCCTACAGCAAAATATGGAAGCTGACATTGAATCCTGTTTAAGGTACGTTTCCAGAGCACCTCTCATGCTTCAGCACTCACAGCTCTTGCAGGCATCTGAGCTAACTCCAGATGATGCTGCTGCCACTGAGACAGTTTGAGAGTCACACTATCATCCTACTCCCATCTGCTCCTGTAAACAGTGCAGAGGATGCAGTAGGCAAACTGTGTCCTAACAAGGAAATACCTTAACAATAGGTTTTAAGACTGAAATAAGGATCTCCACCCTTCAGTTATCTACAGATGTATTTCAAAGTCATACTGCTAATTCAGTAACTGAAGAAATCTGCACACAGACACCAACCCCCTAGTGATGTTTCAGAAAAGGTAGAAGATGCAAAGGTGCAGACAATTGTAATCCTAATGATTTCATTAGTTCTAATGACTGAAAACCAAAATATTTGCTGTTTGGCTTATAAGACATCAGCCTACACTGTAAAATTTGTGTTACACATCCTGGATTTGCAAATGTATCTGGCATATGTAGCAATGTTTTGGCAGCAGCAGAGGAGGCTGCAGGGATAGCTTCTGTAAGGAGATACCAGCCAGCTCCAATGGGCCCACCACAGAGCCCAGCTGTGCCCCTCAACACAGCTGGTGGTACCTCCAGGAAAACCTGCCTAATAAATGGTAAAAAAAAAAGCTGTGCAACAAATCAGAGAAGTGAGAAAAATGTGAATAAAACAGCCTTGCAGACACCAAGACGAGGCAAAAAGAAGGGGAGAAAATGTTCCAGGTGCTGGAGCAGAGATTCCCCTGCAGTGCACAGGGAAGACCAAGTGAAGCAGGTTGTTCTCAAGCAGCCCATGGAGGACTCTACACCACAAAAGGTGGATGTGACTTGAAGGAAGCTGCAGTCCATGGTGAGCTCATGCAGAAACTGTGTGAGGAAGCGAGGAAGTAGGAAAGTCAGGACTGAAGGTAAGTCTGGAAAGACAGTGGGGATGGAGGGAAAATCTTCCTCTTCCACTAAAAAAACCCACTAATTTTGTGTTTCCTCCTCAGCATCCTACTATACATTGAATTGAAAATGAATAAAATTAATCTTCACCAAGTTGAATCTGCTTCCCTGCTGAAGGTATTTGGTCTGTTGACCAACAAGCTTTTCCAACTTATTTTCTCTCTTTTTCTTTTGAGGAGGTAGGGGAAAAGATTGGTTGACCGGGGTTCTGGCAGCCTGCCGAAATCAAATCCACCACAGCAATGCATCAGGAAAATGTATTTGCCCTTAATGAAGCATGAATCCTTGTAAAGACACTAACAGTAACACTGTTTGAGAACTCTGATGCAAGAAAACGCTTTAACAACCTGTCATGTACCAATCACCTAGCACACTGGATATTTCTTAAATCTTACAGAAGACCTTTCTAGTCCCAGATGCAATAGGAGTGGAAAGGTGACTGATAGAGTCAAAATTTGCAAATAATGAGGGCAGCTTTCTGCTTAATACTTGGTGTTCTCTCATGTTGTTCATCTAAAATGAGAAACAAGCTGTGCACAGATCCCTCAAAGAATTTCCTTTCCCATTCATGATTTGAATGGGAAAGCCTCTCCATTCACTATGATTTTCTTAAAGGGTATATCATAATCTTACACTCACACTTTTCATTCTTCCTTTGAACAAAGAGATTGTGTGTAACAGCACATGATGAGGCAGGTCCTGAACCATTTCACAGGATCATAAAATAGTCTGGGTTGGAATCATAGAATTATAGAATGGTTTGGGTTGGAAGAGACCTTAAACATTATCCAATTTCAACCCTGCTGCCATGGGCAGGGATACTTCCCAGTAGACCAGAATGCTCAAAGTCCCATGTCAGCTGGTCTTGAACACTTCCAAGCATGGGGCATTTGCAGCTACTTTGGGCAACCTGTTCCAGTGCCTCACCATCCTCACAGTAAAGAATTTCTTCCTAATATCTACTCTAAACCTAGTCTCTTTCAGTTTAAAGGCATTCCACCCTGTCTCATCACTACATGTCCCTGTCAAAAATCCCTCTTCAGCTCTCTTTACGTACTGGTAGGCTCCTATAAGGTCTCCTTGGAACCTTGTCTGGGCTAAAAAGCCCCAAATCTCTCAGCCTTTCCTGACAGGAGAGGTGCTCTAGCCTTCTTATCATCTTTGTGGGCCTCATAGATACAGTACTGCAAGTAGAGTAGAGGGGCAGAATCACCTTTCCTGACCTACTGGCCACCCTACTTTTGATGCAGTCCCGGACACAGTTGTCTTTCTGGACTGTGAATGCACACATCATTAGAAAATTTGTAGGTTGGGAGATAGTGTCCATCATCTGGAAGGCAGGAGATGGGGGACTTGGACAGGCTGGAGACATGGGCTGATTCCAATGGGATGAAGTTCAACAAGGCCAAGTGCTGGGTCCTGCACTTTGGCCACAACAATGCCATGGAGCACCACAGGCTGGGGACAGAGTTGCTGGAAAGTGGCCAGGCAGGAAGGAATCTGGGTATTTGGATTAACAGGAGTCTGAAAATGAGCCAGCAGGATGAGGGCAGTAAACCTTCCCCTGTACTCAGCACTGGTGAGGCCACACCTCAAGTGCTGTGTCCAGTTCTGGGCCACTCAGTTCAGGAAAGATATTGAGGTACTGGAGCGA
>WBMV01008394.1:84489-117659 GCA_013396655.1 Campylorhamphus procurvoides | reverse complement strand
GGGTTTGGTCTCTTCTCCCAGGCAGCCAGCAATAGGACAAGAGGGCACGGGCTTAAGCTCTACTAGGGGAAATTTAGGTTGGATATTAGGAAGAAATTCTTTACAGAGAGAGTAATCAGGCATTGAAATTCACCACTAGAGAGGTGTTGAATTCATCATTACTGGGGATTTTTAAGATGAGACTGGATGTAGCACTTAGTGCCATGATCTAGTAATCACAATGGTGTTGGATCAGGGGTTGGACTTGATGAACTTGGAGATCTCTTCCAACTTAGCTGATTCTATGATTCTGTGATTCTATGATTGCCAGTTCATGTTGAGCTTCTTACCAGTCAACATCCCCAATCTTATCCTCAGATATATCCTTAGATATATCCTTGTTCTCAACACATTGAAACCCCATCCTATATTTCTGCCAGGGATTTCTTCAACTAACATGGGACCTTGCACTTGGCCATCCGTATATGCTGCCTACCCCATGCATTAAAAAACCCCCGAACTATAGACCACTGTGGGTATAAGGGACTTTCATGAGAATGCGTCACCTAGAATCTCTTAGAGATCCCTCCTGCTAGTGTGGTCACCTATGGTGACTTCCTACTGGTTATTGCTGCCTGAGATCTAAAAGCTTTCCAGTGTGTAATAGGTGTTATTTCCTCTAGTAGAGAGCATGGCTTTGCAGAAGGCAATGTGTCACACAACACCATCTACTACAAAAGAAAATATTGGTATTTGACTAGCTAATTTATGCCTTGAAGTAACATATCACATATGATTTACTGGATCTGAGGATCCAGAAGTCTATGTTTTCAGTAATGCTACTCTTCAGATGGTGGTCTGAAACAGATTTTGTATCATGTTGCAAGAGATTGAATTATAGTTATTCTTTCTAATCTAAGAAAATTATGCTGACTTCTAAACATATTAGTCATTATTGGTCAACAATATTATGCCCTATAAATCATAATAATTATTCAGTTTATTCATGGTTTTTTAAAGTTTTGGGGTAAGGAATCATTTGAGAATAAATTAAATAAGTCTATCCAATAACAACTAGATACAATGTGGTCTTTACCATTTAAATGACTAGAACATTACTTAGGAGGACCTGTACGGGTAGACAAATATTGTAGAAAGACCTGTCTGTGTGTGTTTGTATTACATGAGAAAGAAAAGAAAACTACAAGTCTTCACTACCCCTACATTAAATAACTGAAAGTATAAAATTAAAAAAGATATGTCAAATACAAGAAAAAAGTGGCATTTATACACATAATTATGCCTGCATATAAATGTATAGGGTGAGTATATAAAAAAATTGACAGTTTCCAGAAAAAGAAATTATCTGAAGAAGAGGTTTTCAACAAAAGGAACAGTATGAAACACTTTTTCAATATAACAGTTATTGTATGAGAAGACGTTGACAATTTCTTTAAAAGCATTCTATTCTGACAAATTTAAATTAAAAAAGAAAGTCCTGTATGTGAAAATTTAGACATTCATTCTCTAAATCATAGAATGTAGATAGGATGTAAAATTTTATTCTCAATACAATACCTTCTTACATATACCTTTTTTTTCATAAAGCATTTTTTATTTTTTAGATCCATGTAGAGTTTTAGTTATCGCTGTACTTATAAATTACACTAGTCCTGGAAAGCTTTAAAATTTTAGTGTACCAAATGTCACTCCTTCTTCTATCTTCACCCTTTACATATTATGGCTATTTTGGTTTTTTCATGAAGTTTTTTTTTTATTTGCTGTTTTACCACATTCTGTCAAAAGTTCATGTGTTTTAAATTTGATTAGAACTCAGACAATTTTTTTTAGTCATTTATTTGCAAACTAAATAATTATTAAAATGAAATTTTTTGGGGGGTGAGAGGAGTGTTTCAGGGGATTGGTGTGTTGCTGATTTGTTTTTTTTTCTTTTAATTTTCATTTAATTATCTATTCTATTGATTTTACATGAGGCAATTACCCATTTCATCCACTATACATTCTTAGTTTTACCTTGGTTGGATGTGGCCTGGGTACATATTTTTGCATCTTTTGTGTAGTCTTCCTATCCCAGGTCCCAAAGAATTCAAAATCATTAAGTGTAACCTATCAACGACAAGAATAATCCTGTAAAGCATATAGCAGTGCCTGAAAAGCAATTTATTTTAACTAGTTGGGTTATCATAATCTAAAGTACCAAAATTGGAGATCCAAAAATCAATACCATTCTACCATCTGTTATTTAAATCCCAAAAATAGAGAGTAATGAGAGAGGCCATTCCAGAGACCTGATAGTTGAGGATGAATTTTTTTCAAGAGAAATGTGATTCTGTTCTGGTGATCTGAGGACAAAATACAGTTTCTGGTGGAGTCAATCAATGAGAAGTGTAGTCCTTTGAACACATTCTTTACTATGCAGTTGTCAGTAGCTCATTGTATGTCTCTTCAAACCTCTCTCTCTCTCTCTTCTATTTTTGTGTTAACTGCTGTATACAGTCAGAATATCATGTTATGGCAGGTTGTGCTTATAGCACAAGAGCAAGTAGAACATTAAAAAGAATTAGCAATCCATCTTAAGAAAAGTGAAGCTTGATTGAGTGCTTCTCTTCTTCACTCAAGCCCTGCCAGACTCCTTGTGCCATGCCATTTAGAAGAACTTATTTTTTTTCCTATTTCTGTAAAAATGCTATCTATTGCAATTCCCCTCAACAAACTCACCAATTTTTGTGCTGTCAGGTTTTGGAATATTGTGCCATATCTTTTTTTTCTTCTAGTAGTTGTGCTACATTTATGTTTTGTTCTCCTATCTAATTTTGGTCCTCTTTTTGTTATCCTGCCTTCAGAGTCAGTACTCGAATTTACATTGCAATGAAAATTTCAAGTTCCTATCTTTAAGTTAATGTTTCCATGAATTTAAAAAAAATAAAAAAATAAACGTTGCAAAAAGCATTTACACACTGTGGAAAATCTAAATTTAATAGGCATGCACAGGTAACAGAAAAAAAGTAGAGAAATCAGAGTTTAGTTACAGGATTAGCCATGTCTGTGGTACAGATTTGATGGCCATCTCAGTTGGGTACCTGGAATTTAACCACCAGTTCAAAATGTAATTCTTCTTAGTTGTTTTCCCAAATCAGGACAATTCCTTTAATAATCTAGAGCTGTGTTTTCATTAAAAGTAGTTGATCAGAATAAAATTACTTGGTTATGTTGAAAAACACTTATAAAGAAAGGCAGAAGCACATGATAGAGAATGTAGAAGTGTTCACAACTGTTTGCTATAACATTGCAAACTCCTTTTGTTCATACATGTCTATTATTAATTACATATATGTGTATATATTTAATGAAGGGTGCCTGTTACATAACCTACAATGTTCCCTAGAGAAGAGGGTTCTTGAAATGCGATTCTGCTCTGAATTCTAATATGGAAAAAAACCCTTTTATTTAGGACGAAAAGACTTCAATAGTTGTTTTTAACATGTTACGGTTTGATTACACTTGTAAGACAACCCAGAACAACAGCTCCAAAAAGCTTTTTCCTGGATTGTAGGAAAAAAGCAAGGAATTTCTAAGCAGTTATAGGCTTAAGGCTACCAGATCGCAAAAAAAACACCATAGTAGGTCATCAGTTTTATTTACTAGATTTTTAGTAATTAAATTTACATAAAGTACGTTATTCAGAGTGTAGATTAAAATTGAGTTTTAGGTTCTGTATGAAGATGTGTTTGATTATGAACTCAGAAAATGCATGGGTGGCAAGATTTTAAAATAAGGAAGTACCATACTTATTCATGCATACAGTAAGGTATTTGTGTGGTTACAGTGAAATAGAATGAAATTACTTCTTTTTTTTTCCTACACATACAGTATTAAACAAAATTATTTAAATTTAAGGGATAAGTGAGTAAGGAGCAAATGTTCTTTTAAATAGCATTGTCTGTCTCTTCATTATCCATGTGACATTAAAAAAATTGGTGTTCAACTACAGCAGTATTCCTCTCACAGTTGTGTTTGCTGTAAAGGCATATTGTTATAAGCTAGTATAAAAGTAAGTAATGCAAAATAGAAACAGATATTTAGAAACTTAGTCCTATCTATATGTATTACATCAGAGTCTCTGAATGCCAGCCAGCAGAGTTACAAAGCAATGGAAACTGAGCTAGCTGAAACCCTTTCAGTGTGTCTCTCTATGCTCTTTATTTAGGAGCAGATGTTTGGAGAGAGAGGATCTGTACTTAAGGCATACTCACCAATAAAGGTGCAACTGGCAATACAGACAATTGGAACTGCTTTTCTGCACAAACCTGGGGCAGGCAAGGCGCTCTATTACTGACAATGATAGAAGAGCAGAATGGAAATTAAATTGATGTTAGCATTATCTCCACCTGGGACATCATCTTACTTCTCACCACCATTTCCACTGGACATTTGCCTCCAAGAAAAGCAAAAGTTAGCTATGGGGAGGCAACTGTCATATATTTTTGTGCACCTTCTCTTCCTCTTCATCTGATGGGAAAGTATCTTGTCTCCTTAAGCTGTGGCAGTCATAAACACATATTAGTAGCGACTATATGAACAATATCTACAAAAACACAGCTGGAGAGGAAAGTAAAATGATGCTCACAAAAGAAGTTGAGAAACGGTATCCCTTGTTCCACTTCAAAAGTTAATTAGTGATGATAAACTCAGTATGATCTTAGTTTGTATAATATTGAAAATGTATACAGATTAGTTCATCAACAGTAAGGAGTAAAAATTCTAGTGCCTGAAATCAAAGAGAAAATATCCTGTTTGGGGTTCTTGCTTATTCCTTTTGCTTGCATTTGATATAACTTAGATATGAAGGATCAATTAATGTGAAACAAAAAATGTATGTAGGTTAAAAAGCTGCTTGTTTTTTTCAAGATTACAATATTATATACTTCTGCTGAGAACAGTGATGTAGAGCTCAAGATCAAAGTCATTGTGGAATATAATTCTTTTTTTTGTGAATTCACAACCATACTGTCCTTCTGAAATAAAAGATACCTTGAAGTGGGGTAAGTGGTCAAATTTAACACCTCTGTAAAAGAGATAGGCAAACCAAAAAAAACAACAAAAAAACCGTGTGCAAGTAAATTTCTCTGTCAGAGACTGAAATAGTTAATGGCTTAAACATTCTAAGATCACAAAAAGACTTTTGTCCACTGTAGCAGATGAAAAGAAACAGCAAACACCCAGCAAAGCCTACCCTTCACTGAATATGCCTACTGTGAAAGGACTTTCACATCAGATAAGTTGGTGCCAGCTATCCCAGGTGCAGAAGAGTATGCATACCTGAAGCTACAAACTGGATTTCCAGACAAAGGAAAAACAACAGGTAGATCCTGTGAGGTGGGATAATCCTTCTTATCATGTCAATGTCCTCCCTTACATGATGACTCTGCTGTAAAACCTCAAAGATATTTTACATCTGGCCTGGGCTATTTATCTCAAATGTTGGACCATGAGGGACCATGATTGATGCTGAGTCTTAGGAGACGTCAGAGACTCCTGACAAGTCCTGAGAGATGTCCCATGACACTATCCATTGTAATATACCCTGCCCTAGGGGAGGTGCAAGGTGTTCCCAACTGAGCTTGAAGTGTATAGTCTTTGAGGGTTTTTTTGGGAGGGACTAGCTTTCCCTAGCCCAAATTGATCAAGACCATCACTTCAATAGGACTGTGACCACCCCTTCAACCTACAGACATAAAAGCTGCAACTCCCATGTTTCATCACTGGATCCAGTGAGTCATGGCTATGTATATCTTAGGGCCCTTATCCTTTCTTTCTCTTTCTCTCGCTTATACATTTTCTTAAGTGTTATGCTTTAATATTGTTGTATTACTAGAGATAACACCCAGAAGAGCAACATACCTCTTTATCTCTGAAAAAAATTGTTTCAAAATGAACTCTACATATATATGTTTATTTCACATTAATCCTCCCCAAGGTATTTACTAACAAGAATCACCCAAAACTGTAACAAGATCTATGCTACCAGGCATACCCTAATTTATAGAAAATATTAAAAGACACCAAAACCAAACCAAAACCAAACCAAACCAAACCAAACCAAAACCAAACCAAAACAAACCAAAACAAGAAACAAAAAACCCACCAAAACAAAACAAAAAACCAAACCAAACAAAAACCCCAAAAAACAAAACGCCAAAAACCAAATAAACAAACCCCCCACCTCCCCCAAAAAACACATCAAAAAAAACCCCAAACCAAACCAACCAAAAAAAAAAAAACAAACAAAAAGGCCCCAAAGAAAGGGCGAAGGAATTGCTATTGCAAAGGTAATGAATTAACTGCAGGCAACTGTCTGAAAATGAGCTTGACAGCCTCTGTTCATGGTCATGTTCCATTCTGGAGTTTGTCAGAAATCTGCAACAAGTAGTTTCTTAAACTTTAGGAACCAGGAATAATTGCTCTTTATAGAAAAGAAAATATTTTCTCTCAAAAAGTTTCATAAGTATTTGATTCTATATATCATAAAATAAATATTATATATGTTTTGCAGTATTATAAACATTGTAAAATCTTTATGTTTCACTTTATATTTGTTATCCTATTTACTTGCTTGCAATACAAAATAGAGCACCCTGGTTTGTGTTTATTTTTTTCCTTTTGTTACTTTTGACATTTCTGATAGATATGAAACCAAAAAATTTGAAAATTGTAAGCTATAAATTTGGAAAAAAATAAAAAACAGTTGAAAAGGGCAGAAAATAATACAAACTATATACCTATTTTATTTATGGGTGCCAGGGGTGTTTTTTTTAAAAAAAAGAAAACTGATTTTAGAAATTTTAAAAGGCTAGAATATTTTCTAAGAAAATTGTGAATTTCTTTAAAGATTGTTAGGCTAAGCTGTCTTTATGCTTTCTTGGCATCAATAAACTTTCATTTTAATTTTCAACTATTTCTGATAATTAATGGAAAACTTACTTTTCCTCCTAAAAATACATAGAAGTTCTGATATTGCTAAATTCTCCCAAAGGAGAAGAACACAAAGTCACTGAGTCCAAATCACAGAATCATTAAGGTTAAAATTTTCTTCTTTAAACAAAAAAAATCAGAAAAAGGCACAAGATGTATCTTCTTTGGAATTTTGAGAAAAACACTAGCAACAAAATATTACTGAAACAGGATTCCTGTGGATGCAACACCTTTCAGGCTTGGCTTCTCATTAACTTGTTTGCACTTACACAAAATTAGTATTTAGCCATTGCAAATTTGCTCAGTCAGCCCAAAAGTATGAATACTTTATTTATGGCAAAAAAAGCTCTCTGGATTGTAGACTCATATAAGTTTCACAGGGAAGCTTGTCCTGTTTTACTGTAATAGAATCAGAGAATCATAGAACCAAAAGGTCAGAGTTCAGCTTTTCACCGATTATCACTCTGCCAACAAGACCATTGCACCAAGTGCCACATCCAGTAATTTCTTGAACACCTCCATGGATGGTGACTCTACCACCTTCCTAAGCAGTCTATGGATTTTATCTTTGGTATATACTTCTCTCCTTTTCGAGTTTTGTTGTTCTGGAGATAAATATTTCTAGGGCTTTGCTCCTCTTTCACTGGAAATTGAGTTATCTGTCTGGTTGTGACTTTTTTTTTTTCAAATCATATTAGGAATGTTGTATGGTATGCAGGCTGCACTCAGAAGTATAGGTGAAAAGACATGATTGTGGTGGAAGAAGACAGGACGTTTACCAAAGCACATATACGAGGTTTTCTTCATTGTGTCTTGAATTACACAGTATCATAATATATCATTTTACTGGTTCATGTAGCAGTGTTTAATTAATCTCTTCCATGGGGAAAAAATCAACAACAATAACAACAACCCAACCCCCCCCCAAACCAAACCAAACAAGAACAACATAACAAACAAACACAAAAGCAAACAACACCCCCCAACATGGTTTTGTGTTTCTGCATCCATTTATCTGCATGTATGGAAGTATAAAATACAAAGAGAAGATAAAGAAGCAGGAACAACTATGGTCTGGTTAATTTTCTGTGCAGTAATGATACACATGAAATGCTGCAAAATTGCTTCTAACCATTTCTGGTAGCTCTGATTTCCCTAGTTTCTGGGAAATGTTGATCAGGACAAATTGTATGTGAAAGCTTGAGAACATTCCTCAATTAAAAATGAAAAANTGTTAAAGGAATGCCATTTTCATGGGTCAGTATTAATTTTTTTTTAGGTTTGCATCCACATTCTGTTACCATCAGAACTTCCAGCAGAGTAACTCTATGGTTATTTTGTTTAAACACAGATTTTTTTTCTTTTATTTCCTGAAGAAAAAGTACAGATTGTTGGCACCAGTTTTGATATATTCTGTCATATCAGTTTGAAACTGTCTGGATCAAAGGACAAACAAACTTGGACTTCTGTTGTAGATATTGCTTTCACTAAGGTTTAACTACCTCTTCCACTGTTAAAGAAGACTATAGCTCTTCTGATGTTTCAAAACTCTTTCAAGAACTCTTACAAAAGCCAGAGTTATTTCTGAATATTGAAAGAAATGTGTTATTTTGCTTCTACATTTCTAGTCAAATAACAAGCTTGCACTTATCCTGTGGCCTTCTAACACAGAAAAAGAATTCTATTATTTTTTCGAAATTCTTGGGTATTTAAAAGATATTTTGTAGCTGTTTACACCTTGTTGTGTAGTTGTAGGTAGAATCACAAATTAATAGAACTGTAGAACCATAGAATAGTTTGGATTTGAAGGGACCTTAGCAGATCATCTAATTATCTCCTATAGACATGGACATCATCCACTAGATCAGCTTGCTCAAAGCCCCCTTCAACCTGATCTTGAACATTTTCAATGTTGTACAACAATGAAGTTGTATACCTTTTTCATCCACCAATACACCCAAGTCCTCTGCACCGTTGCTCTCAATCCCTTCATACTCAGTCTGCATCACTACTTAGGTTTGCCCAAACTCATCTGTAGGACCTTGCACTCATACACTTCACCTTACTGCATTTGATGAGGTTTTACGGGATCACTCTGATCTCTAATATAAAAACACTTAATTTTTTAAACAAACAAAATTTTAATGACACCGTTATGTCTAATCTCTTCTATATGTAATGAAAAATGTCTGTTTTCTATTATATTAGGAACTTTTAGAAGGTTTGCCTTGATAAACATTTTAAAATCTTTTTCTTCACAGAAAACTTCCTCTACTCTTATTTGAAGTCAGATATGGGTAACATCATGATATAAAGATGAGCTTCCAGCTGTTTCAGTAGACATAGAAATTCTCCTGTAAGATGTTCAAAATGTCTAGAAAAGCTTGACACATGCTGTCCCTATAGCATATACTGCTCTGAAAAATCTTTATGCTCACTTTTAGAAAAAATCTGTATCTTGGTCTTCATAAAGATGACAATATCTTTGTTTCTTATTTGATTGGGACTGCAGTGTTTCCAGGATGAAAATCACCACTATATGCAAAATATTTTTTTTTAATTTTCCCAAGGAAACAAATGAAATATGGAAGGTTTAGATTTAAAATAATGATGCAAAAAAGTAAAATACAGTACCTGGAAGCAAGTGATAGAAGACAGCAGCAACTGTCTAGAAGTTTGTTTAGGGAGGACAATGACAGACTTCAGTGCATAGTCAATATTCTTATTTAATTGAATATTTATTTAACATTCTTATTGTCCTTCACAATTTTAATCCTTTAGGAAACTGTATGCATATTCAGAATAGTTTGCACTTGTTTTGCTCCTTTTTTTTTAAATTAAATTGGGAGTACAATATTGATATAATAACTGAAAGAGACTTTGGAAGAGGACTAAGGAATAGATTCTAAGCGGAAAACTGCATAGAGTTCACTGAATACTGCTATCTCATCTGCAACACATGTACAATATCTTTAAACCCTGAAACAGTAACGTGCATTTTATCTTTATAAAGAGACAACAATAAGTTAAGCATGTTATAAATCAAGATCTCACCAATTTTTTTCACTTTCTTAGGTGTTGAGACATCAAAAACAGAGATGTGTAATACCTTCAGTTTCAGCCTTAATACTGCTAATCATCAGGTGACTTTATTCAGGGAAAAAAGAGTAGGTTACCAAGCAGTCCTGTAGTTATATATCTTGCATCTTCTGTGGCAGATGATACCAAATATTCTTAGAAACAAGATACTAGGTCAGCTCCAGCAAAATGAATGTAAACATATTGCAATTTCATATTGACAATAATGTTCATATGAAAGTTTTATGGAGTATTTTGTTTTAAGGAAACAGTGAGCAGTTTATAATGTCCTTTCATACAGCATATGTTTGATTAAAAACTAAATTATAACCAATATCTATACATGTGAAAGGTATTTCTTCAGGATCTGAGTACTAAAGTTATTTTTAAAACCTGTTTTTCAAGATTGTGAAAGAGGAACTATGAATTTGTAATAATACAAAATATTATCAGAAAACACACTGTCATCACTTAGTACAATATTTTTAAGGACTTCCAAAAGCACAGTTACTGCATCTAGCAAGGCTTTTTTTTTTTTTTTCAAGTAAGATGGCATTTGATTCATGAAGTTAATATTCAAGTGTACAGCTATTTAAAAGACAGGGTGGTGACATGTCGAAAAAATGGTCAAGGAGTCTCTGTTCTTTTTCAGATAGTAGTTTTATTGGTTCAAGCTTTCCATGGCTGTTTCCTCCAATCAATCATCCATGATTTACTATAACAGGACAAAACGCAAAATAAAATACACCTATCTCCTTTATAACGATGACAAGGGCATAGAAAAATGCCCCAGTGTCTGAGGACACCCCTTACTATAGAACTATGAGGTTACCTTTGTTACACTTAAAACTTTGATGTCATCAGGATATTCTGTATCTTTACAACAACACAAATTGAGTAGAAATACTTGCAAAATCCATGACTTTATACATTCCTACATTATAACCTAGTCATGCTGAAGCTCAGTAGAAGCAGAAGTAGGGATGCTCATTTTGAATGCAACATTTTCCTGATACTCTGTCTCTTTTGTTTGTTATTTTCCCTCTAAATCACCTTACAGTGATAAATCCAGCTGTTTAAGGTGTCTCTTTGGCAGGCTATCCTTTGATTAGGCAATTTATCTTTAACATGCCCAAAAAATATGTTCTCCATGAACAGTAGTTGACAGTCAGGTACTTGTACTGTGAATGCTATAGTGTACTGGCTACTTAATAGACACAGAGAGTGAGATCAGCCAACACTAATGCTCTTTAATAAATGGTCATACTCTGTACCAATAATATATTGCCATCACTATACAGGGGAAAAGATGCTGCAGGATGGGAAAACTACGGGCACATTATATTTCATATTAAATACAATTTATCAAGAACTTCCTCTGTAAAACATGGTTTGTGTCAGACAACATATACTGTGGAGATCTAAAGGGTGAAGAAATCAAGATGGATGCTGATTATTTTACAAACCCTGTGAGACAAGTGGTCTGCAATTATATGTGAGTAAAAGCAACTATAATGGAGTGGTCCATATTTACATTAAAAGTATATGAAGTATTAGTTACAAAATTTAAGACTGTGACAGACAACCACATTTTTTAAGATTCCTTAGAAATAGCAATGTGTCATATAAAACCTTATATACTAGTGATGAAGACTTAATATTCCTGGATTTCAGCCAAAATTTCAATACAGTTTTTGGTGAGGAATATTTGATCTTTAGCTTATATTGTTGGCTTTTTTTCTACTGACAAAGAGGGTCAGCACAGCACATCTTGGCCAAAAGAAGTAAATAGATAAGTAAAATCTAAACTTGCCATAATTATATAGATAATTGTCCTAGAAATATTGCTAAAGTGAAAATGCAATTTTATCAAATTTAATAAAGAAATATGTTGTGTGGGACCATGTCAAAAGCCTTGTAGAAATCAAGAACGGTGACATCAGTTGCTCTTTCCTTATACACCAATGCAGTTGCTCCATTGTCAGAGGCCACCAGCTTGGTCAGGCACAAATTGCCCTTTGCAAAGCCATATTGGATGCCTCTAATCACAGCCCTGCCATTCGTATGCCTTCATATGTCTTCCAGGAAGATCTTCTCCATGATCCTACAGGGCAGAGAGGAGAGAGTGACTGGTCAGTAGTTCCCAAGTTCTTGGCTTTTACCCTTTTTAAGAATGGAGAAAAACTTCTCCCTTTTCTTTTCAGTCACAAGGCAGTGCCATGACTTTTCAAATATTGTGGAGACTAGCTTGACAACTACACCAGACAGTTTACTCAGAACCCTCAGATGAAGGTTCCATGGATTTTCATGTGTTCAGGTTCTTCATATGCTCTCAAACCTGATTTTCTCTTACAAATACAAAACGTCTTTCCTCCAGCCCCTTCCTTGAGGCTCAGGGGCTTGAGAGATGTGCAGAGAGAGGTAACGGTTGATTTTAACCCATGTTGGCTAGTATATATTTTTTTAAAATATCTTAATTACATCAATAAGGAACAAGCCATGAAACATCCACAAAACATTTATGGCAACAGAGTAATTTTCATTTTTGACCTACAGTAGTTTTCAGCAGCATCTGTTGGAGGTTTCCAACTTATATGGAAATACAATGCATGTATCTAATACTTTGGTTTTGATCTTGCCTTTGCATTTATCACTAGAAGAAACGGCATTGAGTTGGAAGGTTGTAGGTATTTAGTAGTAAATTGTGGGACAGTTTTCAGGCTTTAAGCTGGTTTATCAGCAGACCAAGGAAGAGATGTTGAATATGTAAGCTGACTATGATAAACAGGTTTTGTTTTATTCCCCAACGCATTATTCTCAAGTGTTAGCAAGGCAGTGTTTTGGTTTTGTTTTTGCTTTTGCTTTGTTTTGTTTTGGGTTTCATTTGGTGTTTGGTTTTTTTTTTTGTTTTTTTGGGGTTTTTTATAGCCATGCCTGCTGTTATTATCATGCCATGTTCTTAAGTTAGAGACTCTATACTAAATGAGGTTTCGAAGATGATAACTGCCATTAAGGTGAGCAATATTACCCTCACAATATGAAAATAAAAGGTTGAATTTCTAAAGAAACGTGTACCATATATGAATTCCATGTTATTCAAAGAACTGGAGTTATATTTTTATCAGTAAATTGCTGAACATAGTAACAGCTGTACTGGGTTTGCATGACAAGGTTTTGATGGTGGAGGGGGTTACAGGGATGACTTCTCTGAGAAGCTGCCAGAAGCTTGCCACATGTACAACAAAGCCAATCTCAACCACCTCCATGAAGGACACACTGCTAGCCAGTAACAGCAGTAGTTCTCTGGGAACAGAGAGGAAAAAGTATTATGGAGAGGTAATTGAGGTAAGAGAAGAAAGGAGTGAGAATATATGATGGAAACACCAGGTTCAGTGTGGAAGGAGTGGCAGGAGATGCTACAGGTACAGGAGTGGAGATTCACCTGCAGCACATGGTGAAGACCATGGTGAGGCAGCTGTGCCCCTGGAGGGGGGAGCCCATGGTGGTCCATGGAGGAGCAGGTAGATGTGCCCAAAGGAGGCTGTGATGTCACAGGAAGGGCATGCCGGAAGAGGCTCCTGGCTGGAGCCATGACCCCATGGAGAGAGGAGTACATACAGGTTTGCTGACAGGACTTGTGACCCCACGGGGACCCATGCGGGAGCAGTCTGTCTCTGAATGACTGCACACCCTGGAAGGAACCCACACTGGAGCAGTTCTTGAAGAACTGTAGCCCCTGGGAAGACTGACATTGCAGCAGTCTGTGGAGGACTGCCTCTTGTGTGAGGGATCCCCACACAGAAGGACTCTCCCTGAGGATGAAGGAGTGGCAAAAACATGTGATGAACCAACCTCAATCCCATTCTCCATCTCCCTGGGCTACTGAGGGGAAGGAGGCAGAGAATCAGGAATAGTGTTAAGCTCAGGATGAGGCGAGGGGTTGGGGGGAAGGTGTTTTTAAGATTTATGTTTCATTCTATTCTGATTTGATTGGTTATAGATTCAATTAATTTCTGTAAGTTGGTTCTGATTTTTTGTGATGGTAATGGGTGAGTGGTCACTTTCTGTCTTTACCTCAACTCATGAGCCTTTCATTATATTTTCTCTTCCTTGTCCAGTTGAGGAGGGGAGTAATAAACTGGCCTTGGTGGGTACCTGGCATTCAGCCACAGTGAAACCACCACAACTGCTCAAATATCTGATTACTGTCCATACATTCTGAATTGTGATTTAATACATGCTGCTACATAAACATTGCTGTTTATTTGGTAGAGTTTCAGTGTGTCATTTAGAATACTCTGATATCTGAAGATTCTGGTATATTGTAATTATAAATATATTGTTAAATATTTTCTCTAATTTTAACACAGCATAATTCTTAATACTAATGGAATTAATGTTTATTGTACAGCCATTATTTTAGAAGGAATGCTGAAGTGCTTATTACTGAGCAGCTAAATGGTAATATCAAGTAACTGAGCACCTATATTTGGATCACCTTTGTACCCACCTCCTGCTTTCCTAATGTGTAGCTGGCATTGCTTCACCAAAGAAAAACTGTTAAACAAAGCTGACAGGAGTTAAAAAAAACCATAGGGTGATATTCCAGAGAGAATGACCTACTTGGAAGAACTTATTTCATTTTAGGATCTTTCTCTTTTTATAATGTGTGTCTCAGCCTGTTGGAGAGCTCTAAATGGTACTGTAAATTGGCAGAGTTTTGGAGAGAAAAATAACTCCTTTATCTATGGCCTGTCAACAGTCTGTATATTAATGTATTTTCTGTAGTCTTCACCAAGATAAGCTCTATGTTTCCCATGTTCATTATCTGTTATTTCAAAATCATCAGATAAAAAATCCAAACCAAAACAAGACATAAAACCTCATATCTTTTAAATTTTAAAGCTGATTTATGAAGAGAAAATCAGACTCCTTATAACAACAATTACCATTGTCACTAAACAGTCTTCTAATTTCTCAGTATTTTTTCCCCAATGGATACTCAAACTTTCTACCCTGCAATTCAGGCTGCATCATGCCTTTGGTTGTTAGATCCCAGAGTAATTGTGTACTTCACTTGCACTTTGGCATTTAATATAGGTGCCTTCCAACAGAATCATAGCATCACTGATCAATTTAAGGAGACTCATGACAGAAGACAAAAATTTCACAGGATTGGGACCTAGCCTGTAGCACTCACTCCCACAGATGCTGAGAATTCCCACAGGCTTGCTGTTTTTCAAAACTAAATATAAAACATGTTTTTATTTAGCTTTCCTCTGATAAGGTATTTTCACTTGAAGATATGCAT
Source organism: Campylorhamphus procurvoides (assembly GCA_013396655.1). Lineage (NCBI taxonomy): Eukaryota > Metazoa > Chordata > Aves > Passeriformes > Dendrocolaptidae > Campylorhamphus > Campylorhamphus procurvoides. The sequence goes on along the minus strand of WBMV01008394.1, from coordinate 102,298 downwards.
ACAGCCCTTTCCTCTACCACAGATATTTGCACACCAACACCTCCCTCCTTCACCCCCCTCAAAAGAAACAAAACAAAACAAACAACCAAAAAAACCCAACTACCAAACCCCAAACAAAAAAAAAACCTACAACCAAATCCCCATCCCAATTAATTAAGTTACATCTGTCACATGGTAAGAATGGGAGAGAAGGAGTAGAAGGATGGTTGCTGTTTTTGTGTTTTTAAATACTCCAGAGGCACTTTGATTCTATGGTGTTGAGGCTATATATGTATCTAGATAGTTAATTCCTTAGTCCTCTAAGGGAGTCACTGAAGAATAAATGTTGATATATAATTGACTCATAGACATATTGCCTTTGGCAATATGTTATAGAAATGGCATCTTGAGATCGAGGGAAACAGATCACAGATTTTAGTAACTGACACTTTGCATTTTGTAAGTTTGTTCCTATATATTTCAAATGTTAATTTGGATTATAAATCTTTCTACATTTGGGTGAGGTTGGGCTTCATCTCCTTGACAGTAACCTAGTGTTATATTTTAAACTTACAGAATTAAAATAACTAATATCACCATGAGTTGGAATAGTAAAATTGCATGTTAATTGTAAATTCACAATTAAAACTGACACTTGCTCTGACATGTGACTGCATGAACATTGTGGTGGCAAAATGCTAGCAGTGCTTTTTTGACACTGCATATATAATTAGAAAAAAAATGCTACCTCCTGTCAGGGTTTTCTGTCTAACTGTAGGGTATGTTTTCCATCTCTTTTGTTAATATTGCATTTCTGAGGGTGTTTTATTGGTACAACCAATAACAAATAGTATTTTGAAATTAAGAGGAAAGAAATTGGTTAGTGTGCTTATTGTTGCATGTATAGTACAGAAAATAAAATGGTAAATACTATAATTGTTTTGAAGGCAGAGATTCAGGATGCATTCAGGGGAGTGATTCAGTGACAAAGTCTAGATAGTTAACATTTTTAAGTTTGACTCCTTGAGGGGTATGGTACCTATCAAGCTGTCTTCCTGACAAGACAGCACTCTACTCAAGTATGAATAGATAATCCATTTAGAAGTAGTTTGTGGTGGGGGGAGAAAATCACAGAATAATATTAACCAGCAGTTAGTGGAAGGCATAACTTTAAATACAGATGGGTTGTAGCACATGTCAGGGAGACTTGTACAATTTTAGAATCTTAAGAGACCATATGTGGGGGGCAGGTAGTGGGAGGAATGCAAAATTTGTGGGTTTAAAAAATAACAACAGAAAACCTGTGGTAAAGATCTAAAAAAAGATTATGTTAATTTGTGATTCATTGCCAAATGTAACTAGAGATTCATAGCACCAATTAAATCCAGTATTCTAATTAAAATGTATTTTTGTTTTACTCCATGGAAGTTGCAGGAATTTAGCAACAATGTGTTTATCTAAACCACTTAATAATTTTAAAATTTCAAGGATGAAGAGCCTTGGGAAAAAGAGAAAGAAGGTTTTGCAGTAAAGTGAAAAAAAAAAACCCAAAAAACCAAACCAAAACAAACAAAACCCCCCAATCATACATAATATCAGAACTATGTCTGTCATGCATGCAATTTCGACCTTGAATGACTCATCGAACTTGTATTTCTTTGGTTGATTTCAATGTTTTAAAGACTGAGGATCCATTATCCCTGCATCAATTTTGTCCCCAAGAAATTTGCAACCATACTTGTAGGAGGACTAGATCTATCCGGTTACACAAGGTTTAGCTCAAATACAGTTTACTGTGAGTAGTGCTCCATGGATGCTTCAGAGTCAAAGGACATACATCTAAAGAAGATCATCAAAGGGGAGGACCAGGAGCTTAAGATGCATAACATCTGTATGTAGAAATTAATCTACAGTTGTTGACAAAACATGATCCCCCTCACATAAATTTTATGTGATGAAACATGTATTATAAGATTTTCAACTTGCCTGATATATACAGATTTGTATGGTTCTAAGTTTCTCATTTGGAATTTAGCACTCAAAAAAACCCAAACAAAACCCCAAACAACCCCAAACACTGTTAAATATGTTAGTGTCTTATCTCCATTCATGAAGGTCCTCTGATGCACAAAACCAGGTACCCATATTTATAAAAATCTTGGTGCATATAAGACACATGGGTAGTTCTAGATATTTAGTCACTTTTTACTTGCAATGTTTATTTATCAACTGGCATAATCTACAGATTTCTCATAAGTCTCATCAATTGTATTAAGAAGTTTAAATTCTGTAAACATTTTACTTGGCTTTACCTGAAGTGCATTGGAACTAACTGGCAAACACTGAGGTATTTTACTTCTTCATTATTTCAGTTTTTAAAACAGTAGTAGTGAATTGTTTTGCAGGCATCATAATGCCCCAATACAGCTTTGGGACATTCAGAGAGAATCACTAACCTGGAGAATGAGGATCCTGCACCTAGAATGGACCTCTGCTGTTTTAGAATGGGCCATGTCATTATCTGTATGAAAGGGCATATGACCTTCAGTTCTTTCATACAAAACAGAGTCAAGAAGGAGTGCATAAATTTCATGGATCACAATAGGTTTTCTAAGTACAAAATAACGACACTTACAAGTAATAAAAAAAATCAAGTACAAAATAGATCTCCTCTGAGAAAATTGTATTATCTTGTTGACATTTGGAGACCTTGTGTATTGGCAAAATGCAAAGAATTTCTCAAAATTTCCTTGATTATTTAGAAAGTTTAAATAAATTTTATACGCAATTAAAACATAGGCATAAAAAGTATTGTATTTCATATGTTACTTGCAAATAATATAATAAATTTAATAACATGAATAACACGTTAATTGTGAGTGCATCCAAAATGTAGGAAAAAATCAAAAGCATGTTTGCTATAAACTAGTAGTATAAGAACAAGTTAAATAGATTAATACTATTGAAGCTTTTTATATCCAACCTGAATTTTTCTTACTACTAGTAATGAAAATTAATAGAAGATATTTCAATTTGATTTGTTTGCTTTGCTTTTAGTTTTCTTCTTTTTTATGATTAAAAAAAGCACAAAGTTTATTCAGAAATTTTGATAGAACATAAAGTTTCTGAAACGGCTGTTCAGTCAGAAGAATGCAAGGCATACAGCTAAAGGGCTGGAGTGAGAGTGACAAAAAATGCAAGATGACCAGGGTAATAATTAGTATTAATTTTACTTATAAGGTTCCATTACTATCTCCACCCAAGTCCCTGTTGGAGAATCTATCAATATTGACATCATAATTAGACAATTGGAACCAAAGACAAAAGTATTTATGAAGAGCATGAATGCAAACAATTGCATTCCTGAGATCTAGAGAGGCGCAGCAATAGTCATGAAATACCAGGTCTGCATTGCTTATAGCCACCAAAAAATTACTCACTTCTTTGAGTTTATGAGGGCTCAGAAGGCCCAGGAAGGTGACTTCCCACACTACATAGGGCAGCAAGCAACCAAACAAATGCCCAAAACACGGCACAGTATTAGAAACAAGCTCAGAGCTCTGAAACTTTGAGGACAGAACTACAAAGTGTTGCAGACTAAAAGGCATGAAGAGTGTTATAACCAGTGACTAGTTCTGAGGTAGGGAGATCTCAGCAGAAGCAAGTGGAGAAGTAAGCAGGCCCCCAAGGGACACAGACACCTTCATCATGCAGGAGGGAAAACTGTGGTTCCTTCTGTAGAGTTCATTTTTATCATTAATTATGTAGAACTGTCCTTTATTTTGTTGGGTTAAAAATAAAAGGTTACTTAGGGAGTTTGGGGGCAGAATGACTGTGGTACTTGTTTTGGCTGGCAGTAGCACTAAAAGCCTGCAGAAAAAATATTTTGTATTAAAAAATTATGGAGCTGGCTAATATAGTTATATACTCCAGGATGTCAGACAACATCATCAGCATGTCATGTGACAGTTCTGTGCCAAGAGAAAAATTCCACGGACATCAAGAGGTCCAAAGAACCAAAAGTGTGGTCACACTTCTAAGGAAAACTGCGTAGGAAAACAACTTGCTTATTTTTGATGATCTTAGGCTATGTTTAAAGAGTATGATTAACTCCTTTTCTGTCAATGAGACTTTTCTATTCACATGCTTGTTGTTTTTAGAGAGCCTTGCAACACTCCAGCTGCTCTGGGCTGTGATAAGTAAGCATCTAAACAGAAAATCACAGCCTTAGGAGTATAAGGGTTTATGACAAAACAAATATCCCTTTTTACTTCACACAGTATTACAGAGCAACAATACCTGAGAGAAAATGCCATGAATAGCATTGGGTTTGTGCATAACCAACAGAGTGCATGGTCAGAGGCTAGGTGTGATGTACACATGCAGAGGCCTGCTGATTTTCAGCAGCACTGAGAAAGCACCCTTGTAATCTGTTTCAATGAAGCTGTGATAGGATAAACTGGAGGGGATTGCCACATTTTAGTGAGATTGCAATTTGGACTGCTGAGCATTCATTGCTAGAGGGGATGTTTGAGAAGAGAGGAGCTTATCTTTACTTTTAAGTGCAAATTGACCGATAGGAATAGAGCTTTCTCCCCTCTCTCAAACCAGTTTTAGATCAAGATTTTAAAGTCATTCCATGCAGAAGAACTGAATGCTGACACATAGGAACTTTTACTGGTGGGTAGTTTGAATGAAGATTCTTGTCTGACTGACGCTTCAAAGGCAATCAAATATTCCCCAACAAAGTTTTTCTTACCTGGTAGGTAGAGACTTTGAACAATGACCCTTGAAGATTAGGCTCTTGAGTTAATTTATAACTAACTCATTACACAAACCACAGATTCTCAAAAGTTATCAAGTTCTGCTGTGGTTAGAGCACCCTTGGGAGTTTAAAACCAACAGAGATGTGAGGTGTGGTCTTGAGGACCTGATATTTCTGAGTAAAGGGATAGTGTATGAAATAAGATTTCTTTTAATAATAAGAAGTATATAAAAAATGTCCAAATCCTCTGATGAAATTAGGATCATATAAGCAATGCTTTGCAGAACTAACATCCACATCTGTTGTTTTTTTTCCCCTCCCATCAATTGCAAATACAACTGTACTCTGCTGCATTGTGAGTGTGAATTAAACATTAGAATTTCTATGGAGACAATGAAAAAAATTATGACTTATTTTTTTGTGCAACATAAAGTAAGTTTTTATCCTATGAAATATTTGTATGCATTCTTTTTTTACCTGGATATTTAAAAACAATAATTTTGATTTAGGCTAACAGTATAGGGTTGGATTTTCAGTTTTGGGTGGTTTTTTTTGCCTGGTTTTGGAGGTGTACTCTGTCAAATACACGTAAGTTTAAAAATTAAAAGTTAACAAAATGTGCAAAGGTTTTTTTGGCATTTAATTGGTAGCTTATGTTAATCCTAAGAGATTTGATTAAAATAAAAACACAATTAGTTTTGTATCAGAATTCATAGTCATCATTTTTTTTTTGGTTACTGCAGAACAAAATATTTATGCAACATATTTATTTTCATATGCTAGTGTTTTGAACAATAATGTTTTCTATGTAAATAACTGGTCTTCCAGTAATTTAAAGTCTCTTTTTTTTTAAAAAGCTTATATATTTTAACAACAGTATTAAAGCTAACTATAAACTTAACTAAGAGAAAAACTATTGAGAAAAATACAATCATTATTTGTTTACGTTAATTAAGAAATCATATAGTAGAGAGGAGATATCTTTTTTTTTCCTTCCAGTAAATAGCTAAGTATAATTCTATAGGCCTGTTTGTATTTGTAAGTCCACTGGTTCATAGTGCATTTCATTATCAGAATTAAGTATAAAACGTAAATATGTTTCTGTCCTGGTTTAGGAATGGTGTGAGACACTGAAATGGTTTATGTCTTAACCATTGTCAAAATCAAGAAAGACTTTTGTCAACTGTAGCAAACTGTGCAAAGAAGCAATTTCTCAATGAAGCTTGCCCCTCCCCAAATTCCTTTCCCACCCTGGACTTCTCACACATGGGACTTCCCTTAGCATCATATGGTCTTCCCTCACCACCCTGGGCTTCCCTTGACAGATCCAGGCTGCAGCTATCACACTGACAGGACTGGGACTCTCACCACCATAAGACCACAAGAAAAGGATCAATGGGACACCATCAGAATCCACTGAGTGGTGGCATTTTTTTTTTAACTTAATATGTGTCTCTGTTACTCTTTTCTCTCTCTTATTCTCTCTTTTCCCTATTTCTTTCTATCTCTCCCTACCTCACATATACTGTTATATAAAATTCATACTATTGGCTTCAGCATATGGTCTTGTGTCCACCTTAATTCAGGCAGAGCATCTCTTTAGTAATTTTTAAGAACCTGGTCATAATAAATGGTAGTTGTCAGTTTAGTGCTTCCACTGAGACTCTCCAAACCACACTGTCAATCACTTATCACACTCCCACTTCCCGTTCCTCTCCGTGCTGCAGCAGAATGGAGAAGAAAATTGGAGTCACAAAAGTAAAGATCATGGGTTGAGGTAAGAACAATTTACTGGAAACAGCAATGAGATAAGAAAACAAATAGTAAGAACCACAATACTAATGACAGATGGTAGAAAAAGAGAAACATTATTGCTCACCACAGATACCCCTGACAACAGCCAATACTTAACTGCTCTCTCTGCCATGCTACCATACTGCTCTCTCTGGCTCAGAACTGATGTAACTCAATAACTCCCACGGGCTCAGAACTGGGACCATCCCACCACCCTCTCCAGTATGCTTACTTGACCAGACCAGTCCTTTTCCCGAAGAGAGACTCCTTTCTCCCTGTCTTCAGCAATGATGTGAGGCGGTGCAGAATAATCTCTGGGTCCTAGCCACTTCTCTCCTTGTTACTGCAGAAATTAAAGATGTCCTGGCCAGAATCAGAACAGTTTCTATGTTTATGCTTTCCTCCTTTTCTTCTATTTGACATAAAATGTTTGGTTAACATGAAGGACAACACAGTCTGGAAGTGTCTGCCCAGAGCAGACTCAGGAAGACCAGGTTTTTCCTAGGCAGTTGCCCTCTGTCTCTTCCTCCAGGTGTCTGATAGAAATTTTGTACACTTCCACTCCCAGGAAGCACCTCTGAATTGCTCATCTAGTTAACAGCTTCCAGATTAGCCCATTATTCACTATCCTGTGAGCCAAGCAGACTGAATCCATGAATTTTCCAATGACTAAAGTAATATATTTTCTGTATTCTCCCAGCTTTACTTTGGAGCTCTGACATTATTTTTGGTCAGTCAAAATTATCTGTTAATACATCTGTCTGTTTTCTTGAGATGAACTATTCTTACTTCAGACGAGCCAGTTTTCCTGACTTCCTTTGCTTTTAAGAGCTGCCTTCCCTGGTATGTCCTATGCCAGTTGAAATTTGTTCTAAAAGTAGATTTGATCCTAGAGTCCTCCCCTCATGAACGTGCCACTACTACAGCCAAGACTGATTATCACTGATTGTCACACTTCCATCAGTTCTTCTGTATTAGAGAAGCTAGCTGTGAGAAGATCCAGCTGCGCGCCACTGTTCGTTGGACTGTCTAGTACCTGTATCATCCTCCAGAAATCTTCTTGATTGATTGTGTTTCTAGTAGATAGTTGCACTTTTACTCTCCTAACATGTAAACTTGCTATCAGTTCAATGAGCATCCAGAAAAGAAGACACAGTCAAGCACTCATTTCATTTTTTTCTTAGTTATGATTTGTGAATATATTTAAAAAAAACCAAACAAAACAAAACCAAAACCAAACCAAACCAAACCAAAAAAACCGCAAACCAAACAACAAACCCTTACTATAGAGAAGATAAGAGGTTTAATCTATCTTGTAAACATCATTTAATGTCCCTTATATACAAAGTTTCAAGCAGCTAATTATATTTTAAGGACCAGATAGACTACTTTTAAACTGCACCCTAAGGTTTCTGGAGTTTAAATCCTTCACAGAATAAAAGCTACTTCTTTAGACTCAATTTTGAAATGAAGCTCAGTGAATACTAGTTAACACTCCCATGTTTTCATCCTTGTGTCCACCTATATGCTCTCCTCTGTGAGAGTGGAGATTATGGAACTGAAACAAAAGCTGACAGCAAAGACCAATGTTCTTAATAAAGGTTAGAGAGTTTTCAAGAAGCAGTTTCAAACATAAATAAGAGGATTGAAGTTATATATAATGGGTTTTTTCAAACAGAATTGAGAACCAAAAACTTGGAAAATATCTTATCAGCCCAAGATGCCATGGTGACTATATTGATATATGAAGCTAAATCATTTCATGGCTAAATGAACAGAAAGGTGAATATGATGAAGGTGAATAAAATTATTTGCATTCCAGACGGCCCGGAATCCAATGATAACAAACTTCCTGAAATTGTTAGAGAAAAAAACTCTTGGCAAATATTTTGCTTTGAATGTTTCAAATTGTTCAGTCAGTGGTCGACTCATGTAACAACCCAAAGTTGAGAAGTCAGTGTAGGAATATTCTTGCCACCCATTATAAGAATTCAGAGAACAAGAAGTGAGAAGTGTCAGGAAACAAAGTATGGGATATCCTGAAAGAACAGAACACATGAATCCCAAATATATAGACTTGATTCCTGAATTAGACTGGCTTAGTTCTGTAAAAATACAGGAAGTGCAGAGATTTATAAGGTTTGTGTTATCTACAACCACCTACCTGCAAGATAGAGCCCTGGCAATTATTTTACTTTCCTTCACCATTATTCTGGGAAACAAGTAGTTTCTTTATGAGCTGAAGCTAAAAGTTAACCTTCTCTGAATGGTAAATCTACTGATTTTCTGTATACGGTTGCAAATTGCAAAGAACTTCTGTTTTGTAATGGTCATTTCCTTGCTTTGAGTTGATGTAATAAATTATGGTGTTTACACACTCTGCAATGGCATGTGGGCCATATCAGAGGTTGTATTTTTCTTTTCACTTATTTGAGTTAGAATGCACAGATGCCATGGGCCTAGTAGTCCCGCTGCCAGCCTGAGAAGGGCAAAGAGTCTTGTCCTGGCCATAACAGATGGGGATAACTTCTCTGGGGCTGTGCCAAGGGTTCTGTTGCTTAACTAAGGCAGAAATAAGAGCCTGACCTGAAGTTTTTAGTGACGGGCTAAATAATGGATCATAAGGTAATCCTATTCATATAAGCTACCAAAGTAAAAAACATCTTTGTCACCATATCTTTAGTGTTATGTTTGGAGTATTTAAGACAGGTCCCAGAACTCAAAAACATTAGTTTAAATTTCTTTCACACTGTAAACTTTTCATAACTTGATTTGTTTTAATAACCTTAGCTAGAGTTGGAAAGGTTTTATTTGTTATTGATTCTTTTCAGTTAACAAGCAGGTCACTCAATTCTTTAGAGATTCTGGTTTCTTTGGAGCAGACATTCTATTGTACTACACTGTCATGATGCAGTTTAAAGAAAAAGGTTCCTCTCTTACTCTTATACTACTGAACCTCAGACTATGATATTGGGGGAACTCATCTGGAAATACTCATGGACCTGATTCTGACTTTGTAAAACCATTGTACATCCAGTCCAACAGTAATGAAACTAGTGTAGAGGAGATCATAATCGGGACTTAAAAGACAACCTTAGTCTTTATTATACATTAAAGTTTAAGACTTAAAAACAATACCTTAGAATCTGTTGGTTTTCTTGCAATCTAGTAATCTCACCGGGAGTGTGAATTTTACTGTATAACCCTATGGAGTCTATTACCCTTCTCTATCACAGATAGAGCAGTGTTGGAATATACATTGATTTGGTTCTTTCTCAAGTAATTTATTAGAACATGGAAAGCATTTTATATTTCTGCAATTCATGGTTCTAACCACATTTTCTAGGTTAAGGGTTGTTTGTATTTGTGTGCTGTGTTGTTATAGTATTGTGTTGAGCATAAACATTTTTAGGAGACATTCTAAATAGGTAAAACAGTCCAAGAGAGTGTGTACAGAAAGGTTTTTCTAGTGACAAATGAAAGTAGAACTTCACCAAAAGTTAGAGTAGAAATGCTTAAATTTCCCAATAAGCTCTTCACGCTCTTTTCACTTTCATTTTGCTTTTTGTACTCAGTAGAGCAATCAAATTTAACCCTGACTCATTCTGAATCCAGCAAAGTACATTGGAATTTCTGGATAGCAAGTTATTCTAAGTCCAATAGTGGAAAGACAATACCATAATACCTCTTGGTTTATCAAAGTTACTTGAAATATGAAAATAATCTTATAATAACAATAGATTGATTTATTATGTCATGATATACCTGGCAGAAAATAGACTCTATCTGATTTTCTGTGAATGATTTTGGATGGTATGAACAAGAATTACTATGCTGTGCCACTAATCTGTGAGAACACTAAAATCTGTGAGACCTTCACACAGTCTATGCGCCAGTTTCTTTGTGGTATATTCGGTGCTTCACACTGAAGAGTTCCCTGTTTATAATAGATTAAATTTCAACTTTTTTAGCATTTAACATTTATAATTCTATAGTTTTAGACATATTTCTCTCTATGTAATCAAGAAAAAAAATGCAGTGGGTGGGTGAGCTATTTTCTGAGTGTGAGTTTCACCTCTTGGAAAAGTATTAGTGTTTCTTTGAGAATACACTTACAGAGAGAATTGTTATTAGGAAATTTTAGTATGGAACTTTACCCAGAAAAGTAGGCATTTTCATCTGCTGAAATGCTTAATGAATTTTAACTTTAAAATGTTTTTAAAATAGTTTTTTCTTTGGCACATTGTTATATTATTTTTCCTATAAAACTTCGAAGCCACTCTATTGAGTATGCAAACTCTGCATCACATCTTAAAATATTGCCTTCTCTGGTAATATTTTCCCAACAGCAGTGACACTTCAGATTTAATTTGCTTCATCCATAGGCCCTAATGTTGCTTCACCATCATTATGCTTGCCAGCACCAATACTGGCACTATAAAGCTGTGTGGAACTGTATCACTTACCTAATGTCATAGCAAATTGCTGAAAATACTGATCATTCAGGCCCAGGTCATACAATTTCTCTCATCTATCCTCTCTAAAATAAAGTTTCACTTTGACCTAAATTTTCCTTTGCTGGTAGATCTAGTATTGCAAATCATAGACTTCTAGACTGCTGACTCATGAAAACAGTTTTATAGGAAGGTGATTTCCATAAACAAGAAATGGCTTTTAGATTTATCTGTGGGTACATCTACTATTTCCCCTCCTCTTTCTTGTTTTTCTTGTTCTCTCTTCATCTGATCTTTTCCTTTTTTTGCATCTCACAGTTCTTGGTCATGTTCAAAAATATGCAAAAATATGCATTATGTTTGTCAATTTTTTGCTAGTAACTTCATTGATGACCTATATTTTGAGGAAACGTGAGATAATTCCTGTTAGCTTCCTACAGATATATGCAATAATACATAGAGGATTTTGTTCAGTTTTTACGCATAAGCTTATGTCATTAAGTTTCTTTTGATCTTTCAGGTATGTTAGGAAATTAGAGGCATTGTAGCTGACCAAACTCTGCTTGGCACCCCAACATGTTTACTTCTTCACATCTGTATGGTGACTCCAATAATGTTGTAATTTTTGCAATACTTTTCATATTACACACACTTTTCCATGAATAGTTTATACTCTATTAGATTTAAATGAAAAAGTTGTTGAGAATATTTTGAGCTATGAGTCCTGGTCTTCAGTGGAAGCTGAGAGCTCTTAAGTACTATGTACAACTAGTATCTGAGTTAAATCTGAGTTATTTTGAGTTAAGAATAGTGTCCTATTTGCAGATATACACTTATTTGTGCAATGAAAGGAGCAAAGGTATAACTGGGGCTAGAGTATAATAAACACTCACGCCTTCAATTATGGTTTCAAGAGGTAGTACTAAAAACACCAAAATGAGTATAAATCTTAATTTAAATAGGCTAATGAAACCTAACTGGACTTTAGGGAAGAAAAAGAAAAAAAAACAAAAAGAGAGAGAGAATAAATTAACCTTTCACCAAAAATTGAATTAGACAGAATAAACATTCCTCTTTACCAGACACTATGAAACACTTCTGACAAAAAAAAAAGCCCCTTAAAAAGATAATTATCCTTACCTTAATAGAACCCCTTTAAAATAATTATTTTCACTGAAGATTTTATTCTTCACCTAATCTGTATTAAAAAGTGTTTTAAAAGCCATATACAGAACATTTTAAGTTGCATAGTTTGGTATATTGATTCCAAGGCTATAAAACTTTTTTAATTCATGGAGAAATTATAGAGATACCCATCAAACCCTAAGATTAGAAGGTAAAATAATCAGAGGGGTAAGCCAAGAAAGAAGGTATTAATCGTTCATGAAGACATGATGATGTAGAAAATGTCAGCATGTATTACATCAGTCCACAAATTAAAAATAACATACTTATCTGACACACATATCACCAGTATGTAATCAAAGGCTTTTCTTTCCTTAAATCATTAGTATAATAGAGATGAAGGTCATTAGCAAAACACCATTAAAAGAATTATGATATTTTTTTTTATCATGAGATACTATTTCCCTGAAGGAGGTCTGCCATAATTTATCTTGTTTTTTTTTCTATAAGTATTACTTTATTCTCGCATCTTCACATTTTAATACTTCATTTCTTTTTATTCAAGCATAGAAAACATATGCTTAAGATATATCTTGGAGGAATTAGTGAAAAAAGAGGCTCCAAGGTGAGAACATTGGTTTTTTCCTTTAATTTCAGAAATCTAAAGTTATCTTCAATCTGTACTCCAACCATATAAGAAATGCAAGCAAAATATCAGTAGGTGGATTAATGAAACACTTGTCAAGCTCTTCCCAGGTTCTCTGCTTAAGAACAGAGATGAGGTTACTCATTTGGAGACCAGTCCTGTTCTCACTAAATTAAATGGCAAAATCTTGCTTTATCTTCAGTATTGCAGACCAGAATCTAAATCCATAGTAGACTAAAACCTGATTAAATTTCAATGCATGTTTTAATGCAGACTGAAATCCCTGGAATATTTCAAGGCTCACATGAACATCAGTATTGATATACTTCTCACACATATGGTCTGTTCAAATAGGCTTTCACATCTAATATCAGCTGATTTGAAAAGGCATAATAATAACACAAATATATATTGGTAGAGTTCTTCGTATTTATTTCTTGGTTGACTTCTAACACTTAGACATCTGCTTTGACACAAAGACATTAAGCTGGTTTTCCCTTTTCTTGTTTTCTCCTTAGCAGGTTGCCTAGCCAGAGAAAAGTATATTCTGTAGAATTGCACTGAAGATCATTAGTGAATGATTATTCTAGTGAAACAACAATGGACAGCAGTTCTACAAATTCAAACATAGATGCCTAAATAGAGTTTTAGAGAGAGGGGGCACAATACCTTCAGACTGCCAGATTCTAACGCTCTGACCCAGGCTCTACAGTTCAAATGTTCAAGATTTCCACCTGACATTATTAAAAATAATTCAGTTCTTTCGTGAAATGTGAAACTGTTAACACATAAGAGGTTAGGAATAATAAAGGAAAAATATGGCATAAATTAAAAAATACTTTCTAGGTAATGGGGATATATAGACCCATTTAGTCCCTTGAACAAAAAAGTCAATTAAGAAGTTATTCTGTGACATTTAGTTCTAATATTTTATTTTTCTTAGACAATACTACCAGATACTAGATTGGAAATATGGTTGTTTTTCTATAAATGAATATAGTTAATATATAAATGTCACTGTCTTGAAATGAAATTTTATTTTTTCCTCATTAATATGTCCTGTCATGCTTCCTGAGCTACAGCCCTTCCCCAGGAAAAATTCGTATTATGACCCATAAGGTGTTTGGCTCATGGGTGCATAACTAGTCATTTGAATGCAAGGAAACTTCATTTCAGCAACCTGAAAATAAAAGATTATGTCAGCAAGTACATTTTTAGGAACTCTGCAATACAAAGGTAGGAAAACACTTCCTCAAAAATAAATTCCTTTCATTTTGTAAGAAAGCTAATTCACGTATAATGAATGCAATTATTTCTTAATTTCTCTCATATGCCCATTTGGAGTGTGTATAGTATACAGAGAGACTTTTAACACAATGAGCAATTATGTTTTACACACAGTGAGAGAAAAATACTTATAAGTTCCCTGTCCCCATTAAAACATGATTATTGTGAAAGTGTAACGCTAGTGCTGCGTAACTTCTCATTTCTATGTTTTATTTCCTCCTTGAAATAAAGTATTTAGCACTGACCAGTGTGAGTAAAGAGCAGCTATGAAGAGCTTCTATTGAAAACCTGTGTCAGACAAATTAATCATGTGAGGATATCAGGGCTTCAGAGCTACTTGCAGGCATCTGCTCTTTCCAGAAATGGACCTTTTTGCCTTCCAGGTGGTTACAAATTGCTGAGTCATCTTTTCAGTTTCCTGCAGGAGATGTTAAACACTGCCCAGAATAAAATGATCAAGAGCAGTTTCACAAAATATTTTTTGCTATGTATTTTCCTGTGGACTTCCTATTCCTCTTATCTCATAAATTTTATTTTGTGATGGGATGATCAAACTTCTTTTTGTTCATTGTGGTCATAAATACGCTACGCACCAAAAAGTCTGCTGCTTTTCTTTGCAGATGTTAGTCCACAGAAAGCAGAGGTCTGAGGACAGAAGCTGGTTGGAAAAAAAAGAAGGATGTGAGCCCACAGAGACCTAAAGATGGAAGAAAAATGCGATGATATTTTGCATCTTAAAATTGTCAGGTTTGCAGTTCTTCTAGGTTTGCATTTTCTTTTTCTCAAGCTTCATTATAATTTTTTTTAAAATATACAACCTCAGCCATACTTTTCATGCATGGCTTGCAAAAAAGACATAGATTATGCCCCAAAAGAAGTGCTGCTGATATAAAAAACAGCATATTTGCTACTAAAACTAAATTCTAAAAAAAGCAGATATGCAAATCACCTTTCCCACTATATTAGTTGGGTATAGCTGCAGCAGAGTCTCTATGTTAAACTTCTGTTATTTCAGACAGTAGAGGTCATAAAATCTGGTAGACACCGTGGCTTGGAGATTTTCTTCTTATATATATTGACTTTCAAATTGATATTTGGAACATTTTATTTTTATTTCTAGTTAATTGGTATGTGATTTTGCATCCACATGGATTTTCTTCCAGGTGCTCTCATGTGGCCAACTTTGCAATACCTTCTAATGTTAAATTCACTCAGCCTTCACAAACTTTAAAAAGCTGTGTAATGCTCAGGATGCAGAATAGGTGGTTCATTTGAGCTTCATGGTTAATTATCATGAACCTCTTTAAGATATGCTACTACACAAAACTTTTGTACTTACAAAATATAATATATATCAATATATTACTCCTGGAAAAAATTCATAATGAATTGCAGGAATAAGACACAGTAAGCTGGGAAAAATCTAAGTCAAAGTAAAAATTATGGGGAAAAACTGAAAATTGAAAGGAACATAGGAATGAAAGACCTATCATTTCAATTTGATAAGAGATGTTAAGATGTTAGAATCCCTAATTTTCTACTGCATTTAGCAGGGGTTTAGTGTATACATAAAATCAGTTTTAAAACCATTAGCAATGCCATATTTAATTACAATTTAAACCAATACTTAAAAGTGATCTACCAAAGCGTAAAACGCCACTGTGAGGAAAAAACGGGGAGGGAAATCCTTTTCTGTTTTTTATTGCCCTTCCCACCCCTCCCCCCAAACTCTGAACCTTCGTGCGTCAAACTAGGTCAGACTGAGTTGAACTGAACCTTAAAGAAAAGCCGGTAGTACTCAGTACCAGGTGTGCCGAAGCTCTTCATCGCCTCTTTTCTTTTAAGGGCAGCGCTGTAGTTCGGGCAGGGTGAACTTCGGAGATGAAACCCTACCCGCAGGTGGACGGCGCGCCCTCTGCCATCTCTAAGATGAGAAAGATGCCCTTCCGGCCCTTTTTCGGGTTGCAGGTTGACTTCGTCCCCCTGACCTGCTGCCGAGGGCTGACCACGGGCCGCCCCCGCTCGCCCACCCGATGCCTCACCCGCGGTCTTCCCCAGGCGCAGCCCTGACTGCGCTGAGCCCTTGCAGAGGCTTAGGCCCGCGCCTGCCTCTCCTCGGGCTTAACCTGGTGCTAGAGCACGAGGAGGCGCAGCAGCCGTGGAGTAGCAGACGGCCAGCAAGGTGGAACGGCCCAGTTAGGGATTGGGAAACGCGTATCATGGAAAGAAATCACCTTGATCATCCCCGGGGAGGGGGTCAGGAGGGTACCCGTGGAGCATCTCTCAAACCCCAGAAATCAATAAGGAAGTACTCGGTATATTGAACAAAGTTTTATTTTAATGCAGATGAAATGAAAATTAAAACAAACAAACAAAAACTCCCAAACAAAACCAAACCCCCCAAACAAAACAAAAATCCCCACCTAAACAAACAAACAAAAAAACCCCCAAACCAAAAAACAAAACAAAAAAGAAAACCAACCAACCAAACCCCAAACCCAATCAAACTTCACAAAACACAAAGATAGCCTAACAACTAAATTCTGTAGTTTAGTCTTTCATAAACGGTTTAAGATCTGCAAAAAGCATTTGAGCATTGTTTCGAGGAGGCAAATAATGGCAAATGTTCCTCTTGGAAGATAGTATTGACCTACGTTAGAAATACCCACTTAAATTAAAATTCGATGGGATCTATTTCCGGAAAAAATCTTAATTAAAAATAGCGCAAACACAAAATTGTATGCTAAACAGAATGAAAATCCCCACCCCGTCTGTTCTCAGACAGCGTAGTGCTATCAGTGGAACTGGAAACCTTACAGCACTCACCCCAGAGTTTTTCTGTAAAGAAATGGAGAGGGGGGAGGAGGGGCAGGGGCTCCTACGGGTCTCGTTGCTGGGAGATACTTTGAGGGCAAAGTAAAAGTGCCCCTTGGGATCAGCGCTCTGCGGCTGCCGCCACCGCCGTCTCTGAGAGGCTACAGTATCAGACGGAGAAGAAAAGAAAGGAGTTTGGAGTTGATGTACATGCCGGAGCAGCACTAAAAAGATATAAGATATCGACACGCTCAGCTGCATCTTGTTAAAAGCTTCCTGCGGGTTGGCAGAATGAAATCTTTATTTAAAATACACAAACTATCGTCAGGGGAGGAACGGAAGGGAAAACACTAAAAGGGCCAAACGCAATGCTTAACCCACCGGTACAAGCAAAACAGGGGAAGCGATGAGATTTGTTGGGGCGAACGGAAGAGGGCGGAGGGTACCCTCCTTGCAGCCCAGCCACAGCGGGCACCTGGGGACTCGGTGTCTCCACTCAGCTTTGGAGACTTTGTCTTTGATGGTGATAATGATAGTTGCTTCTGGTACTCTGGAAAAGGGACTTATGAATACCAGAATGTGTGCTCACATTTGGGTGTGAATGATAGGAAAACGTGCCTCGCCACCACACCCACAGCAGAGCTCGCTTAAGTAGTGGTAATATTATTATTTTATTATCGCCAGCCGGCGGCTTTAAAGGTGCATTATTTTAATGCATTATTAATTGTTTTCTCGGGGAGAGAGGAAGAGGGGGATTAGGTTTATTATTACCAACAGCGAGGAGCTCGTTCCTGCCGCACACGCCGGGGAGCGCGGTGGGAGGAGGCTGCGCCAGGGGAGGCGGCTGGCGGAGCGCGCCCCGGGCTCGCTGCGCGGCTGTGGCGCGCACACGCGGGGCTCGGCGCAGCCCCCGCCGCGCCCTCCCCGAGCCCTCGGCGCCCTCCC
>WBMV01008394.1:34221-84369 GCA_013396655.1 Campylorhamphus procurvoides | reverse complement strand
AATATTAGGGTGCAGAATCCCCGAGCCGGGAAGCGTTTTCTTTTTTTTTCCTCTCTTTTTTATTTTTTGATATATGTATATATATATTTAAATCACCATGAGAAAATATGTATCTTTGGAAGAATGAGTCTTGTCGGAGTCTGCTCTGAAACCGGCGATACCCCCCAGGAGCTAGCGGCAGCGTTGCTGAATCCCATCAAAACAGAACTGCCTGATGTGGCATGTGCTTCTCTCTCTTTGCAGTTCCTTCTGGGCCTGTGTGGACTAGGGGCACAACGCGGCGCCTGACTGGCAGGAGGGGAAAGCGGAGACTCCTTCAGGTTTCCAAAGAGGTCCGAGTGGACAGCATTAGTAAGTAAATACTCTGTGCTTGATTTCTGTCCTTGTGTTCTCGGGCTGCTCCAAACCTTTTCTCAACGTTCACACACATGTATGCACACACATATGTCTTTATATATGTATGTGTGTATGTATATATATGCCTTTATTTCTATTTTCAGGTTACTGTTCTGGTCAGAGAAAAACTTGGCTATGCCAACTTGAACTGGTTGAACATGAAAGTGTATTAAGTGGTTTGGTGGTCTCATGAGAAAATTGTGACTGAACAGTTGACTAAAGAAAGTGAGCGTGGCAAGTACTGTGTAATGTCTACCTTAGTTCAAGTATAGGTATGTGGTAGATTACAGGCAATATCTAAACAAAGAGATGTTCCCTCAGGAAGGGTCTACAGCATGCCCTGACCTGCAAAGGAATACTAGGTGACAGGGCATTCAGTTTAATTTAAAATATAACTGAGTTATAGATACTAATAGCATTTTTAGTCCATGTTTCTGAAGTTCCTAAATTTTTCAGCAAGTTTTATAAATTTGAAACTACTCATATTTTTTTCCTCTAGTGAGGATGACAGTTTCAGACAACAGCTTTGCTTTCTAAGTGCTTTTATGGGACATATTCAAAGGCACTGATGGCACTGCTTTCAGTAGGTGAGAAAGATGCGGGGGAAACAGATAAACTCATTTAAAAGGGTTTCATAAGCAGTGGGACTGAGATTTGCTGGCTGAGCTGTAGAGTTGACAGAAGGTAAAAAGATAAAGGTATGGCATAAAGAGCCTGCTGTTAGCTGTTCTGTGCTAAATATATCTGCATCTGGGAAGGAGAACTTTTGCAGGCGTTATTTCTCTTGGGACACTGGACTCGTCATTGACATTTGCTGCATCTCTGGTAGAGAAAACAGCTCGTGCTAGTAGTTGAGGGTTAACTGTTTCCTAGGTAGAGAAGAGAAATAAGAATGACAGGTATGTCAGTGAAATATTTGCTCTTGTTCGCTAATACTTAAATAAAACCTTAGTGTTATGCCAGTAGAAATACAGTTGAGTCAGGTGTTTTGAATGTCCTGAAAGGAATCAATAGCATTTCAGCATTTTTTCTCTATTCCGGCCAAATGGACTTGGATTTAAATTCTTCAAGTGGTGTAGCTATTGTTGGGAGAATAGGGATTTGAATTTGAATAAAATAAACTTACCTCTTTACAAATTCTTGTCAAATTTGGGTTATTTTACAGTAAAAATTCAGAGTAGCAAGTGGGTACTGTAAAGAAACTGTGCAATTCAATTCTCTTATGTTTAATGTCTTTATTGTTCACCCAAAGAGAATAAACTTGTGTCATTAGAAGCCATTGAACATGAATTTACAAATTCATTTTAATAAACTTCTCAATGTGAAATTCATGCATTTTCAGGTGTAATTCAAAATCACAACTAATAAATATCATAAGGAGTGAAAGTTTATCAGGTCAAATGAAATGCATTTCTTCATGAAGTAAAAGATTCAGTTTATGTCACAACAGTAAAGATAGCTGGACAAAATTTGTTTAGAAAATAAATGACATTCAGAGTTGCTTTCAGGTATTTATAATCTTAGAGCAAGGGGGAATTACAAAGCATAAACTACAAGCTCCGAGATAGTGAGTCTTGGTGAATTTTGTATTGCATTACAGTGGTCTTTGGGTAATTAACAGTAAGATTTATGACAGAAAAAATCCCTGATGAACTTGTGAACTTGAAATTAAATGATAACATATTTGCTGGCTTAGTAAGGAATCCAACTGTTATCACTGTAGTACTACAAATTTACATTTCAGTTAAAAACAAAGTGGGGTTTTTTGGTGGTTTTTTTTGGTGTTTTTTTTTTTTGTGACTAGGCAACATTTGACATGGCTCATTGATGTGTTGTATTTCTTGAGGGCAGAGAATTAAAATAATATATCCAGCTAATTTGCATGAACTGTTTTGAGATTGCATGCAGGGAAGTTTGTTAGGTCAAGCTTTCAGTTCTACTAGGTTGTCCCAAACATGCAGCCTTGCGATGTTGAATGCACAGCAAAGTGTCTGTTTTACAAAAAAAAAAAAAAAAAAGATTAAAATATGTTTGATCAACCAGGAACTACACTGTGTAATTTAGCTTGAATCACAACATACTCAGTTACTTTATTAGTTTGGAGCATGCTCTTCATTATTTGTTTTTGGGATTTTCTTTAAATCTAGGATATGTCCTAGCAATACTTTAGCATCTGTATGAAAAATTACTCGAGACATGGACCACTTTTTCTGTAATTATTACTGTGGGAAATAACCTATATCAAATCAGGGCAATAAAATTTGATACATATTCTATTTTATTATATATGTAGGTACAATCTCAAATTGTTGTTATAGGAGAATGTCAAATTGGGTCAGTTTAATTCAGAAGAAACAACAAAGGACTTAAAAAAGACCTATTGCTGTGAAGATATAAAGTTGATGTAATAAAGTTGCATATGTCAGCAGTAATGTTCTTTATTATGCAATTGTTCTTGTTATTCAGATAAGATAATGGTGCAATGAAATATATAAGAAGTCTACAGGGAATGAACAATTAATTCCTCTAACATATGCTTATTTAAGATTTCTTACTAATAAAATCCTACATACCTGCATTGGTTTTCCAGAGGTAAAGTCAAATAACTGCCATTATTAATCAGCATACCAAGATCCTACCAAACTTTGTAGTGATAAACTGTCATGTAAAATTATGGCAGTGCATTAATTCTTTGTTTAATATGGCTTTGCTGAAGAAATTCCCAGTCCAGAAACAAATGTGGTGCTTGATGGTGAAAACTATTTTGAAATGGAAAGCGTGATAAATATCAAATGATACACTGATGCTTTAATCAGGCTTGCTGTGTCCTCTTTTAACAACTTATTCAGCATTAATAACTTTTATATGTATAGGTGCTAAATCTGGAGGTTTAAAGTATTGTAACTAGTTGGAGAAACTAAGATATAATTGGCTAAATTGCGAAACACGTGAATTCAGCATTTTGGCAAAGGTCACTAATACTTCTCGTGAGTCAAAGCTTGTTTAGTGTGAAAACAGATTGGTACCTGAATCCCGCATAATTAGACTATCCCTTTAAAGGCATTGTAACCAACAAATATTAATTTAATGGTGACATTTATGTGGATGATCTGTAATTTAGTGTTGAATTTTTTTATCTGTACTCAAGGAAGACAGGTTTTTTTCTGCACTACAAGGAATCAGGAGAAACTGGCTGGGGAGGAAGAAACATTCATAGTACTTTCTTAAAAAGGAAAAAACAACCAACCAAAAAAAAAAAAAGGCAAAGCAAAAAGGCCATAGGGAGATCTCAGATTCCAAAGCATTTGGGCTGGAGAATGACTTTCCGTATGATGTTTTGGGGTGTTTTTTTTGCCATACATATCTTATTTGGTCATTAGTACTAGAAGTTTCTTAAAGAGCTTTTATGTAATCACTTTTTCTTTTAGACTTTCCACTTTGCAGTTTCACAGCTGTAATCCTAACAAACTCTTAACAAAGTTAACAGGGGATTTTATGTCACAGTGCTAACATAATGATGAAAATAGGGTCACCAATTATTGACAAGGAGTGCATTTGGCCTGTAAGTTTTTGGACATATCTGACTGTGCTGAAAAATGTTTAGTAGCAAACAGATGGATTTAAAATTCCAATAAGCAGTAGGCATGAATTAATTAATTCACAAACAGGAATTAAATGTTTTAATAATAAAGACTAAGAGAAGGAAACAGACACAAGATTAGGCTAATGGATAATGGAAAATTTGTTAGCATTCTTAATGCTGTTAGATGCTGTTTCATGTTCAGTTTATCTGTTCTAGTAACTTCTTTAGAAAGATTCAGAATAAAACAATAACAGAAAAGCAAGCAATAAACAGAAAATTGCAGAGAATTTACTACTACTTTTATGGTCAATATTAGGTTGAATTGCTCATCTATTTTCATTTGTTGTCAATAGTTGCAGAAACGGTCCTATTTATCTTACATTTCTATTCTATTAAATATGCTTTATTAAGTGAAGAATTGCTATGAAACACATTCTTTACACCTTTATTTCTGTATTGGCAACTGTGTAACCACTTATAAAAAGTGTATTTTTTTGTCAATGCTGAAGATGAAGATGTAAATGAAAAAGATTTTAACTGAATATAGACTACAGAATCTAGATTATAAAATCCATTTTATAAAATTTCTGCCAGCGATAATGTGAAATTTTTTCAAAATACTAATAAGTCTTAAATTTATGCTGAATACAGGCATGCTTTAAATGCCTTTAAAGTTCTTTAAAATACTACAATACTTTCCAGATTATGTACTTACATTGTGTTGAAATGTAAAATTATGATTTTGGAGACGTATTTGGAGAAAGAGACTTCTTGATGTGTATGTCTGCAATATGAAGAAGGCTCCAAATATTTTGATGATTTCCCTGAGAATGCTCTGGGGGATTTGTTTCAGCTGTAAGCAGCATGAGCTCATATACTTACCAAAAAACAGATAAATACATATTGCAGGCTCAGTCCTCTGCTTTCTCTAAATATTTGGTTTAGAAAAATGTTTTCTGCACCAGTCAGTCCCATCTTTAATGCGACCTTATAGCTTTTATGAAAAGCTTTAAGGGTGCTTAAGCTGAATTCTTCAGTATGTTTCAAGACGGCTTCTCAAAAGGTAAGGTGGATATTTTGGTGCATATGGTACATTCTGCTTTTCTCCTGAATTTAAAAAATAAAACCTGTACACAGTGGCATTCAAGAAATCATTCTTTCTCAAAGCTGCTGCTTTTTCTTTGGGTTTAGATTACCTAGCTCATTTGCAAAGTATATGTAACACTATTCAGCAGTTAAATGTATATGCTTTTTGTTCACAGTGGAGAGGTGGCTGGAGAAGAAACTGCTTTTTAACAGGAGTGATTGCCTGTAAACATGAAGGGCTCATGGTTTAATGGGAAGTGGTATTATTTATCTATCCTAGTTATTATGGAAACTGTGTGTGTAGGGCAAACTTATATTTCCAGAGGGCTCACGAGACCTCCCAGCTGGTGATCTTTTCATAGGTGACAGAAAAATTGCATTATGATGATGACTGTTTTAAGGTGACCAACATGAATAAAGGTCCTCTGGTGGCAGCAAGTTGGAAGTGTACACCAAGCAGTCTTCTGGAAACAGTAATTTCTCAGGTTACTGCAGGAGAAGTAACTGCATACAGAACAATTGCATCCACTCTAATCTGAAAGTCAAGTGATTTTTAGACTCTCATGAAGCAGCTTAACAGTCAATGTGGGAGTATGTCAGGCAAATTAAGTTTGCTCTAGCTTTGACACATTCTCTCTCTCTCTCTCTTTGTCTCACCCCTACAGTCTTAAAATGTATCCTTCCTTGTGGTGCAAGGCATACTCTCACCACACCTTGTACTACATAAGACAGTGACTAAAGTAGTTCAGATCTGTATTCTCATTCTCACTCTTTCAGTCAAACATGTTTTTCTTTAGTAAAAAAAAATAACTCTATGCTGTAACTATATCCATGGCATATTATTTTAAAGTGTATGGATTTTTAATATTTTTTACAAGTGCAAGTTAATTGAGAATACTTACAGTACAATTTTTTAATCTACACTGAAGGATTAATTTTAACCTTAAAAGTTGGTTCTGATGAAGCACTACAGACTTTCAGTACCTGCCCTTAAGTATAAGGGAGAGCAGTGATGTCTTACTTGGGTAGGTACAGTATTTCTGGCAGTAACAAAAAGATAAACAAAAATGATGTTTTAATTGCCCTCCATTTGAGTAAAAAAAAATAAGGGTATCCATCCCATCAGTTTGACCATCAAAAAAAATCCTACAGGATTGCTCCAGTCTTGAATTATTTTCTTTTACATTGAAAAGAATGTGCCATGATGCTGTGTTAGGCAAAGCTGAAAGCATCAGTTCTCAATGGAAAGAATTCAAAGAGAATCCATATAAGCTGTCCAAGCAAGTCCTGCATGAATTGCTTTTCTTTTCTTTGGCAACTAAGATTTGCCAGATGGCATGTTCAGGCTTCTTCAGAGAGATAGAAAGCCATAAGGAATTTTGTCTTTATGAGAAATCATAATAGTATCATGGAATTAAAGTTGATACTTTTCTTCATCTATGTTTTCCTGAAGGGACTGTGTGCTTTTTTTTTTGTTTTGTTTTTTATTTGTTTGTTTTGGTTTTTGGTTGTTTTTTTGGCTGTTAATTGTTCATTTTGACCATGGCATAAAAATGTTACCATACTCATGCATTAGTAGGAAGGACCAACTCCCAAACTGTCAGTTTAGCTAGGATATTAGAGTTCATAACATAAGAAGTCAGGCCTGAAACCTATTTTGTTGAAACCTTGACACCTGAGAAATTCCTGTAGTGATAGGAATCAACATTAAATCACTATTAGTGAAATATCCTGCATATGTTCGTAGAGATATTTGGGAATACAGAAAAAATTCTGTTTGAGAGGAAATTTAGTTAACCTTTACATATGTAATTTTCTGAAAAATCCTAGGTATAGAGAAACCACAAAAGTCAGTTTCAAATAATGAATTGCATATAACCTATAATATGATTTATATGGCTACCATTCATAGAAATAGTCCTAATGAAAAGTTGTATTAATCATTGGTATTACTTCACAACAGAAGTCAGCCCAGCAAAGCTCATTAATTTCAAATTTGACATTAGTAGATTTGGACTGGCAACATTAGCATATCAACTGGAGTACTTAGCAAAAAATAAGAAAAAAAAGTAGAACTGTTGCATTAATATAGTAGTAATCTGTGTTTCCTTTGAATAATTGAATAATTTCTTCCATTTGTATTTGACACAACAGTAATAATTTTGTTGCAGCACCTGTTTTATCTCATCAACTGTAAGTGTTCAGAGGTTTCTATAGGTGTGGAATTGAAGTCCCTACATCTCATGATCATATTCTATATAAAGGCATAAATTGGAAAGTATCCAAAGGTACTTTTTCCTCAGAATCATCTTTTTTCTTCTCAGCATAGAGGTCAGTTCTTCTCACTCTTCCCATCTTCCCCTTTTTCCTATCCTTTCTTTCCAGAAGGCTAGAACAGGGTTAAAACAGCTGCTTATTATTAAATTACCTAATAATTTGGATTTCTGTTCTGTCGCACTGATACTAAGGATAGTGACTCTTTCTCCTGGGGAAAGAATTTGGTTTTAAGTAGAGTGATGTTCGTAACCTACTTACTTTTTTTATTTTTTCTTTTTCCTAAAACTGATAAAAATGGGAAAGGGAGCACTCTAGCTTATGTAAATATCAGATGTTTCCTAATCTAGGTGAGAGATGAAGAAGTAACTGATATAGTTCTGCTAGAGTTATGAATTAGTAAAGAGGACATTTATGAATTTTGGGATGAGTTAAGATGTGTTAGTGTCTTTGGGCAACATTGAAGTGTAGTTATAAGATTACATCTTTTTTACATCCTCCACTGCTCTGACAGGTCTTGATTGGCTTGGGAATTGAAAGAGTAGGGGAAAGATAGCCCATAAATATTTGTGCTCTGTTAATTTTATTAATCGTCAGTGATGAACAAACTAAAGAAGGCATGAATTGTGATATTTAGCTAAGCATTTTTTGGTTACTTAAATATGGGTCTGTGAAAAAAATAAATGGCAATTTATGTTTCATTGTATATTTAGGAAAAGGAATTGTTAGAAAATTCAGGAGGAGCAAGGAAACAAAAATGAGAGTAGAAAATAGATAAGTAATAGGAATGGAAGAATTCCTCAGCAGCAGTCCTGCTATTCATATCTCCAGTGCAATGTCAAGTCAGATGATGCTTTCTTTAACTGCTGGGATGAGATTTAATTGTCAAGGCATAGGTGGCTTATGCCTTTTAGATGCCGTATGACATCTGCTTAAACCTTGACTGTGTTCTTTTGTACCATATTCAGTCCCATACAGGTATTTCAGAAAACAGCGTATAAAATTGCATGTTCACCTGCATTCAGGATTATGAATTTTGCATGTCTATATTCAGATGTTGTATCTAGAACTTTGCCTTTCCTCCTTGCCTTTGCCAAAGGCAAGGGTTTTTTCATGTTATGCTAATTATAACTGATGCTAACAGAGAGAGCTCCCTTAATTAACACTTGTGCTTAGCTATCAACATAATTAGATTAATTACATTTTGGAGACATTCTAGAAATCCTATCATGCATGTATGAATCTCTGTGTGTTGGAAGTGACATCATCCTTGTATTCATATTCTGAGAGAAGCTTGTATGTTGTTTTCTGTTTCCTTGTTTTGTTGTAATTTTTTACCATTTTTGTCAATGACATACAGATTGATGGAGTCCAAAGGTTTATGCTACTAATTATAGTTCATCCACAGAATCAACTTGTGTGCCTTTCTACTCTGACACTATGCAGGTGCCTCTGAGACAATGTGATGAACTGTGTAATGTCACACAGTCTTTTTTTTTTCTTTCTTTTTTTTTTTTCTTTTTATTTAATTGCTGCTTTGGTAGGTCATCTTTTTTCTGTTTCTTGGAAAGGAAAGGTGGACCTAGATTTCTGTGTAATATAATTATACTACAGTGAGGTGTGTTTTCTGTTTTTGTATTATTGACATTTTGACCATTATGCAAACAGTAAAGATTACTGGCAGTAATATTTTCTTCTGAGGTCAGTGCTATTGATCTTGGGGTATAAGCAAAGCTGATAGGATAAATCTTATGGTGATAATACTGTTTGCATATAACTTGTCTCATCATTTGGTTTGGACAAAACGTTTGATATACATCAATCTGCATTTACTGAAGTCACTTGGATATTACATTCATTAAATGAGTGTTGAAAAATTTGAAGTGTTCTGCTTGCTAACAGGTTTTGCAACTAGCATGCTTGAGACTGCTCTTAAAGTTGGAGGTCTCTGCCTGTTACTTACCTATCAAGGCTTTAGAAAGGCAAAAGTATAGATCTTGTTTGTGAGCCAGAAACATTTTCCACAAACAGTAGGTGAAGCAATTTTCAAAATTTATCCTGATAATCACAGAGAATATAGCAGCTTCATGAGCAGAGAAAAGGATCCAAGAACTTTGTATTGTTTCATCTAATTTTATTATTGTATATGGCTATTGGCAAATCTTATTCCCAAAACTGTAGTGAAAAAGGACATTATTGTAATACACATTGTATGTAAATTCATGAAAGAGAAATTTTCCCAAGATATCAAATTTGAATGTTAATTCAACTTTAGAGTAACACTTGTAAAGTGAGATATAATTGTCTGTGCTATTTATTTTCATAATGGTATTTGAAAGCAAACATCATTAGTGTTAGAATTAGTGAAAATACAAAGGAAATCTCCATAATTCCAGTGATGTGCATTTCAAACTGAAACTACTCAAGTGTTTCTAGTAAATGGATATTATTTTAAGTAAAAATTGCTCATTTAATATATTTTTAAATATATTTCCATGTTGATCAGCCGTTATTTTTTGTTTGGCAAAGGAAATGACATGCATTTTATATATGTTTCTGAAGAAAGACTGATACTTAGTATGCTCTTCTTCCACTTGCCACTATGTAATGATTGGAAAGATTTCAGAAAGGGGTAATTAAAGCATGTGTGCACTAGAAATGCATAGATCATTATTAAATATAGCAGTGTGCTATATTAGTCAAACAGTTGCAGTGGCAAACACAGATGAAATATAAAAAAAAAAGAGCCAGCAGTACCCAGGTCCTAAGCTACAACTGCACATGCAAATGAGTCTTACAGGATAGTAGCATCCATGTTAATCACAGAACAGCTGGGACCAGCTGGCATTGTTAATGCATTGCTAGCAAGAATACTTTTTCATGTTTCTTTCATACAAGTTCATTATGAGCTAGAAAATACAAATAGCCATACAAAGTTGACACAATTATTTTCTTCCTCTTCACAAGAGTATATGCTTTTTGTATTGTCAAGTCTGTAAACAGAAACAGCAAAATCTGCTATCTACTGAAGAAATAGCCATTCAACATATTTTAAAAATAAGAGCAGTCATTTTTTATACATCCTGAAGATGACAGTATGGTTGTAGTTATATTGTAAGTGGCAAACTGTTTCATTTTCTGTTAGCATTTCATTATTACAAATCCTGTTGCCTGGCTCACTGACATAGATGTACTTAGTTAACTATGTTTCTGAAGAATGAAGACTGCTTTTGTTACATAGTTAGTTAAGCAAAAGTTTACTGTACATATATACTCCTACAGAAATTTATAAAATTACATGGAGTTCTGTATTGACCTGAAGCATTATGGGATATAGAGTATCCTACATTTACAATCATTAAGGTTAGAAAGATCATCATGTCCCAACATCAGCCTGTCATTACTACCATGTTGACAACTAAACCATGTCCTCAAGTGCCATGTCCATATATTTTTTTTAGACACATCCAGGGATAGCAATTTCACCACTGGATATACTATCCCATCTTCTTAATTTTTGGGGTGACCATGGAAAGATTATAACCTTAATTGTGAAAATTGTTACTAGAAACATCTAAGAGTGTTTGAATAAGATAATATTCCCTCCTACAAACTTAATTTCAGTGATAAGTAGCTGACTTAATAAGGCTCTCCCTCTTACTTTAGAAAAATGAAATTTTTTTCTGCTAGCTTGATAGGCAAGATCAGGTAAGTTGTTTTTTTTTTAGTTCCTGGATCTACCTCATAAAACATTCTGGCTGCTTGTCAAATATAGAGACTATAAAATCAACATGATCCAAGGAGCCCTTGGGCTTTGTACTCAGCAGAAATGAGTACCAAGCCCTAGATCCTGCTGATGAAAAACCTTCAATGATTCTGCATTGTAATTAGATTCTTGGAAATGTGCTGGAATGATGATTAGGGAGACTGGGAAATAACACTGGTGTGGGGGTTTTTTGAGGGTTTTTTGGTGGTTTTTTTTGGTTAGTTTTTGTGGGGTTTTTTGTTTTTTGGTTAAAATAGATGTGATGTTAAATGCCACCTATTTTAATGGATATATGTATAAATATATGCATAAATATATATATATTTATATCTAATATAACTATTTATTCTTTGTTTATGAATGAATTCTTATTATGTAGTCATGAGCCAGTGTCATGAAAACCAACTACAATTCAATTGGTTTGCAATTCAGTTTAGGATGCAGATTCTCTTAATAGCTGTTAGTCATTCCCATGGTGCACCAAACCATATTGTAAACATAGAGAAGTGAGGCTAACTACTCTAGAAACATGTCACTCTTATAGTAAGACTCTAAAAGAAACTTTTTATGCTTTTGTGTTCCAGATCGTTATAACCATGAAACCTGAAAATTATTTGACACCTTTGTAATAAAGCACCAATGTTCTGGTTCTAGGTTAATTCTAAAGCAAACATATAACTCAGAACAACACCTTAAAAGACAAAGACTGTACCTGCACTTTTTCTGAATAAAGTGACGTTTACTTTCTTTTTGCTGTTTTGCTTCATTATATCTCACTCTTTGGAGTTTTTTTATTTGCATCCATACTACCTGTTTTTAACTTGTGCTGTCAAAGTGCTTTGTTTAGAGACAAGAGTTTTGCTGAACTTTAAAAGATTGCTCACCTATTAGAAGTATCAAAGTCTTATGAATTAGTTTATAGTAAGTAGTTACCTTTGCCCATAGTTTAGGTTTCAATTAATTTATATACAGGGATTAAGGTGTTAACAAAGACATCAGTTTAAGTGGATGGTCCAACGCTGTTTTGCAAAGATAGCTTTTTAAAAAAATATAAGAATTGGCAAACATGATTAAAATGAAATTTTTCTTCCTATTGAGGTTGACATATGGTTTGAATTATAAATTATGAAAACTAGTATTATTTAAGTAATTTAGCCAAGCTGTGCTGAGGCATTGAAAGAGGAATCTATACAATGTTTTTTCTTTTCCCTAGCAACCTAGAAGTAAAATCTTTATGTGTTTGCATCTGTGACGTGCAAATGGAAAAGTACGGAAACAGTTTATTTCATTTGATTAGATGACATGGAAATTTTTCTTCAAAATAAACCTCATCTTTCAGTATGGAGGCATCACACTCTTGTATCCCTGGCATACTGTTTTGTTCCAAGACTTTAGAGCTGGTGAAGCATTTCTGATACCTCATTACAAGAGTAACTGGCAATGATGTGAACTCTCTGGTACTGTGATGTCTTCCATTCAGTGATTTTCAGTTAAATAAGTCAAGATTACAAGACTGTAAAAAATTGATACAATTTTTAATGGCAGTCACTGAGCTTAAATCAGATATCAAATAGCTTAACCAAAACAGTCATTTATAATAAATATGTGTCAAGTGAAAAACTTTCTCAAGTTGGAAAGAATTTTCCAGTCTCAAATAAGTAATGGTCTGTTATGTCATCCTCCAGATAAACAGTTTTAAATAGCAAGAATGTCTCCTAAATAATGGCTGCAGTGGCAAGTTTCTGTATGAAAGTCTCTTTTATGTCTTACTTATATTCAAAGATGCTTATGCAGTCAAAGAGAAAAGGTAAAGGTGAAGTAATACAATGCACAGTATTACTGATACAAATCAACTCTGTGTAAAAGAAGAAAGTGGTGATAAGGTTTGGTTTGTTGGTTTTTATTGCCAAGTATTATTTTTTTTTAATTGTGGAAAGGAAGTAACACAAATTCAATTGGGAAAAAAAACTGTTTTTTTCTTTTTTCCCTCCATTGTTTTGGTTTGTTTTAAGAGTGTTTGGTATTCAGGAGTGGGGATTAACTGCTAAAATAGGAGACAAAAGATAATAGTCTTAAATGCACTTATCTTTAGTTGAAAATGACATCTGAGATCACTTTTGACTCTGTGACCCTGAACTGCAGTATTGATTCCCTGGTCAAAGTGCTGAGAATAAAAGAGCTGCAATTCTAGAGTTCCTGATGATGTGTTTCTCCTTTCATCCAAGATAATCCCATCATATGTAACAAAATGAATGCTTTGCTACCTTCACTTAGAATGTATTGGTTTTCTGAAATGAAGAAATAAGTGTAAACTTGCTATGGATATGGTCATAACTTTTTCATAGTGTGTATGATTTATTTTTCCCTTCATTCATGTGTATGTACACACAGAAAATACCAGGAACGTGCTTGCTAGCAGAGTGGAAATGAGTAAAATAAGTTTAAAAAAAAAAAAAAAGCTAGCAAACATATTTGCACTGTCAAGAAGCATTTTTCTTTCTGTTTTGCTAGCGTAGAATATAAAATTTTGTTTGCTGTAGATCTTCATCAACTTGTTGTGTAGAAGTAAACATTTCTTACGAAGCTATTACAATGAAAATATAAGTGGAATCAGAATAGAATACAAGTCTGATGAGGGTTAGAGCCAGTGGTCTCAAGTGTGCAGTGGCTTTCTGTTAGCATGACATATTTCATAATAATTAATTCTTTATCTTGATTCTAAAATGCCACAAATTAAATGGGAAAAGTTGAAATGAAGTCCCTGCTGACAATTTCTTCCAGAGAAGCATGGTTCAAACAAATGAGATAAGTGAAGAAAATAGGTTAGTTTAACACAGGAACATCCCTGAAATTTTGTGTGTGTGTGTTTGTGTAAGAACAGTTGTGCACATTTATGTAAATGGCTACCACAGACATCATCTGCAGTAACAAACACCTTCAGGTACATAATCATGTTGCTGTTGTATCACAGAGAAAAAGACAGAAATATATATTTTATTATGCAAATATTTTTCTCATCTGCATTGTTAAATATGTGGGTTTTTTCCTGGTACAAAGGAATGGAAGTCCTGCCACAGCCAGAGCATTCTACAATCTGTATTACAACAGACTTGCTACAAATCTTTAAGAGTATGAGTGCAAAAGAGGAAAGTTCTGAAAACATTGTGCATCCAGAATGTGTGAAATCTCTTTTTGTCTGTGACTATTGGTTTAAATCCCAAAATAGACGTTTCAAAAAAAAAAAAAAAAAAAGAGACCACTAGGTTAAGCAAACTGTCTAAACTGGGGCTATGTAATTTGATAGGCAAACCCAGATGCATCTCTTGAAGTTGCGGTTCTGTGCCTGAAATTCTGGTGGTTTCTACTAGACAACAGAAAGATAGTTCTTGATAATTATTATTAACATCTAATATCAGCAAATGTTCCAGTTTTTTTCTGTTCCTGACTAACATGAATGAGAAAGAACATACTGAAAACAAAGGAATAGATCATATAATCCCGATACAAAGTTTATTATTTGATAAGAAAGGTAACAAACAAGAGGTTAGTTTATAGATGAGATTTTCCCAGCCCCCTCTCTGGGCAAAAAGAGAATAGTCCAGGAATATTTTTGCTTTCAAGTCCTTTACAGGTTATGCTCATTATTTAGGGGTGCACCTTGCTTACTAAAACAGACTGAGTTGGGGTTGTTCACATTGGAGAAGACAACGCTCCAGGGGCACCTTACAGCTGCTGTTGAGTACCTGAAAGGGGCTTAGAAAGCTGGAGAGGGACTCCTCACAAGACAGCAGTCATGATAGTACAAGGGGCAATGGCTTCAAACTAGAAGCGGGCAGGTTTAGATTAGATATTAGGAACAAAATCTTCACTGTGAGTGTGGTGAAGCACTGCAAGAAATTAACCAGAGAAGCTGTGAATGCCACATCCCTAGAAGTGATTAAGTCCAGGTTGGATGGGGCTCTGAGAAACATGATTTAGTGTGAGGTATCCCTGCCCATGGAGGAGGGGTTGGAACTTTAAGGTCGTTTTCAAGCCAAACCATTCAGTGCTTCCATGTTTAAAGCCTTATTCAAGTAGTTTCCTCTGCTCCCCCATAATAGTTCTGAAGTTGGTCTGATTGATTAATCAGTATAATGTGCTAAATCACTTTCTTAACCTTTTAAAAAACTTTAGGGATTTTAATATTTTTATATTGCAGATTTATTTCAAACTCTCACCTATAAAATTAGACTGGTTTTACTTTTTTCTATAATGATTAAGTGTGAAATGTATTATTTTTAATGGTATGATGAAAAGTTCCCAGAAAATTCCAAGAGCTTGCAAGATGAATGTGCAACATGACACATTTGCAACCTGCAATTCTAAAAGATTTTACATTCCTTCCTTATCTTGCTTATTTTTGAGGATGAGTGCAGCTTTCCTGTTTTGGTACAGACCTATTCATAAAATGTTCATGCCTATTATTTTTATATTCAGCTTTTATTGCTTTACATTTGTCAACACTAAATTTCAGTTTCTGCTGGTCAATAAAGATGCAGAGAAAGTCAGAATTCATTTAAACTTGACCTACTACTTGTTAAGGATGCAGTTTTCCTCTTAAATTTATATTATCAGTAAATTTAATAATCTATGTTGTTTGTAAAAGTTAAAAACCAACAGAAGTCTTAGCAGAGATGAGCCTACTAAAACTGCACTAGGTAGTTCTGTGCTCAGGACTTCCATACATCAGTAAAGTAATTTTTTTTTTTTGGTCTGAAACCCATTTCAGAACATCCTATGAAACTGGACTTGATTTTTCTCTATGAAGAAAGCAGAATTCTGATTCTGGTTTTTGAATGATTGATGCACAAAATGCAATCTTGAGTTCTTCTTTTTAAGATATTAATTTTATCAAACCTGAAATTAGTTAAAGGTGTACTTTTAATTTAGATTTTTCAATTACAGTTTAAAAGGGATCAGTTTGTACAGAACAACATAATTTTTCAGTGCTCTATTCTTACACATTTACTAAATTGCTGACTTCATCAGCATATTTCTGAAAATTTTTGTAAACCTGAGTAACCTGAATTGATTATTTGACCAAGCCACAAATAAGTGGTATGGTATGCATAAAAGCCACACAATGCGAAGTTGAAGCCCTATAATTTTTCCCTTTTTAAATGAATATTTCTACAAATTCTCGTAGCATTCAAATGTGTGTTTTATATGAATGATTAGCTTCCTTTTAAGTGACTGGTTTTGTAAGCTTAATTTTTTTCAATTTTTGCACAGTTTATTATTACAGAATATACCAGGCTGGAAGAGACCTAAAAAAATCATCAAATCCAACTCCAAACCTTCCATAGGACCATCCTCAAGAGTCACACCATGTGCCTGAGTGCATTGTTCAAATACTTCTTAAACTCTGGCAGGCTTGGTGTTGTGACCACTTCCTTGGGGAGCCTGTTCTGGTGCCCAAGTACCCTCTGGGTCAAGAACCTTTTTCGAATATCCAACCTAAACTTTCCCTGACACAACTTCAGGCCATTCCCTCAAGTCCTGTCACTGGTCACCCCAGAGAAGAAATCAGTGCCTGCCCCTCCTCTTCCCCTCACAAAGAAGTTGTAGCTGCAATGAGGTCTCCCCTCAGTCTGCTCTAAGCTACAGACGAAGTGCTGTCAGCCGCTCCTCCTACGGCTGCCTCTCAAGGCTCTTCACCATTTTTGATGCCCTCATTTGGACATTCTCTGAGAGCTTAATATCCTTCCTATGTTGCAGTGCTCAAAACTGATCACAATATTTAAGGCAAGGCTGCAGCAGTGCAGAGCAGAGTGGTACAATTTCAAGTACTATACAACTATAATTATTTTAATATTAAAATATTATTATTCTATAATTATAATACTGTAATATAAATGTTATCCTATACTACTGATATTATGTAGCAGTAATTTATGTCCCTTTATGTTTTTACCTATAAATTAGACTGATCTGCATGTTTGAAATTCTCTAGCAATACATTAGATTTTCACAAGGAAAGTTTCTGTGGTCCTCTTCAAACTATTGATTCCTCAGCTCCAAATACATGGTACAATTTTAACACAAACTCTGTTTATAGATACTGCCATGTTTTTCTATAAGGCATGTGTTGCATGTTCAGCTGTTAAGAGTTCATTCTTTTTTTACTATAAGTAAGTATAATCTTTCAAAACTTTTCTTTTTATAGAGTTCTGTAGTTGCTAGCCTTTGCTTCTTCCCCCTTACCTGCATCTGTACATTGTCCTCCTCCCTTGCTTCTTATTTTGGAAAAAAGAGTAGTGTGTCACCACCTTGTGCACCGCAGAAACATTGCATACATGCTAGGGCAGTTTTCTTTCTTGGTCAGATACATTGGGCCTATCCTTAACTGTGCTGTGTGGACAAGAGGTGATGCCTCTTCCCAAGTTTAAGGAACATAACCTGCCATATAATATCTAGTGAGGTGTCTGTGTTTAAGCAACCTCAAATCTTAGACATGTTTCTCATTGCTGGCACTACATCAAAACTGTAAGACCCCCTGCCTACGTTTGTTGACAGGTTATGAAAGAATGGCAAATACTGATTACTGAAGGGTATGACTCTGTCCGTCTGGCCTTTGGTTTCAGACAGTATGGGTGTCCTGACCTGTGTGAGATAATTTCTCATTGGAGGAGAAATAATTTTCCAGGTATTGATGGGACAGTTGCGAAGACAGGAGTGTTGTGTTGCAGCTGCTGGTCTTCAGTGCAGTTGGTTGTGGTGAGACTGTGTTGACAGGGAATCTTCCCTTGTGTTAGGAGCTAACTGATTTATTGCTGATTTGTTTTTGTCCTAGAAGCTAAATTCAAATGGGAGGGAGAAGTGAGACTCTCCCCACTCTCTCAAGATATCTATTGTTAGCACAAAGTCTGTTCTGCATCAATAACAGAATGACTCTAAACCCCAGCAGAGTCAGAAGAAGAAAATTATTAAATCTTGGCTAAATTTAAAGTGTTGTGTTGCATTTTAAAATATACAGAGTTGCTTTTACACTTTAAAGTGATACCAGCCAAGAAGGGATGAATTTCTTCCTTTAGTGTATTGATGTGCTCATTATTTAGAAAGAGGCTAAAACTCTGGCAGTTTTAAAAATAAAAGTCTGGAATGTCAGTATCATCTTCTCCAATGGAGTAGGTGTATTGGTGTACAATTTTATTGCACAGCAGAGATACTGATGGCTAAAAAGAAAAACCACAGATCATAGAAGCATACAAAATCTGTTGTCTAAATTATTTCCATAGTATTTGAACCATAAAGAACCTAACATTGACGCATCTTTTCTGTAATAAAGATATGGTCATATCTAGCTCTCTTCTCCAAAAAAAGACTTGTGAGTCCAACAAAGTATATTGAAAAAAAAATCTATTAAGCCTGTCCTTAACACAGGATAGAAAACAGATTTTGTCTAATTACGATACTGCATTCATTGTATGACTTTATGACAATTGCTTTAATTTATAATCCTGTAGTTGAACAGAATTTAGCATGTTAGGTGAAACCCCTTTTATGGTGTTTGTGCTTATTTATTTTTATGACAGGTAAGAGTGGCTAGTCCCAAGCACTACAGAAATTTAGTTAAGCATTAGCTAAATAAGTGGTTTAATACAGTTAGCAGAATTTTTGTTTCAGATGTCTAATTAGTGGTCCACAAGCATTTACTTTGAAAATTGCCTTTTCTCAGAAAATTGTGATTGTGTTCTGAACATACCTGCTTTCTATATGAAAACAAGTTAGAAAAAACAGAAAAAAAGCAACAAGCAAACCACCTTTCCCAAGTAAAATAAGCATACAGCCGTGATAATGACAAACCCAAAAAAATCCTGCAACTGACTGAGTTTGTAAAGTTGCGTAAGTGCTTCATGTGAATTGTATCAAGGGCACTTCAGAACTGTTTTTCTGTAAGGTCTGTTCTTTAGCTCAGTTTATTTTCCAAGATTCAAAAAAAGGAAAATATGCCCCTGAAGAATCCAGATGACTTGACTAGATGTGAGTTGTTCCTTAATTTGCTTCCAGCATCTGTAATAAAGCCCATTTTGTTATTTTTATGAACACTAACTGTGAAAGAAAAACACAGAAAACAAGAAACTGGCCTCTTTTTCAGCTTTCTGCAAATTTTTAGAAAATTTGGAGGAAGATAACAATCAGGCTATTGTTTACCAAGAAAAACAAGTGCCCGGCTTCACAGTGTTTAACTTAAGAGATGGAAAAAATCTACAAATGTGCAATATATTACTCTCTATGAAATCCTTGACAAAGTGAAATAAGTAAGAAAATCTCTTGTAGCTGTGGAACACAGGGACCTCCAAACCTCTGCTCTGGCACTCACTTTATTTTGTAGTCCATCACACCA
The DNA here is from genome assembly GCA_013396655.1 of Campylorhamphus procurvoides. Taxonomy (NCBI): domain Eukaryota; kingdom Metazoa; phylum Chordata; class Aves; order Passeriformes; family Dendrocolaptidae; genus Campylorhamphus; species Campylorhamphus procurvoides. The sequence goes on along the minus strand of WBMV01008394.1, from coordinate 64,878 downwards.
GCTGTTTTCAGACATGATTTCTGCAGCTTTGGCGATGATGCAATTGTTTTGAATGAAAAAGCCTGCAAGTTTTGTTTTTCGAGAGAACATGTTATATTTCTTTGATGTATGGTATTCTTTGTCCAGCATAAGGAAAAAAAAATATGACAAACTTGAAGTATTTGGGATAATAAGGGTGTCAGTCTTCAGTGAGTGTAATGTAGCCTGCAAGACAGAAATGGTTGTGCTTTTTGGATATCTCAATTGTATTCTTTCCACGTGGCCCATTAATTTTTAAGCACCATTTTCAACTCCAAAATTAGAAAGCTTTATTTGGATTTTCAGAAGTGTTGATAAAACTGGATCATGTGTTGTCCTCATGAAACAGCCTAAGGAACTAACTTAAGGCCATCCAATGGATGGTGAAATGGCATAGACTTTTTAAAAAACTGTCCATCAAAAAGACAGATGGAAGGTTCTTAAGAAAATAAGAATAAATCTTCGAACACCTGCAGTTACTGTTGCTAAATCATTCACATCTTTTATTCTCAACAGTAAAAATTCTTATATCATTAGACTGTTACAACTTATAATGGAAAAATCAATGCAGTAAGAAAATTAAATTTTACTGAGAGCCTTTAGGCAAAATGCAATGTGAAAATGCATTTTAGCTTCCCTTGTGGTTCAGAGGAAAAGAAAGAAATGGAATCTAGGTTAGCTGTCAGTGCACAACAGTTTTTAGAAGCCAGCAAAGCAGCCTGTGAACTAAACTCTTGCTTAATGTATTTCTTCCCTGATTACTTAATAATGTGAAAATAACCACCTTAATCTGATCATTTGAAAGGTCAGAAGTCTCTTCTACCGTTTTTAAAACCCAGTATTTGGTCAAAATCAATGAGTAGATTCATCTTCCCAGGAAGAGGATTTAACAAAAGGAAAACTGATTCATCTGCTAAGGTATACAGCAATGACATCTGAACCCCTGGAGAGAGAGTGAGAGTGAGAGTAGCTAAAGTGGAATGAGGTGATTGTGATGTAATCAAAAAGAAGTCGATCAAAGCTGCCAACAAGCTCTTGTGGAGACGTGACATATATACTACATTTGGTGTACTTTGTAATCACTGTAAGTGGTCACTGTCTCTTGCTGGCAGACAGATATAGCAAACACAAACTGAAACACATGGCAATTACAGATTTAAAGCTTATTAAAAGAAAAAGAAAATCCCTGAAGTCTGTACTTTGAGTGCGCTGCTTTAAAGTAAGAAACATTGTGAACTGTATTCTATTTCATGAAAAAACTTGTTCATACAAAATCTATAGGTACAGGAATAGAAAGCAATCAGAATCAAGGCTGGAAGACAATAGTGGTCTTCTCTATCATTAAAACAAATGCATTAATATTCTAAGTAATATTTATATTTTTTAATATTAAAAATGGGTGAGGCATTCGTAAGTTGGAGAGATGCATAAAATTAATCTGTTGTGAAGAGATCCTTGAAAGCTAAGAATAAGCATCATGCAGTGTCTAATTGCTTTACATTTTCACAACTTCTCTGGCCTTTCAGGTAGCAGCAATATTACCTGGGAGAAGATTTATGCATATGTCTACACACCCATTATGCTTGCATGAATGAAGTATATGCATAAGTTTATATAATATGTGTGTGCATAATGCATTGGAAAATATGTACTTATATACACGTAGACTAAAACCTGTAGCCAAAGCTCTTTTCCTTCTGAAACTTTGATTTCAGATCTAACTGAAATTCAATGCTTTGTTTTGGCAATGCCTATCTGACCTTACATAAATTTATTTATTTATTTATTTTAAGCAGAAAAATTACAAAAAACCAAAACCAAACATAAGTATTACTACTGGTAGCTTAAAACTTGGCATTTCTTTGAAGTACTAAAAATGGAAAGCTCATTTACTAAACTTGTGTAGGTTTAGAAGAATGAATATTTTAGATAGTTCTGCTGGTTGATGGCGGTCTCTTGTGGCTAACTTTTAAAGTTTCATCTTTTTTAAAAATTATTTTTCGAGCAGCTTTAGAAGCACATACCCAAAGCAGAATAGAGACCCAAATGCGACTGGTGGTTGATACTTTGTTTTTGTTTGGTTTTTTGTTTGTGTTTTTTATTATTATTTTTTATTATTTTGGTTTTTTTAAGATGTGTGTGTATTAATTAACATATTTCATACATTTTGTCATTTAATAACATGTACTAAAAAGAAGTCTCCCAGTTCTCTTTTGTATAGCACATAGAAGAAAGAGACTGGTTAGCAGCCTCCAAAGACTAAGACTTGAGTTTTCTTTTATGCTACACATTAAAATCCACATCTATTTAGAGTATTGAGGAACCAGCGAAGAGGCCTATTTCAAAACCAATATCTCATTTCACAGAATATTTTGCAGTGATTGTCCAGATTCTGTGCAGGTGTGACAAGCTGACTGAGCAGCTGACCTTTTCCCCAGAGAAACAAAAATGGGTAATAGAAATAAGAGAAATTATCTGAATGGTGATTGTTGCCAGATGTGATAGAAGTCTTACTTGTGTTATGACAAGAAGAAAGTCTTGCACGTGTACTGGGGGCAATTCACCCAAAATAGAAATTTTTTAAGGTATAAAGTTGCAGGAAAAGGTATAATCTTTGTTATCAGTCAGAAATAACCCATATAAATCAACTTTCCTCAGAGGGAGAAACGTGCATTTTAGAAAATTTCTGTGTAGGATTTCTGCTTTCACCTAGAAAGAGAGATCAGTTTCCCCAGTGTATTAATTATGTATCTTACCACAATTGTGATGGGATCTTTCCATAGTAAATCTTTAAGTTACTTCATTGGCAAATAGGCTAAGATAGGAGATATGAGAAATGTATGTCATCTTTCCTCTGCTTCACAGACTTTTACCTGGGTAATGTATGGATTTCTATTAAAACAACCCTGTGCTTGTTTGTGTGACCTCAGAAGATGTCTGGTGAAGATGGCTGTTTTCATATCTGCAGTTCACTGTAGCTTCTCTGCTAAGGGAAGGTGAGAAAGATACGTGGCTGAAGGTCTAGCTGCTCCTGATGCTGTTTTCCACTCTCAGAGAAGCTGATGTCCTCTATGAGCAAGACATGCACAATTTCAATGAAAAAATCTCAGGAACAGGTTTTGGCAATAGAAGAGGCAAAATTATCTTTTAAGGTGTATTTGTAACCAAGATTAATTTCAATAAGTAAGTAAGCTTTTTAAACTGGTTGCATCATCTTTGGATTGGTAGAAATACCTTCCATTGTGAACTAATTATTGTTAATATTGTTTAATAGTGCCAATCACTGTTAAAAAATATAGTTTTGTCTGTAGGCAAAGCTGAATATTATATAATGATAGACTACCCCTTATTCTCTCCCCAATTCATTACATAAATACTCATTTAATTGTTACTGTGTTGGTATGGAATTGGAGAATAATGTTTTGGGTTGGAAGGGACCTTTAAAGTTCATCTAGTCCAACAGTCCTGCAATAAATAGGATGTATTGAAGTAGATGAGGTTGCTCAGAGCTCTGACCAGCCTGACCTTGAATGTTTGCAGGGATGAGAATCTTCAACGTACTGGGCAACTTGTTCCAATATTTCACCACCCTCATCTTAAAATTTTATTTTTGTATCTATTCTGAATTTACCTTCTTTTAGTTCAAAACCATTAATCTTTATTCTGTCTTATAAACACTCTATTTAAATACTGAAAGGTCACTGGAGCTTTCTCTCCCCAGACTGAATAAGCTTGCTCTCTCAGCCATTCTGTGTAAGAGAGGTGCTCCATCTCTCTCATTGATTTTATCTCCCTTCTCTGGACCCTCTTCAACAGGCCCATGTCTGTCCTGTGCTGGATGCAGCATTCCAGCTGGGTCTCAGGAGAGTGGAGTAGAGGGGCAGAATCCCTTTCTTGGCCTGCTGGCCATGCTGCATTTGATGCAGGCCAAGACATGATTGGCTCTCTGTTCTGCAAGTGCACACGGCCAGCTCATGCCCAATCTCTCATCCACCAGCACTCCCAAGTCCTTCTCGGCAGGGCTGTTCTAGTTCGGTTCGTCTCCCAGCCTGTATTGACACTGGGAGTTGTCCCAACCTAGATGTGGCACCTTGCACTTAGTGTTTCTGGAGTTCATGAGGTTCACATGAGCTCACTCCTCAAGGTTGTCCAGGTCTCTCTGAGTGATAGGTTGTCCTGCAGGTGTGTCAGCTGCACCATGCTACTGCTGTTGAAATATGTTTACTCTAAAATATTAAGACACTTAGTGTAACGTTTGCCGTGTTAGTCTAACCTATTCAGGCAAATACTGTGCTTCTGGTCAGAGAAAAGGAATTTGTTTGACTGTAGTGTGAGTTGAAGATGCTTTAGAGCCGTACTTAGAACTGTGTGTTTATTTGGGGATGAATAAATATCTCTACAAAACTATAATCTTGATCTTATTAAAGATCATGCTACCTAAGTATTTTAAGATACCTGGTAATGAAATAGCTAATCATTCTGTGTGTATGCTAAATTACATAGATCTCCAGACTCATAATGTCTAGACAGCTTGGGAATTATTATTCTGTGTCAAGTCAATATACAAAAATTTTGCTTTTCTGTAGTGTTACATACCTATTGAATATGTTAAAAGTTATGAGGTAGGAAGAAATAATGGAAGTTGAAAAAAACTATTTTAATTTAAATGTGCAAAAGGCACTAATTCAAGCATCCAGCTGTTGATACAATATTAAACATTTGAATATATTGATTTGAGTAAATTCCATTAGGTGCCAGATAAAGTAAAAGAAATGGCAGTTGTGGACTGTGTTCTTAGAGGTGATGAAGACCTGAGTTTGATGTGCAAGCTGAGGTTAGGTAATGACTTTTTTAATGTAGTAAAATTAATGCCACTGTTTTCTATATGTAATGTACTATTTAAAAAATGATAAAAGGTTCAATATAATACTGCATCAATAGTGCATATAAAGTGAGAAAAGAACAGCCCAGCAGCTCCTCTGTTGATGAAGAGCATTCTATTTGAAGGTAAATACCAAGTAATAGTTAAGAAGAGTAGAAAATAATGACTATGCTGGGATAGACTAGTAAACCACAGGTGGTAAGTACTTTGTTTGGAAGGTTCTACACTGGTGAATCCAAAGAATATATTTATACTGATATCATGGTATTTCTTAGATATGCAGTGTTAGCTGAGATACCTAGAGGCCCACAGTGAAACAGCAGCATCAGACCACACCAGTAGACAATCAAGAACTACATATACATTTACCTAAGATTTCTGATTTGAATAATGCTATACAGTGGTATTATGAAAATACATACCTGTGTGAGACTAGCTTACTTACCAGTACTTACAAGACATGTATTTCTTCAAAGGAAAATACTGGGAGGTGCATTTTTAGCACCTGCATTTACTGTCTTCAAATGTAAAGTGTTTAGCATGGCTTATGATATGTGCACTTAGTCTTTCAACGTCTGTGGCACATTTTGGTGTGAATTTGACAAAATGTGGCAAAACTGTTGGGAAATCATGACATAAAACACTACAGATTGAGTATTTTTAAAATCATCAAAGTTTGTTTCCAGTGACAAAATGAATGGGTCCTAAATGATTTGTTGTACTAATGTCACTGAAAATAGCTGTGTACAAGAAGAAAGTATGGATTATTTAAAAATGTGAAAAAAGTAGAAATAATTCAATAATATATAAAAACTAGGTACTTCTTTCTGTAAATATAATTTCTTTCATGATTACAAATTTTTTGTGTGTAATATTACAATAGATTATTTTACTTTGCTGAATTCTTTCCTCGGTTGTGAACCGAACTTCTGTGAACAACAGAAGTTGTAACTCATTTATTAAGTCCTAAGTGTATTTACATCCATCAAAGCTAACTGAAAATCTTTCATTAGGTACTAACCCTTAGCATATTAAAATTTTTCAAAAATAATTTTAGGTCATTATTGCTTATAAAATATATGCTAAAGAAGTAACTCACATAGTTATAGTTAACAAACTAAGTATGAATCACACAGAAATTTTCTGTGTTCCTGAAACTGCAATTCATACCACTTTTATGTCAATTCTTTACTGGTTTATTATGTAAAATAACTTCTTTAAATGTATTTTGTTAAATTCTTGTTTTAGTAATGTATAAAAATTGCTGACATGTAAATGGAAAGTATATGTTACTGGTACTCTTTCTTTTTTCCTAGAATACATACAGGAAAGTACAGGAGATTAAGAAAGATTTATATGGCAATCATGAATCCCAAGATTGCACACTGAAAACCTGTAGAAGACACTGACTGTACAAATGCAAACTGTGATCCTATGGATTTTGATGGTCTTCTAGGGCTGTTCTCTCCCTAGATTTTTTGAGTTCATAGGCACAGTGGTGATGTATGTAGGATCCATGTCAGAACTTAAACCCAGTTTTCGAAAAGTTAGGTGATCAGACCTTAAATGAAAATTAAAAAAAAAATTCAGAGGTGTGATCAGTGGAATAGGACTTCAGTGTATATAGTACATAGTGTGTAGTAAGTAGCAAAGTCTTCCTAGCCTATCACCAGAGCTGTTGTGAACTAAGGGGATCTGGCTTTAGCAGTAAAGGAATATCAAGATGTAGATTTTGAATGCATATTTTTGAATGCAAATCCTGAAGGGTTTTGTCCCATATTAAGCTTAAATACCACCTAAGATTTCAGTTTTTCTTTGATCTATGGGGTTTGCATAGGCAAAATCGGACATTCTGTCCCATCTATCAGCTTATCATGATACCTCAAAAAACTTACCACTAGGAGGAAGTTGAGCAGTTCTCTAATTTCATGTAATACAGTGTTAACCAGTAGCAGTACATAACTTTCATATGTCTCTGTTTTTTTTCTTATGTCAGTTTGCAGTTTGCACATATTCAGAGTTTTCTGGTCGTCTTCAGATTTAGGGAAAAAATGACTGCAAGCTTAAATTCTGAGAGTAAAGTGGTAGCTTAGAAAATTTTGATTCATTGACTTGTCATGAAAACAGACCATTTCACTATCACTGTTGGTGGTAACATCCATATGTTTTCAGCAAAGTGGCAGCTTTTACTGTATGGATCAGATATAAAGGTACTGTGATAGTGCAATGATATTGATTCAAATATTTCTTTAAAATTGCAATGTAGTTTTCTATTTCTTAATGTTAAATAAAAGGTGATTAACAAAAAAAAAAAGAAACAACAACAACAAAAAAAAACCACCACAAAACCCAAACTCAAACTTGCCATTCTAGCTTTTTTATTTTTTCTTTCTTATCAGATAAACAGTGTGGTCAAAATAAGGGCAGAGTAAGCCAGAAACTGGCTGTTGTTGAATATGTATCTTCTCTACAGCTCCTGTCAGAAAAGCAGCCATTTCCTAGTACTAGAAGTAGTGCTAATACTTTGCTGTTATTTACTGACTTTTGTTAGAAAATCTCAAAGCTCACAAAAATCTGCACTGTTTTAACGGCTTTCAAATGTGAACACAAAAGATTCCTCATTGAACAGATGAAAAAGATGTCACATACTTGGAACAACGTCTTTTTCATACAATTGTTTCTTATCTCAGATATAAAAATATCTGTGTGAACTATCAGTGATTCTGTGAAAGAGCTAGGAATAGCAACTGGCCTCCGTTCTCCATTTCTTTCTCCAGGCCCACAAAATAACTGTTTTGCCAATGAGAATAGGAACTATTAGAACTGTGAAATGATGTGAAGTAATGCGAAAGATAGACTTTGAGTGAACTGAATGCACAGGAATGTGGCAGATGGTAGCATTACCACATAAAAATTTCCAGATTTCAACTGATGTATCAGGAAACATGGGTCTCTGCAGACATTTACATTTATTTCTTTTACCTTTGAAACTAGCTAGCTTTGAAGGTGGATGGCACCAGGCAAATTCTGCCCCCAAAAAATCAGTACCATTACAGTCCTTCAAAAGAGTGGGAATTAAAGCAGTTTTTAAAACAGTTGTAATATTTTATATAGTTGAAATAATTCTTTTCTGAATCTAACTTTCCATATGTTCTCTGCTCTTCAAAAAAGCTGCCTAATAACACATAAGCAAAAAGAATCAGTAAAATAAGCAAAAGAACAAAAAAGAAAAGAAAAAACAACCTGGGGTCCAGAAAATTGATCTCAAGCCTCTTCTTATTTGTACAACAAGTAAAATAATCTGTCTGCTGTATAGGCACGGTAAAACAAATTATAATAAGAAAAGAATACTCTTTGTTGATCTAACTCATGGCAAGCCAGTAAAATGAAATCTCTTGATAATGCAGATCTTACAGATGTGTTTTAATATGTTTTAATCTGTACTTGTCATGGCGGATGTTTGTATTCCTACAGAAAAGTTAGAGATTATATGTTTCTGAGAACACTGTATCAGCACAAGCTTTAAATAATGTCATTGATAAAGTGGTAATAAAGCCCAAGACCTGAAATTTAAACCATGAGTATGAAGATAATTAAAATACATCATCATCCATGGTTGGTGCATGGATTATCCAGTGGATGAATTACAGTCTTTAATATTTTTATGAATTATTTTATGAGGTAATCTCTTCTACCCAGCAGTCAAAAACCATCTGTATTTGTTGTCCTTTGAAAAACACTGTTGGTTTTTGATCTTTTTTTTTTTTTTGTGTGTGTTTGTCATTGAGAAGTGGGCTAGAACATCTGCTAAGATACATTTGAGTGTTAGTTTGAAAATGAAGTAAACAGCCATGTGTGTTTATTACTGGAGATTTCCATTACCCTGCTTTTCTGAGTTACTGTGCAATATTTGATGGAATAAAATTAGCTGTGTATACCTTGTTTGGATGTCTTTTAAAAGGAGTGACTGTATGTGTAATTTAATTTATACTAAATTATTAAACTGGTTAGACAGAACTTGCAGTGATCAAATTAAAGACAGAATTAGTATTTAGTAAATAAATCAGTATCTTAAAGCTATTAACATGCCAAATTAACAGAACAAGTTACCTAATGAAACTGTGAGATCAACCCTAAAATAAACTGTTTCTTACTAGTCTTCTGTAAAAATAAAGAGCCAACTCCCTACTGACCTAGGTCTGTAGCTTGTGCTATAACAGTGAATAACCTGTCTAGTGAAGAACAAAGTGAAGGAGCTTCCATTACATGTAATGTTTCTGCGCTGCTACCCTTGGTCTATAGCAGTTTCTTTACAATGGAGATAAATACTATTTATATTAAATTTTGTGTCTAGTTCCTAGGAGGAAGTGTCTGAAACTGGTCAGATGAATTGCAGTTTTGAAGTATGTATTTGTTTCCAACAAAAGGGAGCCTACAGAGACTAGTGATGTAGATTCTATAGATACCTGTAGTTAGACAACATGAATCCTGTTCATTTTGTTCTTTAGCTCTTGCAGAGTTGAATGGCTCTAATAAGTAATTTTTGTGCCATTTTTATCCTGAAGGGATTAACTGAAGAGAAAAGAAAAGCAAAGAAAAGCACTCTGTGGAAAGACATCTGGTATGATAAATTTCAAAAGACTTAATATAGTAATGGCAAGAAAGTACCTACAGGCTTGCCCTTTCCAAAAACAGAGCTGTGGAATCAAAGAAGGTCTTAAGACTTATAAAAAGAACCTTCAGACAGATAGAGGAGACTCATATGTTGGCTCATAGCCAAAACCATACAGCCTTAGATAAAGACCTCCAAAGACCAACTGAAGACTGGTTCCAGTAACAATAAAGTTGTAATAGTACAAATAGACATAATGTCTTGTCATACTATTAAAGAAATAGTATAATCATCAGTACATTACTAGGACAGGATGATATGCACCTAAGAATTCTAGCACAGCGTTGAAACAGCTTGATTTCTAATAATGACATGATACTTGATACCTCCTTGATACTTTAGAATTGTGAGAGGGGAAATATATTGCCAGTGTTTGGAAAGATGTTCCAGGGGGAGACCTATGGATCTCTGTGCCTGCCTCTCTACTGGACATTATAGTGTGGGAACCAATTGCTGAACATGGGATAAATATGCTTGAAAAAGAATGAGCTTGTTTTAAAGAGACATCCCACTTTAAATTGCTTTTGAGTGTTTTGGAGGATCTGGAAATATATAAGTTGTTGTAGACTACATGGATTCCCAGAGGGTTTTTAAAGACATTTCAACATCCATGGAGAAAAAAGGAAGATTTGATATGTATAAGTAATTCATGGCATAGAGGGTAAGTTCTTGCAGTGTGAGAAGCCACTGTGGTAGTTCTGCAGGTAATTGTTTTGGTATCTTTTAACACACATTCATACAACCACCAGCAAAGAAGATTGACCCAGTATGAGAAAGCTTGCTGATAGTACGAAGCTACTGAATGTAAGAAGGGTGAGAGGGGACTGTCAAGACTGAAAGGAGAACCTTACAAATTTGAATAATGGGACAATAATATGGCAGGCAAAATTCAGTGCCATCAAATATGGATTGAGGCATAACTGGGATGATGATAATAGTTTCCCATATTAAGTGATGGGTTCAGTGCATCGTTGCTACTCAGGAGAATGACCTTGAAATCAAGATAGATAGACAGATAGATAGATAGATAGATACATAGATAGATAGTTCAAGGAAACAAGATTAGTGCTTGACAGCAGCCAAAGAAACAAGTGACAGAAAAGATTAGCAAATTAACAAAGAACACAACAGTGAATATAATTTACACAACTGCATAAATCCACAGTTGCTACAGCTTGAAGACTGTCTGAGGAGTTTTGATTGCTTCTTTCTGAAAAGAATGTGTAACATTCGGAAAAAAAAATCAGAGAAAAGCACTATGGATAATTGAAAGTACAGACTGCAACTAGTATTTTAGGTACAGTTGCAGGTGTTAGGACTCACCAATTCAGAAAAATGCCTAAAAGAGAGAGAAAAAGTCTGCAGCATCATAAGCAGAAAAGAGTAGACTGCTCAATGCCTCTGCAACAAGCAGGGTAATGCACCTAGTTGATCAACGGAAGCCAGTTGATGTAATCTTTTTGAATTTCAGTAAAGCTTTCCATACTGTCTCTCACAGGATCCTTATGACAAACTGTCCAGCACACAGCTGCACAAACACATCATGCAGTGGGTGGGCAATCGGGTCACGGATTGAGCACAGAGTAAATGGGGTGACATCAGACTGGTGACCTGTCCCACAGGGTGGGGTTTCATAGGGCTCCTTCTTGGGCCCTCTGCTCTTCAACATCTTCATAAATGACTTGGATGCAGGACTGGAAGGGATAAGCAAGTTTGCAAAGAGACCTCAACAAATCAGAGGACTGGGCAATCACCAACCATGTGAAGTTCAACAAGGGAAGGTGCCAGATGCTACACCTGGGATGGGANCGCAACACCAAGCCTGCCAGAGTTCAAGAAGTATTTGAACAATGCACTCAGGCACAGGGTGTGACTCTTGAGGATGGTTCTGTGCAGGTTTTGAGTTGGACTTGATTATCCTTGTGGGTCCCTTTCATCTCAGCATGTTCTGTGATTCTGTTAAATCCAAACTCTGTGGAAAGGAAACTCGTTTAAAACAAGATGTGATAGACTTCTGAAGTCTTGGCAACTTTTATCTACAGTGTGCAAATTGGATGTGCACATTGATGCTGTGTGTGCAAGATGTTTACATATGTTTGAGTAGTGACGGAACGAGAACTTGGAAAGAGATTAACTGGAGTTTACTGCATAATTTACATCACACTGAAAATCACATGAACTGATAATACTTGTGTGCTGGGAAAACCTTATGTGATGGCATAAAAAATGTGCTATTCCTATGCTTTCCAAGGCATACTTTTATGACTATTGCTAGAGTGCTGATGCAGTATGAGCTGAGCTCTTCATCCGCCTTGATCTGTTTTAATAATGCTGTTCTGGAAAATTCATAGAATGAAGCATTCTCTATTCTGAAGAAGTTTCTCTTGAGTCACTAATCATCCTGTCATAATGTATAGGACAGGATATATTACATGTCATCGGAGAGCTAACTAAACACAACTGGGGAACTGTAGGTTGTAGCCCAAAGATCTTGTCCATGCAAATGGACAGCAGAACTCTTTCAAATTTTTGATACAAAAAGTGTCCAATTACCTGAAAGTTTTACAGAAGCAAAGCAAAAACTGTTCTGAGGTTTTTTTTATTCGGCATTGTAGTAGACAAGTTGGCTTTATCTTTTCTCATAATTGCATCAGCTATCCTTCACACTATAAAAGAAAAGGCACAGGAAGTAATGTGGCTTAGTGCCATATTAGGATTCTCACCACAGAGGGAATAATTTAGAGCTAGCTTTGCATCTTGCTGGCAGTTATATGCCAGAAATGAATAGCCATCTTTAATTGCTGATGAATATGATACAGTATCATCAGTTAAGCTGCAGCTTACATAAAAAACAAACAATACTGTGATTGACTGTGATTTTTAGAATTCATACATCATGTTCGTCCTTTTGCTTCTTCAGCTTTGTGAACTATTTTTGAGCTGGTGTTCTGAGATTCTGTATAATGCAGTTGTCTTTGATTTTTCCAGAAATAGCTCATTAACCATTTAATTGATATCTTGACCTTCCAATTGACTTTCTAATTGATGTTTCCTTTCACTGCATCTGTTCAGCAATTCATTTTTATGTGCTTAATACATTGTAAATTGTTGTCTTATCTACTGCCATATATATTTTATTAATATTGTGTCGCTTGGCATTTTAAATTAACCACAAGTATATTTTTGAGTCTCTTATTTTTTTCTTCTTGTTCAGTACACTATTTTAACTGGAAGGGAAAATATTAAGCTAAATAAAACATGATGTTGCTCCTGTTTTTTGTTTTGTTTTGTTTTTGTGTGTATGTGGTTTTCTGTTTGTTTGTTCTTGTTTTTTTTTTCATAGCCCACTGACAGGCATCACTACGATACTATGATAATATTGTAATTATGAATGCAAGTTTTGCACCCCTTTATTTACTATGACAATCTTGTATCGTACTATATGCTGACCATGCTTGTATGCTTTGAATGCTTTTGTTTTTTCTTTCCATGCCCTTACAACCTGCACTGGGGAGAGGCTAAAACTGCTGCAGCAAGTGCAGCAGGTACAGACTGTGGTCTGTGAAAGGAGTTGGGAGATGAGCACTACCACAAGGCAGAAACAAGGATTCCATCCCCCAGTATCTGAACCGGGGGAATGGAACAGGTCTGTGACAGTGGCATGGGTCAACCAGCAATCTATAGTAATGGGGCAACATTGAAGTGTGTGACCAGCCATAGGGAGGGACTGCAAGCTCAGGCAAGAACAATGTGATGAGCCTGTGCTCACAGGCAACTTGTAAATGAATAGAGGGCATGCCAACATTGAGGCTATCTGGTGCAAAGCTGGTCACATGTATTATATCTGGCCCTGAAAACCAGAGGCAAGTCCCAGGAGGATTAGGATGCATGCAAAGCTCTGACAGTCCTTCCTATTTCTGTTCTTGTTCCCCTTGTGCTTCTGGTTTCCCTCCCCTCTGCTGTCCTTTTCCTTCCCTTTCCCTTTTCTGTTATTCCTTCATCTTGCTCTTCTTCTTTCTCCTGAAAGGGTAGGTGTAGAGCTGAGTGCTCACACAGGTAGAGGTAGTGAGAGCCTGTGAGGACAAAAGTGTATGTGCTAGCTTTATAGGAGCACACCTCCACGCAGCAGCTTTCAGCTATGGTGTCGTGGGTTTGTCAAACCACGACATATGGGGTCTACAGTTATGTCCCAGGTATGTGAGGAACAGGATTGCACTGAAGGGAGGAAGAGTGCTGTCCTGTATCCCCAAGTCCCATTGAACCCATTGAACATATAATTATAATAAAATAATTATATGTTTACTAATATAATAATTGTTTCAAAGTCATAAGTATAGCAATCATCACTGTATGGTTGATTGTGTATTTTTATATAAATATGTAATTACATTGTGTGCAGGCTTAAAAAAACCCCAACAAACGAAAAGAAGGGAAGGAATGAACAGAGGAGTGTAACATAAACAAGGACGAAAGGCAGTCATGCAGTTTGAGAAAGAATATATATCACAGAAGCTTACTTCTGCCAAAGACGTATTTTGTAGGATGTGCATAAAAATGTGTCTTCTTCATAACGCTACACTCATCCCTCACAGGGACATTAGACTTCACCATACTCAGTTATCATTTACTCTTGAGTGCCTTAGGGTATGCTATAGTTGTTCAATAAATTTCCAGGCACTGTGACTGAAGAAAGCTGTTATGAAAATTTTTCTGTTCTGCTATTAGAGTAATATTTTACATGTGTCATCTACTTCATTGAAAAATTCTCAGAAGCATGCAGTAATTAATGAAAAATTGCTACATTTTTGTCAATTCTGAAAAATATTAAAAATTTCTTTTAATCATACTACGTTCTAGCAGTATCTCTGCTGAAAAAATAAAACTCATCTTTGATTCTGGGTGTATATTGGATTGATGGATAGGTCTGTAACACTCAGCTAATTACATTTCTCTCCCATGGAAATAAGGGCTGATTGTTTTATAATAGTGTTCTAGTAAGTCTGAATTGCAATTGTTCTTTCAACTTCCTTCAGTATTTATATTTCAAGATGGAAGGCAACATCTCTAGAAGTGTTTGAGAGATGTCTGGATGTTGCACTTGGGGAATATTGTTTAGGGGTGATTCTGGTGGTGCTGCGTTGACAGTTGGACTAGATGATCTTGAAAGTTTCTTCCAAACTTGATGATTCTGCGAGTGGCATCATGCTCAGCAATAACTCTGGGCGGGGGGGTGGAGGTTAGTGAGGAACTGGCTGGGCCTTGGAAAGTTGATGATGAGAAATTATTCTCTTTTGCATCACTGCCTTTTTTGGAGGTTTTATTTTCTTGTTACATTTTTTTTTATTTCTTAAGTTTTTATATTTTTTATTTATTTAACTATCTGCATCTCAAATCACGAGGTTTTTTTTGCCCTTCTGATTCCCCCCTTGTCCATCTGTGGGAGACTGATTTTTTTTCAACATGTTATTTTCTTACAGTTTTGTAAAAGAGACATGGAAAAAAAGAAAGATACTCAGGTAGGAAGTCTGAATCATTATTCTTTACTGAAGAAGTTAGGGTATATTTTTAATATAGACTTACTTGAATGTGAATTTATGTGAACATACCAACATATGGGAAGAAACTTGCTTTTGAGACTAAACTTACTTTTTAATTTGGAGCTGAAATATCTCACTGACTTCTTAAGAATTTCTTAAATTGCGTTTTGTGTACAATTCCACTTTAAATGTGGCTTGGGTAAAAAACTTGAAAAATGAGTAACATTCAAATTTCCTTTCTTGATGTGTTCATACGCACTGAGAGCAAAATGGTCATCTGTAATCTTTGCTTGGTCTTAGTTTCTTTATAATGAAACAAGAAAAACCCTTGATCTTACTTATCAATATAAATATTTCATACTGTTCATTTCATCTGCTGTCAAAAAATGAAAACTATAGCAAGTAGAGAACTACTATTTATATTTATTGTGGTCTAATATTCTGGAAGACAGCTATATCGCCTTGTGCCAGCAAGAAAGGCATACTCTGATGAAACTGTGTTTAAAAAGATGATTACATGGATTGGGAAAAAAAAAAAAAAGAAAAAAAATGGTGAAGAGTTCTTACACTATCCTTAAACTCTGTCTGGAAATTTAATCAGATAGACTGATAGACTGAAAAAAACTTCTCACATGGTAACTACATCTCTGTCTAGGGAAATGTTTTGTAAACTAAGACAAAATAGACTTCACAGAGTGCACAGCATGTGACTAATGCTTTAGATAAGAATTTTCTTTCTGGTATGATTTAGAGGTTTAAGAAAAGGTCTTAATATCCAGATAAGTGTATTTATATCATTGATGCTGCCATTACAGAGTCTTGGTTGATGAACCCTGTGTACCAGCTATGTTTGTGTCTTTTGAGAATGTCTGCATTTATTGTTTGTGGACAATTCAATGTCTGTGAAATAAAAATGATAATGCCTATCTTTTTTTTGTGAAACAGCATTACATCACTGAATCGAAGTTTAGATAGTACTGCTTTACTTTCTGTATTTTAATTCCTTTGCTGAAAATAATTCCCTTTTTTGCAACTTCTTATTTTTTTTTCCGCAACCGATGTGTGGCTGTCAGCTCCTATCTCCTCAAAGGCTGACAGAAAAAAAGAACAACAAAGAGCTTTTGTACATTTTCTCTCTCATTACAGCACAGGATTTGATTCAAAATCTGAGTGATCTTTCTTACTGTTTCTGAGCAAAAAATATCTTGATTATCAAGAGCTCATGGTAAGTTCGAGAATGTTTTTCACAGCAGTATGTTAAAATGTCTGTTAACTGGTTCAGTAGAATAAAATCCCTCTATCCAGGCAGTAGGAAAGAGAGAAACCTTACTATATAAAAATTAGTCCAGCTGACTCAAGGGAATGAGGGAATGTATTGCATTCTTTCTTCTTTTTGGTAAATTTATAATACTCACTAGTTAAAGCAGTTTCCTAAAGTATCCAGTAACAGACACAACTTTCTTCTCTCTGCTGTGATGTAAAGTGATGTTAAAGTTACAAATTCCTGGTTGGTGGCCATTAAATATTTTGATATGTGTCAACAATGTGCTGAAGATCATTTGCATTATTCCAGTAAGCTGTTTAGTCTTTTCTCCCCCTATTAAGATTTGCTAATCATGGTGAAATATATTGTTTCAAACACTGGTGGATGCCCTGTAGTGCACAAAAATTACAGACTTTTTTTGTACATGCGCAAAATAAATATGGCAACTATGGTAGATATATTTTTAATTATACACTCAGATATAAAGTATAGTGGAATAGCAGGACACTAGTAGGGCACTTGCAACTGACACAGATAGGTAGTGACAGAACTGGATTGAAATGGGAACCAAAATATTTGTTTGTCTAGTATATACAACAGACTCAGTGAGATCTTACTGATCTGGTTTTGTTTACCTCCTAATGAGGGATTTACTTCCTTTTAATTCTGTAATTTGTGGAAAAATATTCTGCAAGTTCTTAGAAGATCTCCTTTCAGTAATTCTGACACTGTAGTGAATTTACTAGATTGTAGACTGTAATGATGTTTTATTTGTTCTTTTTTTCAATCTAATAGAATCTAACAAGATTCTCTCCACCCATCATTAACACTCATGGAAATGTTTGAGTAGATAGTGTTTATATTCTTTTCTGAATGTTGGCTGCTGTTCTGCTACATGGTTTGTGTATGGCATGACTGAGTGAGCTTTTCAGTCTTTTACATTTTTTGTAGGAAGATTTTTTTTACTTCAGGATTCTTCCCCTCTTTGCATTGTGCAACTAGAAAAATGCCTTTCAGAAAATTATAATAGAAGATTTAGCTGAAGTTTGGCATTGTGATCCTGTGTGATGTATTTCTGGGAGTGGGAAGAGGTCATCCTCTGCTTTTTACCATTGAATTCCCCGAGTAATATGGTGAGTGTTGGATTTTTTCTGTTTAGTTGTAGTACAGTTCACGGAAGTGGAATGCTCTACCCTTTGGTTTTAAGAGATTTAAGACATCACCAGCTNCATGCGCAAAATAAATATGGCAACTATGGTAGATATATTTTTAATTATACACTCAGATATAAAGTATAGTGGAATAGCAGGACACTAGTAGGGCACTTGCAACTGACACAGATAGGTAGTGACAGAACTGGATTGAAATGGGAACCAAAATATTTGTTTGTCTAGTATATACAACAGACTCAGTGAGATCTTACTGATCTGGTTTTGTTTACCTCCTAATGAGGGATTTACTTCCTTTTAATTCTGTAATTTGTGGAAAAATATTCTGCAAGTTCTTAGAAGATCTCCTTTCAGTAATTCTGACACTGTAGTGAATTTACTAGATTGTAGACTGTAATGATGTTTTATTTGTTCTTTTTTTCAATCTAATAGAATCTAACAAGATTCTCTCCACCCATCATTAACACTCATGGAAATGTTTGAGTAGATAGTGTTTATATTCTTTTCTGAATGTTGGCTGCTGTTCTGCTACATGGTTTGTGTATGGCATGACTGAGTGAGCTTTTCAGTCTTTTACATTTTTTGTAGGAAGATTTTTTTTACTTCAGGATTCTTCCCCTCTTTGCATTGTGCAACTAGAAAAATGCCTTTCAGAAAATTATAATAGAAGATTTAGCTGAAGTTTGGCATTGTGATCCTGTGTGATGTATTTCTGGGAGTGGGAAGAGGTCATCCTCTGCTTTTTACCATTGAATTCCCCGAGTAATATGGTGAGTGTTGGATTTTTTCTGTTTAGTTGTAGTACAGTTCACGGAAGTGGAATGCTCTACCCTTTGGTTTTAAGAGATTTAAGACATCACCAGCTAAAAATGCTTTTTGAAGTAGAGTACTGCAGAGAAACTTAAAGGACTTTACATTACAAGTAGTAAATTTATAAGCTATTTTTGCAGTACATTTTTGCAACTCTGTATTTTTCTGCTTCAGTTTTGGAAGGACTTTTATTTCTCCTGTTTTCATTTATATCAGTATCAGAAGTGATACAATAACTTGCCTGGTAGATATCTTTTTTTTCCTTATTCTGTTAGAAACATATAGTTAAAATATACATGCAATACAGTTTCTTCTGCAGATCCTGTCTTCTGAGCGAGACATTTGAAGAGTCTGCTTTTGGTTGGTAAATAGCACAAAAAGCCATATGGCAGGCAGATATACATTATGGACAATGTGCAATAAACTCTTCTATCAGTTACGCTGCTGTAAATCTGTAGAAACTCATGTCTTCCCTACTCCCCACCCCACCCCCCACCCCCCCATCTCCCTTTGATTTCTTTAACATTCTTTCTGCAGACAGTTATATGTCATTGATTAGATTTTGCTTATTACAGGTTTCCATGAAATAAAAAAGGATGTTCATACAAATGTCATCATATATTTTTAATCTAATTCCATTGCAGGGAGTTAGAGGGGCAGAACTGCTGTGACTGCAGTTAGTGGGACAGCTTGCATTGACTTCAGTGGGTTCATGATCAGAGATTTTACCATTCAAGAAAGTCAATGCTTTTATATTGTACTCCTGTCTATTCTACCGAGGGTCACTGTCTAGCAAACATCATTTTAATATGCAGTCTACTTCCTTCAGCTAAAAAAACCCAAGCCAAACCAAACCCAAAACCAAACAAAACCCCACCAAACCCCAAACCTCGATATTTATGTGTTTCACTTCTCTTCAAGTCATTACATAGCAATTAAAGCAAAACAATGAGTGGGGACTAAGTAGAAAAAATGTATTTCATATCCTTTCAGTGAACCAATAAAAAATTGATGCCATTTTATAATATAGTATAAGCTGATGTAGGCTTACAATGGATTGGATGTTGGATGTTATTCTTCGTACAGAGCATCTGTGTTGATAAACCAAATTTTGTCATATCAGCAGGTAGAGTTTAGACTGGTTTATATAGATCAGACGTATTATATGCTAGCCTTTTGTTATGAAAAATACAACACAGAATACTGGTGAATTTTAAGGTGATATTCAGATATAATAATCTACAAATTAATAACAGGTTTTGTAATAAAATTAGAATCTTCCAGAAAGATAGGTATTTATATATCTATTATGGATAAGAAATAAAGAAAGACAGATATTTTTACTTTAAGAAAATCAGTGGGATTTCAGATGTCTTCAGCACAGGCTACTGCAAATGGCTTTAAAAAGATTTTTTCAATAATGTGATTATTGCGTTATGGTTGCAAATTTTGTTTTTCCTTTGATATGCATTCTTCCACTCTTTCTTATTACCAAGATATTATTCCTATAATTTTCTTTTTCTCATGGCACTAGCCAGCCCTGCTTCTACCTGAAACTTCTAGAAATGCTGTCATTTGTTGTTGGTTGAATGAATCTGCTATGTTCCCCCCCCTCCTCCCCATTTTGGTAATGTTATGTTTTATATCCTTTATTAATTTTACTTGGATCCCTAGATAAGATCTTAATTGTACCTAAAAGAGAGTTTTAGATCTGTCGTGTAGCATGATCTATAGATTGTTCCAAGTTGGTGACACACCAAATCTACATTATTTATTATCTTTTTAGCCCATATTTCAAGTAGATTTAGTGAATTTTGACTATAGCTTCAGCTGGATTTATTAGAAATAGTATTCTATCTGTTTTAAATTCTCTTACCCCAATTTTTAGTGTGTTGCTGTGAATTGTAATGGTGTAGGCTGCTAACAACAACTGCTGCAGTTGTTACCAAATTATTCCTTCTAAATTGTTTGGTAGGTTGTCTGCATTCTACTCCAATTAGTGGATTAGTATTTCTGGACTGTATATAGGCCAAGGAAAGCCACAAATTTATTATTAGGATAGTTAAAATCTTAACAGTCTAATGAAAGAATTATTGTTTCTCCAGTCATAGCAATATTGACACGTATTTTTCACATTATCTAATTATTTGGCCTCATTTCTATTCACTTTCCAAGCTCAAATAACATAAATATCTTTGTAGTGTCTTGACCATCATGTTCATTTCTCCACTGCTCCTAGGTACTAAGGGCAATGATTTCAGTCTCAGGGGGTAAAGAGTACAGTGATCTGTCAGTAAGACTTCTCCTTGACTGGAAGACATTAGATAGTAACATGGGTGTTACATCTTCTTACTCTTGGATCCACTTGAGGTCATATTTACAAGTTTGGTCTTGCAACCTACTAACTCGGTTGTTCTGTATTGGTCTTGCAACCTACTAAATCAATTGTTCTGTATTGCTTTGCAATTCAGTATCATATCTTGCATTTGCATTATGTGAATGACGGACTATGTGAATGACTGATTACATATGACATGCATTTCTTAAGCTGAATACTTACTGTTGTGCTCTTTGTTGTCTCTGAAACTGTTTTTATCCAGCTCCCAGAGTTGCGTTGGTTTCATGCCTGCTTAATGGTCATTTCTGAATTGTTTACAGCCTGGGTCCTTCTCTTTTGTCATATGCCTTTACATTGGAAACCTGTGTTAGCCATCCTTGACTGTACTCTTGTACACTGCATTTTTCTTTTTGGGTGACAGGTAGTTCATACGACACAGAATTCTGCTTGTTATTACTATCTTATTATTTAGAGATATATAAATCATAATTATAGTCACATAATACAGTGGTACAAAGCTCAGTGAAAACTAAAACAAAGTCCTTTAATAGTCATCTGGTGATTAGACATTTGTTGTTCCTGCTTAACAGGCTAAAACAGAGGTCAAGGCAGAGCAAAACAAGTTTTGCCTTACAAATCCTGCAACTTTTGCTTTTAGTTTAACAGAAAATACTGACTTCTTACAGCAATAATGACAGCAACATATTTATTTGGCTATATGGCTAAAGTGACCTGACGAACTCATAGCCAGAAGATAAACATGTCTGAAAATCTGTGATACTGTATACTTCAAATGAGCACAAACTCAAATAAAACGTCAGTGTCTGAGACCCAGGACGGACACAGTTTCCATATCTGCTTCCAAATATATTTCAGATTTATAAAATAATAATTTTCCTTATTCCTGTTGTTCTTCTAACCTAATATCACTAATTAGAATGGTTGAACCACTTTTCATCATCTTTGAAAGGTCACGGAAAACAGGATCGATACCTGAGGACTGGTGGAAAGACAGTATCATTTCAGTCTTTAAACAGTTCAAGAAAGAGGACCCAGGATTCACAGAATCACAGAACATGCCAAGATGGAAGGAACAAGGATCATCAAAGTGCAGCTCCTGGCCCTGCACAGGACAGCCCCAAGAATTACACCATGTGACAGAATGTTGTCCAAAAACTTCTTGAACTCTGGCAGGCTTGGTGCTATGACCAATGCCCTGAGGAACCTGTTCCACTGTGAAGAACTTTTTTCTAATACCCAACCTAAACCTCCTCTGACACAACTTCAGGCCATTACTTCAGGTTCTGTCACAGAGAAGAGACAAGTGTCTGCCCCTCCTCTGCCCCCACAAGGAAGTTGTAACTGCAATGAGATCTCCCCTCAATCTCCTCGAGGCTGAACAGACCAAGTGCCCTCAGCTGCTCCTCAGATGGCCTTCCCTCAAGGGCCTATACTATTTTTGTTGCCCTCCTTTGGACAGTCTCTAATAGCTTAAAATCTTTCCTATATTGTGGTGTCCAAAACCTCACACAGTGCTCAAGGTGTGGCTGCCCCAGTGCAGGAAACTACAGGCCAGACAGCCTTACCTTTGTGCCTGGGAAGATGATGAAACAACTCATGCCGCATGCCATCTTTAGGAATGTGGAGTAAAAGACAGTTTAGGGTAGTCAGTATGAACTCACTAAGGGGAAATCATTCTCAGCTAATTTGATGGCCTTCTATGATGGCATGATTATCTGGGTAGGTAAGGAAAAGTCAATGGATGTTGTCTACCTTGACTTCAGTAAGATTTTTGACCCTTTCTCCCGTAACATACTCGTAGGTGAGCCCAGCAAGGGGGAGTTAAATAACTGAGCAGTGAAGTGGATTGAGAACTGGCCAAACGGCAGAGCTCACAGAGCTGCTGCAGAGTCTAGCTGGAGGTCCACAGCCAGCAGTGTTCCCCAGGGGTCAGTACTGGGTAGAGTCTTGTTCAGCTTAATCATCAATGATCTGGAGGAAGGGACAGAGTTTGCAAGTTTGCAGGTGATACAAAACTGGGAGGAAAGGCTGATACCCCAGAGTGCTGGCGTGGGTGGAGAGGAACCTAATGAACTTCAACAAAGGAAAGTGCAGCGTCCTGCACCTGGAGAAAAATAATACCAGACACCATTTCAGACTGGGGGTTCATCTGCTGTAAAGCAGCTCTTCAGAGAAGGACTCCAGGGTTGTGGTGGACAACAAGCTGTCCATGGGCCAGAAGTGTGCCCTGGTGGCCAAGAAGGCCACTGGAATCTTGGGGTGTATTAGGAAGAGAATAGCCAACAGGCTGAGAGAAGTGATCCTGCTCCTCTGCGCAGCCCTGGTGAGGCTTCACTTGGAGTACTATGTCCAGTTCTGGGCTCTCCAGTTCAAGACAAGGACATGCTGGAGAGGGTCCAATGGAGGGCTACAAAAATGATTAGGGGACAAGAGCATCATCTCTCTTATGAGAAAAGGCTGAGGAAGCTGGGCCAGGTTCCCCTAAAGAAGAGACGACTGAATAGGGATCATATCAATGCGTTCAGTTATCTTAAGGGCAGGTGTAAAGAGGATGGGACCAGACACTCTTCATTGGTGGCCAGTGACAGGACAAAGGGAAATGGCCACACGCTGAAACACAAAACAAAAAGTTCCACCTGAAGATGAGGAAAAGCTTTTTTTTTCCTTTTTTTTTTTGTTTTGTTTTTTTTGAATGTGACCAAGCACTGGAACACGCTGCCCAGAGATGTTTTGGAGCCTTCTCTGGATATATTCAAAACCTTCCTGGGCTTAATCCTGTGCAACTTGTTCTTTGGCAGGTCTAATTGGACTAGATAGTCTCCAGAGGTTCCTTTCAACCCCAACCATTCTGTGATTCTGTGATTTTAAGAATTTGCAATTTTTATGATTGCAACATTTCCACACTGTACTAAAATAACAGTGGAGTGCTATTATTGTCCGAGGCTGTACTTACACATGGTGATTCATTACTCTGTAACACTATTTCATGATAACCAGATTAGAAAATAATGGAACCAACCCATTAGCGTTTCAGCAATGGGAATATTTTCCCCATTATAAAGCTTTCAAAACTCAGTTTTATTTCTGGAAGAAGGAGAAGAAACAAATACAGAATACTTCTCTTTCTTTCTCTCATCAGTTTTGAGCAATAAGTATCTTGCTGATTTTTTTTTCCCTGTTAGCTTTTTTTATTTGCTTATACTTTATTCCACATGAATCTAAGCAACTTATAACACTTCCAAAGGGTGAAACAAGCTTTCCAATATAGTTCTGGCAAAGCACTGACCTGCAAACTCCTTGGCATTTCTTTCCTTGCCATTTCATTCTTTGGTCTCTCGTGAGCAGAAATTGCCAATCATTCAGAACAGTGCCAAACTGTGTAGTGCTTTTGTGATGTGAGAAAGGATGTATTAAATGCTGATGGGAGACTACCCAGTTGATGTATTTCATTTTAGTTGCAAAGTAAATGAAGTCACTAGGCATAAATCTAGAGGGTTTTTTTCCAATAACAGAAAGCTATTTCAATCATATTTTGCTTGCAGCTAGTGAATTTACAGTTCTTTTTATCTGGTTTGATACAAATATAAATGGCTTCATGTTTTTTTCCTGTATTATGCTCAACAGAAACTAAAGAAGAAAGGGGGAGGGGAGCGGGGAAGTGAGAGGTCCTTCCTTGCATTTGCCAGGAACGACAAAAAACAATGAATGCCAACTCCTGACAGCTAGATTCAGGAAAAAAGGCAGAACTGACTTTCTGGAAAATTTAAAATATCTGAGAAGGACATACAGGGAAAAACAAGAGACTTGAGGTCGAACATGACATTGGCAAGTGAAAAGGAAACCTTGAGCTGAGCTAAAAGATGAAAGCTAATTGACTTAGAGGAGAATAAATAGCAAATTAAAGATGTGAAACTTCCAGTAAATTAGGACTGAATCTGTCTGTCATGGCCATGAAAATAAAAGAGGAGAAAATAAAGAGGGATAGAATATTTGTTCTACGGTTGTTTTGTTAGAGGAGACTGGCTAAAGGGATAATAGCCAACCTATTACAGCGAGCAATATATATACATGCATCAGTGCATCTTAAAGGCTATGAACTCTTTGTTAAAGGTCTGTAAATTCAAATGATTTTGAAACAACTGGCTAAGAGCCTGTTACTTTTGAAAATTTCAGAATTTGAGTTTTACACCTTAGAATAAAAGTTCTTGTTCTCCCACATGCAACAGACATGTCGGTGATCAGCCCAGGGATCAGTCAACAGAGTAAGTGAAGGTACCATGGCTCTACTAGCTAAATATGCTGAGGCAGTCTTTGGACCTTTAACTTCAGAACTGGGTTAGGCCCTTGGTTGTTGTTTCCTTTTAAGCTGGGTACTGTGCTTAAGGGAACATTCAAGCTGCCATTTTTCTAAGCCCTGGGTTGTTTTGGGTTGAAGGTTTTTTTGGTCTTTTTAATTTGTTTGCGGTTTGTTTTGTTCTAGTTTTTTGTTTGTTGGGTTTTTTGTTTGTTTTTGAGTTTTGGTTTTTTGTTTATTTTCCAACTGGCTTTCAGTTTCTCATCAGAGTGTTCAGCCATTGCTGTTCAGTTGTTCAGCTGATAAAAACTGGCTTATATAAGACTTTTGAGGGACAAAAACAGTAGATCCAGTACATGCTTTATATTTACATATACACCATTTATGGAAGACAGGACAGCATTTTTGTCTTTGCCAGGGTAGTTCTCTGGATTATACAAGTAGCAGAGAGTTGCCAGACTCTTTTTTTTTCCTTACTGATATAGCAGAAAAGAGTCATATCTATTTCTGCAGCACAGAACTAGACTCCTACTCTTTCCAAGGAAAGTTGTTTCCCTATTCTATAGTCCCCGGTACTACTGAGTTATCACATGCTTCCACAAAAGCCTTCTTGCAAATTGATCTTTTTTTTTTTTTTTTGTTCATTGTTTGGTTACTCCAGCCCCCATATGCTCACAGATACACGGCTGGTGCCAGGGACATCCTCTCCTTCCACTGAAGTGCAAACAGTGAGCAAAAATCTGCCTTCGTTGTCATTACACAGTGTGTGAGGAGGCTGGTCAGCAGAAATACATCTGGCAAGCATGCACCATTATTCATAGTTTCTCATTTTTATGACCATTTTTTTGCTTGAACCATGAAAAGCTGCACACCATGAGAAAGTGATTGGGATAACCTGGCACTTCTCTGCCTTTCTGAGGCTGAAGAACTCTTTTTAGATGGTGTCTTTGTCCTTGAAATAGAGGAACACTACCAGCTTTCTTCTTCCAACAGTTTTAGATATGTTATGTCGTTGAGTAATGGAAGCAGTAACAGATGAGTTTTGAGACTCCTTCCTGGGATGGCACAGGGCATGGTAATAGATATTCAAGATAAGGTGAATTCAAGGAATGCAGAAATGCCGTTATTCCCTTGTAGAACCTTGGGAGTATATTCCTTCAGATGTTGTCTCACGTGTATGGCATGAGAGGTGTCTTGTTGGCAATAATGTTTACCAGTCTACGTGTGTTCTTTTTGCTCTATTTTAGCCTTCAGCTGGAAAGTTCAAACTGGTTCTTTGAGTACTACTGGTGTGTCAGTTTTGAAGATTGTTTGCTAATGGGTGGGTCAGCACTGATCAAGCAGAAAATGAGAGAGTTTATTCTGGTGTTGAATGTCGTATTTTTGCAAAGGAAACCTTTTCTAGGCTACCATTCAAATTTTTCAGTTACTGTTGGATTTATTTAGAATGAAAGAGAGATGAAAGAGCTCAAATGCAGCTAACCTGTGAAGTGATTATACAAACGGTAGCATAGGGAATATAATATGAACAAGGGGACATATTTCTTGTTCTTAAATACAGAACAGCCCTAAAGACACTTTTGGCATGGTTCCCTAAAGATAATGCAATGTAGAGTTTGGCACATTGTGTGTTTCTCAGGTTTATTGTTAGTAAGTATGTATGTATCTAGTAAGTAAGATATAGACTGCCACATAATTTAAATATCAAATTAACATTGCCCTTAGCTAGAGCTCACTTACTCCAAACCCCAAATTTTTTTCTCAAAATCACTTTTTCATTAAAATAGCTTTTCAGGTATATGCTTTGCTGGAATTTTGAATGAAATTTTACTTTGTATGGGAAGCTTATTTTATCTTTCTTACTTTCACCATTTTGGATCTTTTATTTTTGACTATGAAATAAACTTTCTAAAGAGAGACCAGAATATGTGTTAAAATGCTTTTATGACTCTATTTCATATAACTTAATTTCAATGTGTGCTGAAATCACATGGAAGGTTTTTGTTTGTTTTTTTTTTCCCACCTAGCTTTGTAGTGTTTAAATGATCATATGCTGTGGTACATTTTATGCTATATTTCATTTTATCATCTATATTGTCAACATTAAATTTAGAGAGGCTGAGTGTTCTCTCTGTTTTCTACTTTCCTGGTCATCCAGAGCAAAATAATTCAATATCTCTCTGAAATTTTCACTCCAGAATTATTCTGTCTCAAAAGTTCCTGTTACACCACAATGACATTTTTAAATTATGCCATCTTTACAGGACTAATGCATCAAACTGATGCACAGGTGACCTGCAAGTGCGTCCTTTTTACAAATTTCTCTTTATGCTTAACAGGATGAATAAAGTCTGCATGGTCATCTTATAAAAGTTGATCTCATATTCTGCTGCAAAAACATACTTATGTGATTCAACCAATCCATTCAGTTTTGTTTAGAACTGCTTACTGATTGGGAGAAAATAATTTTACTCTATTTGGGAAGGCCAGGTTTTCAGATTAAGAGAGGCAAAGATTAGAAAATAGGCAAAGGCTTGAGAAATGCTGGGCAAATGTGGATACCGTGAGCCTACACATGAATTACCAACCTAAACCATCACTGAAAATTCAAATTTCCTTGAAGTGATGCTCAGATAATCCCTCCGCTACCAACTTGGAAAAGTG
The DNA here is from genome assembly GCA_013396655.1 of Campylorhamphus procurvoides. Classification (NCBI taxonomy): domain Eukaryota; kingdom Metazoa; phylum Chordata; class Aves; order Passeriformes; family Dendrocolaptidae; genus Campylorhamphus; species Campylorhamphus procurvoides. The sequence continues at coordinate 37,209 of WBMV01008394.1, read as the reverse complement.
CAAACAGCTATGTAATTTTTCCAGCAAAATATGTAATGTGAAGGAAGTTACCCTATTGAAATTGTGGAACTTGTGTAAAATGTTTTCAGAAGTCTTTCAGAAAAGGATCTTGCCTTAACTACCTTTGAAAATGCTACTTTGGAAGCAAGACTTAAGTGACAATAATGTTAGATCTCTGTTCTTATGTCACATTTTCTGTCAATATGAATTTAGTGTAATTCTGTGGAGTTATACTATCATGAAATTGGTATTAGTGGAAAGTATCTAGGTTTTACTTCCAAATTCAAATTTAAAATTTCCATGCAACACTCAATATCTGACTTTATATTTTCAGTCAGAATAATGTATTATTGTACAAAGAGAAAAGGTAAAGGAAATAAAATTGTATGTACCCATCTCATTACTGTCAAGGGATGGAGGAAAGCAGTGACTGTGTATTGGCTACTTGCACAGGTATTTAACAAGGCAATAAAAAAATTACAATCAGTGTAAGGAGAATCCGTTTTGGTATTCTGGTTTTTATTCTTTTCTCAATATGTCTACCTATTAGTAGCATAAAATGTGGATTTTATTATTATTAACTGACATACACGCAGTCTGCACATGCAAATTGGACTGCATGCAAATAAATAGGAAGTACTGAAATAGGGTTGAAACATTGAAACAGCAGCTAGGTTTGTCTTTTCCTAATAAACTATGCATAAATCACACAGTATTTTCTTCATACAAATGGGAAAATGGGCATATAAATAGATTTTCTATGAAGAAATTGCACAATTATCATCAGATATGAAGAGAAGGTATACCCTTTGATTCTCCTTCTTTGCTGGAGCTGATGTGTGTGGACTGAAATCTAGTATTTAACATTAAAGCAGCAATCTGCAGGAGAGTGGATGAATTTGTGATGAATTGTCCCTTGAGGTTTATAAAACATATTCTCTATAAAACCAGCCACTGTATGTTTCTCCACATTAGTCAGTTTCTGACATTCAGGCTGCTGAAGCTTCTAGGCCAGTAGTGGTATCTGCCATCCCAAAGCTGTAAACAACTCTTTGTTTATAGCAGCAGTGCTCATACATCCATTTCAAGGTTTTATAGCAATAAAAGGCTGACTGCCTACATAAACTGGAGTGGGCTGCAATGTTGTTATTTTGTTTATTGCTCTTTTACTGCAGTGGTCAAATAGTTCCTCTGAGACTAGACACTGGTACACTGCCATCTGTACAGTCGGTGCTAGACAACTTGTGTCAATTAAACAAACCACTATGACAAACAATTATAATGAGCATACTAATTAAATAAAATGTTGCCGTATTCAATTGTGGGGGAAATGTGGAAGATTAATAGGAAATTAAGAAGAAGTTGTCAGTTACCTTTTAATGGATAATGACAGTAGCCCCTAGAGAGGTTTTGATTATATTCATGCTGTTTCGTTGCACTATTGTTATACTTCATGTTATTTTATTACAGCAAGAAAATAAAGGTTTACTGTATAAGATGGATAGATTTTTGCTATGCTGCCTTAACATTAAGTATTGTCATTTTAGAACAGAACAATAAAATGTTGAAGCTTGTGTGCCATTCTTTCCCACAGAATTCACTGTGGCAGTGACAGTGTTTTATTCTCCCTTTGTAAAGCTCAAGAGCTGCTTCAATTATCAAGAAAATAAACATTATTTTTTTCTTTTCTTGTAGCTGACCTTTCCTTTGAAAAATTATGTTAATAAATGGAAGGCCAAGTAAGGGAGACATGACACACACAATTTAAAACAATTTAATAGTAGTACTACAAATTTAAAAAACTTTTGTGATTTCTTGGCCATAAGATCTGATTTTTTAATCAGGGCAATATGCCTTAAGAATCATGCTGTATTATGCCAGTATCTTCAAGCAGCCTCCTTAAATGATTTTTTTTTACTGATTCCTTATTTTACTGATTGTATTTCAAGTCACTCAGTACTTTAGCATAAAAAGCCAACCAACCAACCAAAACAAAAAACCCAAAAACCCAACAAACCCCCAAAAAGCTTAATTTATTTTAAATAATACCAGCTACTCGCACCACTGAGGAACCAGCAAATCACATGGGAGTGTGGGAATGTAATGGGTACCTGAAAATATGCACTTTTTTTTTAATTGATCAGTTTAAAACATATATTTAACTTCAGCAAGAAATCTTTAGCCAAAAACTGTCACTCTTAAAGAGAAGTGGAAAGAACATGGAGAATGGGCTCATCTTTTCCTGTTACTTGACTAGCTACATTATAAAAGCTTGAAGCCTGACAGACTATTTCTCCGGTTAAGCCTAGGTTTATTGTAGATAAAGTAATTATGGGGGTATCCCATGGTTTAATCCTGACTGATTTTGGTAACGTGGTGCTAAACTCAAAGCTCCCTGACCAGCATTTTCTGGTAATAAGGCAAAAGAGTGGCTGCTTTGAACTCAGACTTAATGAAGAGCTGCTACAAAACCTGAACTTTAGCTGAGCACATTAAAGGTCTTGCTTAATAAAAATCTTTAGGGAGCATACCCAAGAATTTTAATCTGCCATGAAAACATTGTAGAGTGGAGTGTGTTCCTCTTTTCCAAGAACAAAATTCTGACATGGCTTTTTTAAGTGTAGATAAAAGTAGTGAATACACTTTTTGGTGCTTACTGTGCAGGGGATTATCTTTTTTGATTTAGCTAATATGGAAAAGATGCCTAGAAATGTAATAAGCACTTGCTATTAAATAATATTTACTATACATTACAAAGAATTGATACTTAAATATTTTCACTCTGAAATAAATTGTTAACAGGGGATTTATCTCTTCACAGATATAAATAATGTAGAAATAAAGGAAATGTTGGTTGCCAAAGATTGAGATGAACAATATTACTTTTCTTTCCCTAGGAGGACTGAGGTAAAATTAAGTGAAATAAAAAGCTGTGATAAAGTCCTCCTAGAAAACACTAGTACCTGGAAAAAAGAAAAAAAAAAAAAA
>WBMV01008394.1:14795-34214 GCA_013396655.1 Campylorhamphus procurvoides | reverse complement strand
AAAAGAAAAAGTGAGGGTCATTATACTTGGTGTAGATGTGCCTTATTTAGATTAAGTGAAGATGGCATAAATTTAAACCAGAGCAGTCTGTTCTGCAGTGAAGTTAATTCCCTGTCTAGGCAAGGAAAACAATGGTCATATAGCTGAGACACACCTTGCTTCAGCTTCCAATTTCTGAAATGTTTCTGTATAATGTGATGTAAGGTATGTAAACTCAGATATGCAAACACTGCCTCACACCAAAATCAAACACACCTTTGTTGTTGACTTCTCTGTGTGAATTGTAAGATTGTGGCAATGGTGAGAAAAGAGCCATTCTCATGACCTCTGTGGTATCAGGTAAAAAGAGACAAAATAGAGAGCTTTTGTCCGTTGTAAATACCAGCACTTTGCTGTCCTATTTTTAGGTATTGCATAATGTAGAGCTAGAAGCATGACTGAAAATATTGCTGGAGCCCTTCTGTGGTGACCTGTCAAAGTAAAAAAAAATGTACCTCTTTTCAACAGCATAGCTATCCATAATCCATGCATTAAAAGAAAAAAAAATTACAAGCTTTATTAGGTAGTGTCATCACATGTTCTCCACAAACAAATTATGGTAAGTAAAGAAGTGTTTTTATGCATACAGAGTGCTTGTATGCCAACCTTCCTACATGAAAAAAAAAATAAATCTTTTGCAGAATTAAGTGTTTTTCTTAGTAACTCCACTTTTCTTAGATTTAAAGCTTCTGCAGCTGACGCTTGTATCAAAGGGTTAAGGTCTTCCTTGTTGTCAGGAGGATGGATGACTTCATTATGACTGCAGTGCATGACTGAGAAACAGAAGGGTTGAGATGGGAACAGTCACAGAGTTGCTGAGCTAAGCGGCTAAGTGCTTCTTGGGACAGCTGATTTGTCATTGATACGTAATAGATCATAGCAGATCATAGCGGGCAGGAAACAAACTTGTTTTCTGGAGAACCCTGGTAAAAAAGGCAGGTGTTAACAAAGTAAACCCAGTTGTTAATGTGCAGTGGTAAGCTGTAGCAATTACAGCATGATACATGAGAGGTGATGCTGTTGTTTGGTTGTCATGACTCATTCAGGCAGGAATACTGCTGACGATGTCCACACCTATGGCAGGGAGTTGGACTAAATCACCATTAAACGCCATTTCCTACCCAACTGTGATAATTCTATGAGTGCAAGTTTATATGTTATATATAATACTAATTCTATCTATTGTAATACAAGAAGGTTTTTTTTCTTTGAAGTGAGATTTTGATAAACTACATAAGATTTCGTTGATTGTTTATGAGTTATAGCGATAGGAGGAGATATTTACTAAAAAAGATATTGATGATGTGGTATAATATAAGAACACAAAGCATTAAAGATATTTTAAAATTATAGATTCAATTCCTGTTTGCATAAACTAGTAGACTATATGCATGGCATTTCAGTAAGTTGCTTTTTCATTATGTGCGTTTTTCTTTACAACCATTAACTGAGATTTTATTTAACTGAGCTGTCTTTACCTACATCATACAGCTTTTTAAATCATCCCCAAAGTTTCTTCTGTGCCTCTTCTGTTTTGTGCAGTCTTTTACACCTCACACCAAAAAGATGTAAAACATTACCGTTTTGATTTGGTGGAGAATCATTCTTAGTATAGGCTGCAGGTGGGAAGGGGGAAAAGGTGTAAAATGGAAAATTAGATTAAGATATCACCTGGGGTCTTCTTTAACTTGAACTCCGTTGCTAGATTTTTCTGACACTAAAAGAACATTTCATTACTAATGTTACACAACCACAGATGATGTAGGGACAATCTTGGTCTCCTGGCTAGGTTAACATGTTTTTAGCACCTGTTTTTAAACTGGTTGAACAGTAAACCAGTGTTTCTATGGTTACCCTGATATTTCTGACTCGAGAATTATAATCTATACATTGCTGAATACAATAATATTGTTTCAAAAATGTCACCATTTTCATGATTAAAAACATAAAAATTGGATCTCTTTCATCATATATTTGTGCATATGCCACAACTAACCCTCTTTTATTTTAGAAGGGAGGAAAATTCTACAGAATGTTTCAAAAATACTGAGGTGGAACCAAAGATCTGTGCAATGGCCTGTCTGGGACTAGAGTTCTCCTGGGTTTTAATTTGGCAGTTTTCAGTGTATTTTCATATAATATCTTGTACAGTAAGGAATATAAGAACTTTTAGTGCTGAAAAATATATGCAAAGAAGATATCTATAGTGTAATCATAGAATAATTTAGGTTGACAGTGACCTCAGAAAGTGGTCTAGCCCAAAGTATCTCCATTAAAGTGTGTTGCTCATGATTTTGTCTGATAAAGTTTTGAGTGTCTCTGGGTACGGAGTTCTCATAACCTCTTTGGGGAGCTTTACCACCTTCACAGTGAAAAAGTATACATAACTAATCAGAATTGGTTTATTTCAGCTTGTAGTTGTTGTTTGCCATCCTCTATATGTGAACCTCTGAAATGAGTCTGCCTTTGTATTTTCTCTCCTATTATTTATAGCGCCAATAAGATATCCCAAAGCCACCCTTTCCAGGCTGAACAGACTTGAGCTCCCACAGCTGCTCCTTGAACAACTAGTGCTTCATCTCCCAGTCACCTTGGTGGTCTACATGCAACTTACAGCAGTGTCTGTCTCGTACACGAGAACCCTGGCTTGGGCAGGTGCAGCTCACACAAGTGCAGCTCAAGGGTCCCAGATACTGGGACAGGATCTGTATCTGGACCTTCTGGTTACACTCTGTTTGTGTAGTATTTAGAAAATGTGACTTTTCAACTCTTGTCAGGCATTCCTATAAAAAGTATTAGTTGACTATACATCTGCAAACTGCTGGGAAAAAAATCCCTTAATTACATGAGGAATGTCCTGCTTTATCTCCAGAGTACTAAAAAAAATCTGCTAATCCTGGGTGGTTTAATAAAACAGATGTATCTATTCACAATCAATTAACAGAGAAACATGCACTGGTATCCTAATTATACTTGGATTTGGTGTCGGTCCACAGACCAGAGAAACATGCATGGCTGCAGTCATGTAAGTTAATTTTACCATATGATACATATATTGACCTTGTTTTTTCAGGGAACTTGAAAGCAAAACCAGGTTTTTCCAGCTGGTTAATTTCTTCCCTATTTTAATAGTTGTTTTAGTTATAAGCACTACTTTTATTTTATGCATTCCATTCCCTAACAGACACAGATGTGATCACAACTGTATGTAAGATATAATTTTTCGTTATTGCTTAATATCTATCAACAGTAGAAATTTTGTTTGTTTGTTTGTTTGCTGGTTTTTGGGTTTTTTTTGGTTTTTTGTTTGTTTTTTCCAGTGTAAGAACTAAGTGGCCCAATAAGATCTATGTCAATTAACATATTGTCTAGAAAACATTGTACTAGTTGAGCTAATTTTCATCTTCTTGGTTTCCACATTTTTCTCCAAAACATTTTTTTTCTGTGTTGACATTTAGTTTTATAGAATAAAATAACTTTATCTTTGGTTATTGTCTAAGTAGCAAATTCTGTGAAAATTTGAAACACAATTACAAACCACTTTATCCAAACCTTATTAAGTGCTGCTTTCTGAAGGTACATTTTGTGCTTATTTTTCTCTGCATACAGGGTAGATCTGTATCTGTTTGGATCCTTGTGGACTCAGCATATTATCTGAGAAAAACATATGCAGATTTATAGTATGGAATATTTTTGTCTTCTTAATTAATCAATCAATCTTACATACCTACACAAGTTCAAAAATATTTTAGATATTTCTAAATATTTTACAATTGCTTATAGATGGAGAATCTCTATCACAGAATCGCAGAATTGTTTGGGTTGAAAGGGAATTTTAAAGATCATCTACTTCCAACCCTCCTGCCATGGGCAGGGACATCTCGCAGCAGACCAGGTTGCTCAAAATCCCATCCAATTTTATCTTGAACACTTCCGGTGATGAAGCATCTATAGCTTCTCTGGGCAACCTGTTTCAGTGCCTCACCACCCTCACAATAAAAAATGTCTTCCTTATGTCCAATCTAAACCTACCATCTTGAAGTATGAAACCTTTTGCCCCTTGCCATGTCACTACAGGCCCTGGTAAAAAGCCTGCCTCCATCTTCCCTATAACCTCCTTTGTATATTCATACAATATTAACTAAAGAAATTCTTTTTCATTATACTAAAAAAAAAATTAAAATGAAGGGTGTAAAAGTATTATTTTTTCTCCTCTGTATTATAGTGCCCTCCCATGGAAAAGCAATAACTTTTGTTACTTCACCACTCACATAACTGTGCTTTTTCAGAAGCAAACATAGAGCTAAACCTTCCATCAATATTTTCATTTTCATTTAATGAATTGGAGATGAGTATTCTGAATTATATCCTTTCTTAATGGTAGTTCTAGAAGCAAGCCACACTGCTTTCATTAATGATCTCCCCTGCGCTCTGAGCAACATAAGGTTTTGAAGACCAGAGCAAGGCAAAATGTCCATAATTACAGTTTTAGCTGCATGGATTTCAGTGTGGAAGGATTTTCTGGCTCTTCAGGTGATATGGTACAGATATGAGGAAACTGGAGATATCTGAAAGTGGACAAACGTCTTAATCACATATTTATGAAGATGCTTCCCAAACATATTTAGCACTTTCAAAATCAGAGCTAGCTGGTTCACTTTTACTGTATTAATTTTTCAAGAGAGTTTTTGACCCACATCACTTTTGATCCCATACAACTGAAACCAATGCAATGAACACCAAAGACATGGACAAGACACCTACACAGTTCCTAGAAACAGATGCAATACAAATGAAGAATTTTGCAGCTAAAGATTGAATATCTGAAGTAGGTATTTTCAGCCACCCCCCACCACTTTGACACTCAAGCAAACTCCTCAAGCAATGTTGACTTTTCCTAACCTGAGTCTCCTCTTCTTCATAGTCATAGTCTTGTAGAACTCTGGGCCACAGAGTTGTCTACACGTGTCTGTGTAACACTCCAGAAACACTCCAGGGGTACTATGCTACCCAAGGCTTATTCAAATGAATAACAATGAATTTTCCTATGTGGTTATTTTTTGTAGTTTTGGTTTGTTATTTGATTGTCGTGGTTTTTTTTGTTTGTTTTGTTGTCTTTGTTTTTTGTTTTGTTTTGTTTTCCTCTCCATGTTAAGTTTAATATCAGTTCAGCAATATTTCATTAATACCTTACATTTCTGATATCAGTTAAAGCTAGAATTCCATTTCACTGTTAGCTTCATGAAATCCATGCTATTTTAGTTTTACAAACACCCTAAACCTGTTTTGAAACTTAGATATTTTGGATATTTTGTCTGTCTTTATACTATACTATTTGCTGCAATTGGAAAAGAGTTAATTATGTAAATGTTTGTTGAAAGAGATTTAATCAACCATTCCCCCTTTCTTTTCAAATTCACTCAGTACTTTTATTTTCATAATTTATTTCACTCCAGGAAAACATTTTTAATACTGATATAAAGTGATGTCATGTCGTTCCCTCACTCTCTTCTATTTTAATAGAATGGATGATACATTGGGCTGTATTGCTTAGCTACTTACTCTGCATCAAAAAAGAAGTGAAGCACATATTTTCAAGTTTTATGTACCTTAGTTTTCCTTCATTTATAATGGTAAACTTTTCCATAGTGGAGATATCAGACATTGCATAATGTTATCTCCAACAATGCTATAAAAGATGAAATTCAGTTCACAAAGCAGTTATACATAATTGCAGCAATACAGTGAAGCTCAACTGGGTAGCCTCAATTACGAAGTATGTATGTAGCAAGGCAGCATGCCACATTTCCAATATCTGAGATCATGAGCATGCTTTCAAATAATCTTTTAATGTGCAACTATTATTTAAAAAGCCTAGTTATTCACTAATGGAGCTAGGAAAGTAGCTGGTCTGTACTGCTTGCTGCTTCTTAATATATTCTGAATCTATGTCAATTGTGATTAAAATCATAAAATCATTTAGGTTGGAAAAGATTCATTGAGTCCAGCTGTAAACCAGACTCTGCTAAGTCCGAAACAAAGCTTAAAAGTTAAAAAAAAAATAAAAAAATTACACTGAACTCCAGTGTTCTTAAACTATTTTTTGCTAGTTACTTTGCTCAGAGACTTCACTAGCGTTAAGACAAGAAAAATATGCACAGCAGGTTCAGGATTACAGAATGTTTTTGATTGGCATCCCGTTTCCTTTCTGCATAGGTTTATATTTCAAGCTCTGACACTGCAACCTCTTCTATGCTCTGATCTTACAGAGAGAAGGTTCTGGCAGGTTGTCAGTATCCTTCCATTGGAAACGCAATTCCTGCAGAGCCTGGCCTCTCTCTCCCATTGAACATCATCTCAATTTCACTTCACCAAGTGAAACACCATCCTCTGACTCTGTAACCAGTTTTCTTAGTAACTCTATTCAGGGTGGTGACTATAAGCAGAAGGTCCTGATCTGCCACAAGATTTTTATGAGGAGACTGTATTAGGGTACTGCCCCTGGTTTTTAATGAATAAAGATGTATATTACTATCTGTGTAACCAGTCTTTCTTAAAGGTACTGAATTTTAGCTGTAGTGAGTGACCTTTAATTTTACTATTAGAAATAACTCATGTGCAAGTTAATGATTTTTCCTTTATGTTGTTAGAATACTCCCTGTGAGTTAAGGTTATCCAGAAATACAAATCTGTTTTTTAATTCACCTATCATTACATTAGGATAGTAATTTGCTATTAAAAAGGTAAATAAATATTGACCTCTGGTGTTATAAAAAGAGAAACTGAGTGCATGTTTGACTGGAACAAATACATATATATTTTTAATATAACTTGTGTGTGTATATATATATACTCTGTGGTTTATTTTCCTGATGAAGCCATTAATATTAATTAATATAGTATTTAGAAAAAATATTCCAGGTTGGGTTTTTTTGCTATTCTTTACTTTTTTTTTTTTTTAAAGAATTTACTGTGCGGTTTTTCCAGAAAATTTAAAAATGACTTGTAGGTATGTGTGTTTTTTTAGGTGGACAAGTAATGTTCAGAATAAAGTATTCTCTCAGGCAGGTGAGAAACTTTAATCAAAGTATATTTTGAAAAGAAATTTTGCAGAGTGATTTCATGGTTGTGTTCAGAATGAAAAACAGTGTCGTCTGTTGTTTTTTTTTAGTATTTCTTATCTCGTGCAACTGATCCAGTTTATTTCTGTCTTTTTTTTTTAATTGAGGCAGAACATAAAAGCATCTTCAATATTCTTCTTTTCTTTTTTCTCTTTTTTCAGTCTGATTTTTAGAATCAGTGATTTTCTTTTAATTAAAGGCAACTTGCTTATGATTATGAAAGTATTAATTTCCAATAATATTTAATAGTCATGTATGCACACTTTTCATAATAATGTTCAAATTTTTCTCTTATTGCCCTTGATAATTTTAATTTTTAATAGTCTGCAATCTCCATTAATTTAGTTGTGTTCTCCAAACATTTAATTCTTTCCCAAGACATACAGCGAAAATATCTAAGATATTGCAGGTAGTACAGAGTTAAGATGTAAAGTTACCCTCTTAGTAGTCAGCGGAGGTTCAGCCCTTTTAATAGACATGTACATCATATAGAATGAACCCTAATATCATAATATATGCTTTAATGTACTTGACCAAATGTGTTGTTTGATTTAATCAGTTGAGTATGGGGCAGAAAGTGGAGTGGTGGTTAATTAACAATACTTTGGGGCGCATAAGAAAAAAATTCGTTGAAATGTAGGGGCAGTGTTCTGTTTCTGCATTTACGAGGAGAGAAAGAACTGGAAGGAGGAAAAAAGAAAAAGCCTCTGGCTATCTTACTTTCCTGTGCAACACTGCTCTTCTCTACTTCCTGAGGTCCTTCAGAACACCAATCAGCCTTTCCCTTCGATATGATCAGTTTAATTTACTGGATGGACCTTGCAGATATTTTGTGGGAGAGCTATGTTTGTCCTCCAAAGAAAAAACTATGTAACTGCACATATGCTGACAGCAACTATGCAGGCTAAAGGACAGAACCACAGCATTGAGGTCAGTGTCAAGTTCATTCTTGCAGATCCATCCACAGGTGTGCTCTGCTTTAGCAGTCTTTTTCAAACAGAGCCTGCTTCCTGAAATATTCCTGAACAAAATGAGGAAATTCAAAATAACAAGCAATGAGTGTCAGAGAAATTTCAGTTACGAACCTCCTGTTTCATGTGTGATATTTCCTGAATAGCTTACTTTTTCTCCTCCCATGGGAGAAAACAACATTTTTCCTAGTGTTCATATTTGGGGCCTGTTCTCTTTCTCCTCTTTATCAATGATCTGGAAAACGGAATGAGTGTTGTCTTAGTCGTATTGCATATGACACCATGCTGGGTGTTAATGTTTTTCTGCTGCAAGGTAGGAAGGGTCTCCAGAGGGATGCTGAGGGGCTGGATCAATGGGCCAAAGCCAACAGGATGAAGTTCAACAAGGCAAGGTGCAGCATCTGGCACTTGGGTCACTACAACTCCAGGCAGCACTACAGGCTGGAGAATAGTGACTGGAAAGCTGCCCAGTGGAAAACAACCAGGGTGTATTGGTTGACAGCAGCTGAACATGCGTCAGCAGTATGCTCGCTTGGTCAAGAAAGCCGGTGGCATCCTGGATTGTGATAGTGTGGCCAGCAGGACCAAGGGCAGTGGCTGTCTTCCTGTACTTGGCACTTGTGAGGCCACACCTCAAATCCTGGGTTCAGTTTTAGGCCTCTCACGTCAAGAAAGGCATTGAGGTGCTGGAGTTAGTCTAGAGAAAGGCAAAAAAAGCTGGTAAAGGGTTTGGACCACAAGTCTTGTGAGTGTTGGCTTGAGAGAGTTGAGAGTGTTTAGCCTGACGCAAAGGAAGGCTCAGGGTGAGCCTTCTACAACTCCCTGAAAGTAGGTTGTAGCCAGGTGGGAGTTGGTTTCTTCTCCCAATTAACAAGCATTAGGACAACAGAACATAGCCTGCAGTTGCACCAAGAGCGGGTTAAACTGCATATCAGGAAAAAATTCTTCATTGAAAGGGTTATCTAGTATTGGAACATACAACCTATGGCAGTGGTTGAGTCATGGTCCCTGGAATTTAAAAGATGTGTAGATGTCAGAGTAGGGATACATTTAGTGTTTGATTTGGCAGTGTTACATTTCTGGTTGAACTGGTTGGTTTTGAAGGTCCTTTTCAGTCTGAAGGATTATGTGGTTCTGTGATTGTAAAATTTATTTTTGTTCTGTAGAAGTTTGATTATAGGTGTTTTAAAGTAACTGTCACTGTAAAAGAGAAGCTTAAACCATTCTTTGATTTGGTCTTAAGTCTCTCTGTGGAATCTATTTCTGTGGAAGTTTGATTATAGGTGTTTTAAAGTAACTGTCACTGTAAAAGAGAAGCTTAAACCATTCTTTGATTTGGTCTTAAGTCTCTCTGTGGAATCTATTTCTGTGGAAGTTTGATTATAGGTGTTTTAAAGTAACTGTCACTGTAAAAGAGAAGCTTAAACCATTCTTTGATTTGGTCTTAAGTCTCTCTGTGGAATCTATTTCTAAATATGTAAGGAGAGTTCATGATCTCTCCTTATATTGCACAGATTATGTAAATGTATTGAAAGGAAGTTGGAAGCATAAATCACAGATGTCGGTTTGATAGAAAGTTTGTAACCATAAAAATCTACAGCTCCCAAATCGCAATGTGTTAATTATAAGGCAGCATCTGGTATACAAATTTATGCCGAGCTAAGAAATGTTCAGACTAAAATAGAGTATGCCTAAGTGGGCTTAGTGTCTAAAACCTAGATTCAGCATAGGGAAACTTAAAATCATGTGACCATAAAGTGTCTGTGATCCAAACTGTCTGCAGATAGAAAAGTGATGTAAACTGTAAGGGAAGGCAGGTAAAGACAGTTGAGAAAGGCTAAATGAGCTAGTCATGTGCACCCAGCCATGTTATGTTTCCTCTTTATATAAGATGCTCACATGTAGGTTGGATAGAAAAATTCAGAAATTCATTAACCTGATATAATGTCTATGACCGACCTTTAGTCCTAACAAAAGATTTTTCACTAATTTTGTGTTAAAAACTTACACTGGACCCAATCATATCTATTGGATGGTATGTGGTGACAGAAGATTGTTATGCAGTAACACCCTTTATGGATAATGTGAAAGTATTTGAAAAATGGATAATTCAAACACATTAATCCAAGTTACCGCCCTGTCAAACTTCAAGGAAGGGTACTATGCACTGAAAACCAAACGAAACCAAACGAAACCAAACCAAACCGAACCCCACAAAAAATCCCCCAAAAATCCAAAGAGATGCTTCAGATAAATATTGGGTGTTTCTATTTTAAATACCTTCAGTGGCTATTGAATGCTCAATTCTGTTTTAGGTTACCTGTAGAGTCAATGGGGACTCCCACTGTAAAACATATTCTCATTTTTTTCCCATCAGAGGAACTGCATGAATTGTTAGCTAGGAAGAAACAGGTTGCTGAAATTTCTCTGAGTGAGGACCAAAATGATAATTTGGCTACTTCAAACTAACTGTAGCATTCATGTGACAGAAATCAACATAAAAATGGTCTGACTTTGAAAGCCTGGGAAATTTCATTTGTACTGCACCTTTTCATGCAGAGAGGACCATTGTTTGACTCAGGACTTCATGGTGACTAACAATGAAATAAAAGTTACAGTCCATAATTTTGTCTTCAGATGGCTCTGAGCTGTGTATGACATCAAATAAGGGTAACACTAGCCCCCTACAAGTTCTTTTTTTGAGTACATTTAATGAACCTGCCCTACATCAAAATTTTTTCACTGGAAATGTGCAATTCACTAACTTCAAGATCGTATATAGTTGGAAAAACACTGTAGAATAGTATTAGAAGATCAACTTAATTTGCATTTGCTTAACTAAAAAATGTTCACTGTAATATTACAGATCTTAAGGCTTTAATCCAGTATTTGAACACATCAGTGTTTGCCACGCTCCGCCAGGGTGAGAAAGAAACGGTCCACAGCCAAGGTAGGGTGGAGAAGACTGGAACAGTTTATTAGGGCGCATGGGACTTATATAGGGTTCAGGGCAGAGGCTTCTAGAAACTGGGAGGAGTTGGGGAGGAGTTAGGGCGGAGCACGACAAGTATGGGAAAGGGAAGGAGGGGACAATACAGAAAAGGAAAAACTGGGAGGGGCTAGCCGTATATGGTACTGCTGCACTGCAGCACCTGCTAGCCAATGGGGTGAGGGGGATTAATCAACCAATGAGAACTGTGTAACTAGGGGGGCAACAGCCAATAAGAACAATTGAACAAATACAATCGAAATGTAATAACTTTAACTATCTATCTAATACATTTAATTACTATCTAAAACTGTACATTTTCTAACTTCCTCAACTACTGTGGTATGGGATCATCATGAGCTTCGAAGTGTAGCTACTTGGTGGAAATGTCCATCCACTTGTAAAAGTGGTCACTTTGATCATCCGGAGCCTGTTTCATGTGGGGTTCCCCCACAAGTGTTTATGAGAAAGCTAATGTGGACCTATTTAATGACACTGGTAGCATCTTTTCATAGAAATAGTTGGTGGTCTTGCTCAGCCTGGGAAAATTCAGTAACTCATTTAAAGGGAAGAGGTCCAGTTTCTGTCTCGAGCACTGCTGTAGATTCAAAGCCCCTCTGCTTCTGCATTCATGCACTTCTGTGTGTTTGCAAGCAGAAGTGGTTGCAAAGGATTATGGAAGAACTGTCAGTCTCAAACTGGAACTATTCAGCATACCTGAGGGATTCAGAATAGATATGTAAAGGAAGAAGCAAAGAGCAGTGAATGCTATAGCAATAAAACCAAACTAAAATATTGCAGATGACATCCTACAAGCATTAGAGGAAGAGGATTATATTGTGGCAGGGGATCAAGACTGCCTGATGTGCTAAATCAAAGAATAAAGTCACTGAACTAATAATGTGAGAGACCTCATCCAAAACACTAAAAAAATTTAAATGATAGTTTGGGAAGTTTCCTAAGGCTACATAGTGAAGATCATCTGCAAGTTTTCTGAAGATTCATGTCCAAGATGTTTCATTACAAACGTTTCAGAATGCTTTCACAACACAGATGCGAGACAAGTTTCCTGAAAGAATATCAGCGCAGAATACTGGCTTTCCATGGAATACTTCCCCTATATTTATAGACTAAGTTTATACTGAGTTTGTCCCTAATGGCAATGTCTCTAGTGAATACTAAAAGAGCCATTATTTAGAAAAAAATTAGAAATATATTGTTATATTAATAAGATTTTGCACTGATATTAACAACACAGGTCTGAAAGTAAATTTTAGAAATATTATTTTCTCATGCTTTTGTTTTGGTTTTCTTCTCTGTAGAGACAACAGTTTATAAACTACTTAAGAATTTGAAGTTAGTGGTAGATGAAAATATAAAACCTGATGCATATGCTGCCAGTCCTTTTCCTAAATGCTTGTGTCTGTTTACAGGTGTTGAGCTGATAGCTATTAATCCAAGAGAGGCAGGTAACCAGAATTTCCAGTCATTGTGTGCAAGCTCCATAGAAAATGAACAGTAGACAAGATCTTTAACTGAAAATTAAATTTTCAAAATCAAAAATACAAGCAGTTTATTTATACTTGACAGCTGGTTTGCTTTTCCTTGCCTGTGATGACTTTATCAGGTTTTATGAGAATGTTTTATTCAGCAAACATTAAACAGTCCCTTTCCAGGACAGTGCATGCTATACATGGCATGCTTCACACAGAAGTGCAAAGCAGGGAGTAATTGTTGGAGGCAGGCTTATGGAGCAGTGCAGACAATCCAATATGGATTAACTACAAAGCTCAGTTTATTAATGGAGTTTCTACAATTATAGTATTCTCTAAGTGTACGTGCATTAACATTACTGGTGCTCAGGCACATAAACAATCACTCATTGGCTTTTAGCTATGAGCTACTGTCTCTGTACTTGTCTTCTGAGTTCTCACAGCCTTTGCAGGTGCTTATCTTCACAAGTACAGAGTGGACTGGCCAAGGTCACACTCCTCCTGCTTGTGAAGAAATCCACAGCCTGTTAATTTCCCTACAAGTAACGATTATGTGTTTGCCACAAAGAAAGACAGCACACCTACAAACTTAAATTTCAGGTGGTTATGGTGTATACTGACCAGCACTGTACCTTCCCGATCGCTCTTTTAAGCAGGAAGATGAATACATGGATTTAGGTTTGTATATGGAAGGTTGGATTTTGTTGTTTAAATGCAAGTACATAGGTTGTTGTGGAGGACCTAAAAATGTGCTGCCACACCAGAAAGACATGAGTTCCCATGTAGGTTTATGTCATAGGTCTCTCAGATAACCTACAGCATGCAGCATGACATTATATAAATGTGTTTAGCCCCACCCACAGGTTCAGTTGGTTGGTACTTAGAGCTCCAATTAATGCAAGACATTCTTGGTTGCTGAAGCTACTCTTGGTAAATGTGTTTTTCTGTGTATTTTTCTCTAGTGTAATTGAGCTAATTTGCAAATGCTGGTTCATAGAAAGTCCTGCAAAGATTATAGTGTGCTAAAAAGAATAAGCTGATCTATCTTTAGACAATGCTGTTTGTATTGGAAGACTTAACACAACAGAACAAAACATGGGGCTCCCTGGAATACTTTAATTTAGTCTCCTTGTTTGTGTGCACTGTCATCATTTAATTGTCTAATTATATGCTATGCTTTTTTTTGCCATAAGATCCTGCCTCGTTTGATTCATGGAATTGCCAGTACTTGCTTAATGAGCAGTTGTTTGATATGTTTTGCATTTGTTATTCAAAGAATGCACCCCCTGCTGTATTTTCCACATGGTTATTAAACCCTATTCTGAAGACAGGATTACTAGTTTTTACTTTGACTGCACAGTAAATGGTCATTGCAGTTGTTCTTGTGTTCTATGCAAGAACATGAAAATCTTTTTTAGTGAGGTATTTTTTCATCATCGTTAAGTACAGATTCAAAATACTTTTTGAATCCA
The DNA here is from genome assembly GCA_013396655.1 of Campylorhamphus procurvoides. Taxonomy (NCBI): domain Eukaryota; kingdom Metazoa; phylum Chordata; class Aves; order Passeriformes; family Dendrocolaptidae; genus Campylorhamphus; species Campylorhamphus procurvoides. The sequence goes on along the minus strand of WBMV01008394.1, from coordinate 20,129 downwards.
AAGGCATTTGCCACAATTTAACACAGTTGAGCAAGATTCTTGATAGTTTAAGGCAGTTCTGTTGTAGTCCCAGAGGGTTTCGAAATTCTTCATAAGGATATAGTGTCTGGTAGATTATCCTGTGAGATACTTGTTACCAATTTTTGGAATGTATGGAAGAGTACTTGTTTCTTCCAGGCAGAGAATATTTTTCCTCTTAATTTTCAGTGTTACATATGTTTTCTAATCTGTAAAACATCCCTCACTACCAGGTAGTCTTACTTTTCCAGTCCTGTCCTATATATTTGCTTCTCATACAAAAGCCATTCACTTAATTGTGTATCTTTGTCACCACTCTCTGTACCTTTCTGAGACCATTTGCACTCTTTTTGAGAAGAATGGGATTTTGTATTTTGTTCAATCTTCTCTCCCTAATAATTCTTACTGTTCAGTCTGCATTCTTGATGGCTGTTGAGTGGTAAGCTTATATTTTCACTGAAAATGTTAGGGTGGTAGTAATTAGTTCTTTGTAAAAAGTACGTGTTTGTTTCCCCCACGTGTCATTTTATAGTTATGTATGTTGAATATAATTTGCTTCTTTTTATCAGTTGCTTAAGGCACTTGTGCAATTCATGCCTCAGATTTAGTGCTCTGTATATTAGAGTAATTAAATGTCATCATTGGACAATTCACCCTTTTTTGAGACTCATTTGTGAAACTATTAAAGTGAACAGTATCAACACATCAGTGGCAACAGTTAAAATTATAATTTATAATTTTTACTTGTACAGCAGGAACAACCAGGGGATCAGGCCCAGCCAGCAAGGGGTTAGGAAAGGCAGGTCCTGCATGACCAGCCTGGTCTCCTTTTATGTCCAGGTGACCCTGGTGAATGAGGTAAAGGCTGTGGATGTCATCTACCTGGACTTAAGTAAAGCCTTTGCTACCTTGTGTCCCACAACATTCTTCTGGACAAGCTGGCTTCCCAAGGCTGGGACAGGTGCGTGGTTTGCTGAGTTAAAAGCTGACTGGATGGTCAGGCCCAGAAGGGTGGTGGTGAATGGAGTTACATCTAGTTGGTGGCCAATCACCAGTGGGATTCTGCAGGGTTCAGTACTGGGACTGGTCCTGTTTAATATCTCGTTGTTGATCTGGATGAGGGGATTGAGTACACCCTCAGCAAGTTCAGAGATGACATCAGGTTGGGCAGGAGTGTTGATCAGCTGGAGGGTCAAAAAGGGTCTCCAGAGGGATCCTGATGTGCTGGATGGATAGGCCAAGGCCAGTGGGATGAGGTTTAACAAGGTGAAGTTCCAGGTCCTGCAACTGGATCAACAACCCTAGACAGCACTGCAGGCTTGGAAATGAGTGGCTGGAAAGCTGCCCTATGGAAAAAAAACCCTGGGCATGCTGATTGACAGCAGCTGAACATGAGCCAGTTGGCAAGGAAGGTGGCCAAGAAGGCTGAGGGCATCCTGGCTTGTATCAGTTGCAGTGTGGCCAGCAGGACCAAGGCAGTGATCACACCGCTGTATTCGGTCTGGTGAGGCCACAGCTTGAGTGCTGTGTCCACTTCTGTACCCCTTACTTCAAGAAAGACTTTGAGATGAACATGTCCAGAGAAGCACAACGAAGCTGGTGATGGGTCTGAGACACAAGTCCTTTGAAGAGTGACCAGAGGAGCTGGGATTTTTTACCCTGGAGAAAAGGAGGCTCAGGGGATGCTTTTCACTCCTGAAATGAGGTTGTATCAAGGTGGCAGTCGGTCTCTTCTCCCTGACAACTAGCACCAGGACAAGAGGAAATGGCCCAAAGAGAGGTTCAGGTTGGACATCAGGAAGAATTTTTTCGTTATAAGGATAGACAGGCATTGGAACAGGCTGCCTAGGAAGGTAGTGGAGTCATTAACTCTGGTATTTAAAACAACTGAGAATGGTACTTAGTGATGTGGTTTAGTTGGCATGATGGTGTTTCGTCAAAGATTGGACTTGATGATCTTAGACGTCTTTTCTGACCTTAATGTTTCCATGATTATATGGTTCTATGATTCTGTGTCTCCTGTTCCTTAACTGCTTATTTATTTGCATAAGGGTCTTCAGTCTTTTTATGTGACAATACTTTCCTTGTTAGTTAACATGTTAGTTAAAGACCATGTTGAATAATTTTCAGAAACCTAAATAGGTGTTATTGACTGGACCTCTCTCTGATCTATCTGCTTACTGAGCCTTTCAAAGAAGTCTATTAAATTTGTGAGGCATGCATTTCCTTTACAGAAGATATCTTTTCTTTATTTTATCACATATAACTTCAATAGGACACTTAAAATTGCCACTTTTAATGCAACTGGACTTCATTATTTTCAGTCTGCTGAGAATACATTTGTAGCTGTCATCAAAACATTCATTTCTACAGGGGTATCTTATATGTTGTTTTATTATAGTAACTGTGCCAAAGATGTTCATTTTACACCCGGTGGTAAATTGGATTTCTGATAACAATTAAAAATTCATCTTCTTTGCACATATCATGAAATCAGTTCATATACTGCATCATTTTATACCAACAGTGTTACTAACCATACGCAAGAGAGAACATACTGCATTTGTTGTTTTTAAATACAGACTTGTAGAGAGATGTATTTTTTTAATTGAGAAATTACACAGTTTAATAATGATTACATTACTCTTATGCTAGATGTGATTTTTTGCAAAGCTACAATAGCTTCTGTGTGGCTTCTTGTTTTGTTTTCTTTTATTTTTGCAGGTTAAACCTGAAAACTCTTCCTTATTCTGCCTGAAAGACACTCTTTAGATTTGTGTTGTATTTCTTATTACAGAGTCTTAATATGAACATGCAACTGCGTGGAAGCACTGATACTTCACTGTGAGCCAGTTATTTTTCTAGCATCATGTGAGGAGCCCCTCAGTGTCTCCTGAAGAAGCTAATGCTTTTAAACTCCCCAAAGCAAGACAGAATTGTTCAGAACTCGTAATGGGATACTAGTTGTGAAACTAAATCAAGTTTAAATCCAAAGTAGCCTTCTTTTAATTTAAAAAATCTCTCATTCAACCATGTTGTTGATGGCTTTCTCAGCAAGATCAAACTCCCTGTGTTCCATTATTTAGGAGTTGTGTATTAAAAAATATAAATCAAAATCATATATTTGGGTCATTTGTTGTCATTCTGACTTAGCAAAAATTTGCACAAAAATATAGTTGCAGGCCATTAGTGAGTTACAATTCAGAATTGTTACTGCAAATGACTGTGATTTGCTTTTTACGTTTATAGTGTCTTCATTGATCCAGCTGCTAAAACCAGTTTATGTTCATGTTATTTAACATAAGGTTATTTGTTTTTATTATTTTTGACCTCTGACTAATATCAGAAGTGATCAGTCTAAAAATATTCTTGTTTCAGCAAATGCTTGGCTTTTGGGAAATGGCGGAAGAATCATTTCTGAACTAAGAGTTTCATGGAGTAGTCCTAGGTTATCCTTAATTGGGAAGTGAACTGAGCTTCTGAGGCTGTGCAGTGCCCTGTTGTTAATTCTTGTTGGTAAAAGGTTGGCTCTTGGAACTATGGCCACCCTTAATAAAGTTGGATATATGAAAGAACTTGTCTGAGAGACATGATAGAGTTACTCTGTTAGGGAGAATGAATTAAAAGATCAAGAGGAGTACTCAATCCTTAGAGATTTAGAGTACTAAAAGATAATTAAAACATTTAAGAACTTAAAAATTTTGAGTCTGATGCTTAATAGAACACATTGGTGAACATTAGTGGTATGTAGCCCCAGCCCTTTCCCAATAATAAGACTCAGAACAACAGTTCGCCTCACAGATTGAAATTAGACCTACTGTTCCCATGCTATGATTTCCTTTAAAATTATCTCAATTTCTCTAGATTCCTTTGCCGTCTTTGTATCTGAAATGCAAAACCTGATTATGACTAAAGTATTTCTTTGTTATTTTGCTTCTGGGTAAGAGAGAGACCCATACATGAATTATTTTTTAAGAATTTATTTGACCAAAAGGTTGTGTTTTAAAAACAATATTTTTTAAAAATTCAGGAATTCAGGGTTGTTGTTGGTTTGTTTTTGTTTTTTTTTTAAACACCATTTCTGAGATCAGACAGTAAAGTGCAAAATACAGAATTAATAATAAATTATGGTCCTACTTAGCAAAACTTGTTTCTGTACAACAAATGGTGGGCTATGCAAAACAAGACCATAAAAATAAAGTTATATTTCAAATATATTGGGTAATTATTATATCAAACAATAACTGTGACTACTAATTCGTATGCATTGCATGTAATTTCAAGTATACTTTATAAATGTCATGGCTAGAGCAAGAGTAGATTAAAATCATTAACTCCATCATGTTGCTTATAAAAAAACAGGATCACAGTTACAGGAGAGGGTACCTCTTTAATTTCATGTTTTTAATTGACTGCTTCTGTAGTTAATTAAACCTTTAACGTAGGTTTTGGTTACAGTCTTAATGGAAATGATTTTAAGCAGCTATTAAATTGAGACTCTTTCAGAAGAACAATTTTAGAGCTCACTCCTGTTAAAGGTTGTATTGGAACTAAACTTACTTCTATTATTTAAGAAGTAAATTAGTATTAAATGTTCCATCATGGTTTATTGAAGTTTCTATTCTCTTGTGCATCCAAATGACATTAAAAATTTAGATAATTGTCACCTTCCACTTACTGCACTATTTCATTACAGAACTATTCTATTATATATATAACTGTTTCATTAGAGTTGATCACTTTTCAGAGGTCCCATTATGAGAATGAAGATCATATAAAGAATTTAAACTTACTTGAACCTTCTTTATATATAATTCATAAACTCGCTTGCAGTAGTGTTGGCTTGATTCATTACCATGAAGGATGCTTTTGGCAAGTGTTTACTTTCCTTGCTGGTAGAGAGCAAGCATCGAAGTTTAATGAGTTCCCAACAAGCATGTGTTTTTATTAGAACATTGAGCAAATGTAACTATTCAAACTGGACGAATTTGCTTTGTTGTTGTGGTTTGTTTTCCTGCTGTTCTGTTGTTGTTGGTTTTTTGTTTGGTTGTATGTTTGTTTGGTGGTTGGTTTTTGTTTTTTTTTTGTTTGTTTTTTGTTTTTTGTTTTTTGGTTTTTTTTGCTAAACAAGCAAGCGTAACATTCTAGTCGCCAAGAAAAACCTATTCTGGCAGTATATGGTCCTGGTGTCTGCTTATTTGGAAGCTTGAAAACTCTTTTCTTTCATTTTCTATCGTTTTCCATTCATTTTCTATCGTTTTCCTTTCATTTTCTATCGTTTTCCTTTCCTTTCCTTTCCTTTCCTTTCCTTTCCTT
>WBMV01008394.1:0-13912 GCA_013396655.1 Campylorhamphus procurvoides | reverse complement strand
ACCTTAGACAGATAGTATTACAGGCTTGTATATATTCTGCCCTTTACTTCTCATGCACTCATCTGACTTGAGAAGAAAATAGTCTTGTCAGTGCTTGAAATTAGATATACTACTCTAAGAAAAGTGTTTCCTCTGTTGCTGATGGCATCCCTGTATGCTTGCCCTCTGAAATAATCAGTGATCTATGTAGGGCCTTGTGGCTTCAAAAGTTGTCTTCATCTACTGCAAATAAATCCTATTAAACCAGTCAAATTTCCCTGGGAACACTTATTCATTGCTGATATGATTTTAAAACAGCTGACTACTCTTAAAAGCATAATGTTCACACCAGAGGAAGTGACATTATGGGTGGGTTAACTAGATTTTGAAATCTTGAAGCATTGTGTCATTGTGCTACTCTATATTCATGACACAAAATTAAATGTTTTAGAGATTTAGGTTGACTAAAGCCTAATGAATGTCCCCTCATGTTAAATTTCATAAAAACCAGTGTGTTAAGACTTAAAAAGCAGAAAACCAAATAGGACCCCAGAGGAATCTGTACGTGTACAAAGAGGAATTAATTGTTTTAATGTCAGTTGCACTTGGTGCCACTGATAGTCACCCATAGCTAGAGAAACTTATACATCCTTTCCAGGTAACAAAAAGTGCCTGATAAATATGTAGTACTCCTTCCTCTTCACTTCATCTCACTACTGAGAGTGAAAGAACCATGAGGAATGCTCTCATTTTTGTGCTCCTAGAGAAGCAGGGGCAGATAAGTTTTTTGCCTTCTCTGTTGCCCTTCTTGCTGCCCTTTAAAAGCCATGACTAAAGGGAACATATGGAGGAAGGGGTAAGAAGAAGGTTGTGATGCTGCCTGTCCTTGACTCAAGAGAAAAGGAGTAGAAAAAGCTTTATGCTTCCTTTTTTTTATCCTTGATGACCAAGGGATTCAAGTGCAGCCTAAAGGTAAGCAATACGCAGCCTAGAGAGGACTGAAAGCAAAAGTAAAAAAAAAAAAACAAAACAGTAAAAACCTCAGACAACACTTGTTCATGTAAGAAAGGAAGAGAAACTTCATAGAAAGACTGTGGAGGTTGGCAGTATTCTCTGAAAAGTATTGTAACTCAGGGTTTTCATGTAGCCAGAAGAACATTGTGCAAAGAAATTCAGCTTATTCTGAACAGTAACTACCTGTAGTTCTCACATGACTGATTTATATTTCCTCTTTATATTCTGTGATTCTCTGATATTGGCAGTGTTGTGGGAATAATGTCCATGCTTTTTTATAACCTGTTTATAAAGAGTCTGAGAATGCCTGATTTATGTATTCCAAGGCTGATATTTAATGAGGCAGGCGGTGGGGGTTGTATACATAGTTAGATTTGCATTGTGCTTTAATATGGCTATCCTGGCCAGCGTGTACTGCAGTATATGAGAGGAAGCAGTAGCAAATATTTGTGTCTTAACCAAAATCTTAGTTTGAGTTTATAAGTCTACAAACTAAGATTAGTGTTTTCATTATTATTTTATGTGAGAGGAAATATGAGGGTTTCCAGTTCAGTAACTGTCAGTGCTTGAAGAAATAACAAGCTAAATATTCTAAATAACTTCCATAGGAGGAGTATTTTTACAGACAGGTTTAATTTTCCTATCAAGGTGAAACGTAATATGAACAGAATTTGAACTCATGATCCATGAATCCTACTGTAATTCTTCAGCCACAAGACCATTCACAAATATAATTTAATTGCCAGTTTGAGAAAACTGATATTTGCCCTGCTTTGCTACAATTTGTGTCTTAAAAGCAACATAAAGGATTGTGAAATGGAGAGCTCCTCCTGCTGCACCCTATAACTACTCTCAGTATCTTACTTATGCTCTTACATATAGTTTTACACACTTGGTACTATGTAATTATAAATTTGTCTAATTTGTAATAATAGTTCCAGAGCATGAAGATTATATGAAGGTCTGAAAAGGTATTATTTAGGCACTCACAAGAACTGGAGAGACAATAACAAATAATTTACAGATGCAGAAATCATATTCTTTTTCTTAATCATGCTTCTTTTAACTGACTAATCTCACAACACAAATAATAGACTACTATGATTATTAGTGTTGAAGAAACTGATACAATTCTTTAAATAAGCATTCTGTGATATATATGTATATTATATATGGAGATAGCTTCTGCATACTGCAATTATATAACAGTCAAAAAGCAGTATAGACAATTGTTTTCTGATCGCAAGAATCTTATGGGAGTGAGGGTAAAGAAAATAACCTTGATTCAAATGTTGCTCAAGATGAATATCTTCTGAAAAATGCCCTTTGATTTTCATGCTTTTGCTCTTAGGATAGAGAAAATTGCTGACATCTCCAGGGTGATTCAGACCCACATATTTTGCAAAACATGCTTACTTGTAAGTATCACCTTTTATTTTAATTTTCACCATATTTATTTCACTCTTCTTTTTAAACACGCTTCATCACAGGCACCTCATTTATATATGTTGTGAAACACTACATGGTTACAGGGACCTAATTCTGCATATATTAACACAGACATAAATAGATGCACTTAATGTGAAAATTGTATGTCAAATGTATTCTTACTACTGAGAAAAGTGATGAGTTCACATCATAGCTTATGTTGATCTGTCGTATCTTTGACTTCCACAGCTCAGTGATAATTATGACCTATGAAAAGCCAAATAGGCTCAGTTTAATGGATGACACTTCTTTTGGCAACTGAGTGCACATTGCCATTTTGGTCGTTAGGGAAAATTTTATGTAACATCCAACATGTATCTTTTTCGCACTTTGATGAATAGACTTGCATGGTGGTCTTTACTGTTAACATACTTTTAAAATTTGGAATTATAGTGTAAATATCACCTAATTGAGAAAAAGTATAGCTGAAGCAACAGTCTTCAGTCATACTTTTTGTTAGCAGAGAATCAGATGAGATGTTTTTGAACACTTAAAAAGAAGAAATGCATGGAAAATGCATGGAAAACAAAACATGTAACTAATGGGATTCTGCAGGGCTCCATCTTAGGCCTGTGCTCTTCAACATCTTCATAAATTACTTGGATGCAGGACTGGAAGGGATACTGAGCAAGTTCACAGATGATTAAAAACTTGGAGGAGCTGTGGACTCCCTGAAAGGCAGGGAGGCCCTGCAGAGAGACCTTGAAAAATTAGAGGAGTGGGCAATCACCAACCATTCAACCTTTCAACAAGGGAAAGTGCTGGATTTTGCACTGGGGAATGGAACAACACTGGATGTTCGTATTAACTGGGGAATGAGATGCTGGAAACAGTGCCATGGAAAGGGCCCTGGGGGTCGTGGTCAATGGCAAGTTGAATCTGAGTCAGCAGTGCCCTGGCAGCCAGGAGGGCCAACCCTGTCCTGGAGGTCATCAGGCAAAGCATCGCCAGCTGGTCAAGGGAGGGGATTGTCCCACTCTGCTCTGCACTGGGGCGGCCTCACCTTGGGTATTGTGGTCAGTTTTGGGTACTGCAATGTAGGAAAGACAATAAGGTCTTAGAGAATGTCTGAAGGAGCGTAACAAAATTGGTGAAGGGCCTTGAGGGGAAGCCATATGAGGAGTGGCTGAGGGCACTTTGTTTCTTCAGCTTGGAGAAGAGGAGACTGAGGGGAGACCACATTGCAGTCTACAACTTTCTCAAGAAGAGGAGGGGCAGGCACTGATCTCATCTCTGTGTTGACCAATGACAGAAACGAAGGGAATGGCCTGAAGTTGTGTTTTGTGGTTTAAGTTGGATATTAGGAAAAGGTTCTTCACCCAGAGAGAGGCTAGGCCCTGGCACGGGCTCCCCAGGACTGTGATCACAACACCACGCCTGACAGAGTTCAAGAACCATTTGGACAATGCTCTCAGGCAGAGGGCATGACTCTTGGGGCTGTCCTGTGCCGGACTAGTAGCTGGACTTCTGGATCCCTTCCAACTGTTCTGTCATTCCATGATATTTTATATTGATGAAGATGGATTGAAATAGATGCTTAACGGCCAGAGAATTTGGGGTGGGATTTTTATAGAAGCCTCTAAATTCCATTGAAGATCAGTGATGTTTTAATGCCAAATTTCTTGAGGCCTCTTTAAAAAATTTGAGCCATTTTACTTATCAGCAATTAACCAGTCATTTTTGCTTTATAATAAGTTTTTTTTGGTTTTTTTTCTGTAAATGTGTAATTTCAGTCTTACCTTGTACAGAATTTATAGAAGGAATAAATATCTAAACAGGATATCTTTGAACTCCTGTTTGGTGTGGACTTGCTGCGACTTGACAGATTAAAGTACCTTACAGTTCCCTGTCAGATTAGATCCCAGATCCACAGGTATTTCGTTTCTGTAAATTCTTTTTATGCTGTGTACAATGGAATCAACTTGGTTAATCTGTTAAGGACAGAGTGTGAAACAAAAAGAAATCACAGAGACTCTGAATATCATGAGAGCTTCAAAGCCTGGTCCTCTCCTTTATTGAAAGGTTTTATCCAAACAAAGCAATAACGTTAATGTTAATGAGACAAGTCATTCCTAGGCTGTACTATTTCCTGTCTAATCTATGCAAATATACAAAGATTCCTGGTGCTGTGTTTGATTAGTAGTCTAGCTAATTCAATAGTCTTCTGTGAAATTTTTTGAAACATGTAATACTTTGTAATTTTTTCTTATATTGCAAGCTTTCCTTTGAATTAATGAGAGGGAAATAAAGTTGCTGTATTAGGCAAGAAACTTCACAGGTAAAACTGCTTTAGGATGTCATTTCTGTCTTTTCAAAGAGTTATAGGCACGTTTGTGTGAACTGTAGGTAATAAAGTCAGTCCATGGTGTAATGTTCTTGTTGAAGCCATATATCATTAGAATAGAGCCACATACACCAAAAAATTAATGAAACCCTCCATGCATTTTTCTCTACCATGTGCAACTATCTGATAAGGTAGTGTCTGATGATAAATTGTGTTTACAATGAACTGTTAGATTCAATCTTTGGCTGTAAATCTCCAAAGCTAGCTTCTTTCAACATAGAAGCTAAAATCACTGCAGTGTACACCAACAGTTGCTTGAATGAAATTCATCCTGATAAGAATAGTATCTCTTGCACAATCTTCCTTAAATGGGGCCACAAGCAGTTCATAATGAAAAGCTGAATGTAAAAATTCCTTCTACAACAGTAGAAAAATTTTCTTCAAATATATGGTATAAATAAGTTTTATGTCTCAAAATGTGTGATTTTATTCATAGAGTAGTATTACCAAATTAAATTTAATTTTACCATAACCACTATCTGAAGAAATATTTTTACATCCTTTGAGAATTCTTTTCATTCTCAGCCCTCTTGAGCACTTAACCCTGTTTGCTCTTTCATGAATATTTGTTTGATAATGGTATAAAGGAAAATTAAAACTGTCATGATTGATTCATTATGGCCTTAAGCTCTTACTAAGAAGATTCCTGTATATTTTAATGTAGAATTTATAAATCAGACATTTATTGAGTATACTTCTAATTTCCTTTTCACATTTAAATTCTGAATTAGGATCTGAATAATGCAGGTTTTTTCTCACCAAAACTACTGCTGACTCAATAGAATTCTTTGGTAATAAAGCAGTGATAGCTATAGATTTTGACTGCGAATAGGTAAAGCTACTAAAATAATTGAGCTGATATGGTAGTTGAAACAGACGTAGAAGTATTGTTCTTTTAGACTTGCATCACTGGTGGCATTATTTATCATAGGAAGAGATGGGTCATTAAAAAACGTTTGGTAAAGTGTAGCTGAAGGACACTGGCATAGTTTATAGCGTGAAGCATAACATGTATTTTTCAGTTGTATATTCCTTGCAAATTTGGATTAAAACAGTAGCATAAGGAAATGCAATTAAAAAACAAAAAAAACAAACCAAAACTAGGCTTGTGATTTTTCTAAGCATGAGCTTTAAGTTAAAATTGAATTTTCAGTGTTTCATTTAAGAATTTTACTATTGAGACAATGCAGAAGACAAAAATCAAAATCAGATTACTTTTCCTGTTTAGATATAAATGACTAAATGGGCTAAAATGCTTGCATTCTTTGTTGGTAATGAGAGATCAAAAATAACAATAATTGGTTGCTCAATTTGATAAAAAATAACAAAAGTCTACAAAAGTTTAATACTGAGCTGTCTCAGAGAAAAATGAAAGCTGTAAGTACAGAGACTAATGAACAGTTAAAATAAGGTAGAGGGGACTGAAAGGCTGATGAGTTAACATAGACATGGCAGTGATTAGGTATTTTCATGGATTCACACAGCAAATTTCTTATAGGCTTCCTCTTTTTTTTTTCTTTTTTTGAGGAGAAGGGCTTAAGCAAAAAATTATCTGAGACCTAAAACATGAGATAACTAAGAGATTTCATTGTCAGCTACAATATTCATCTCTTAAAATGTTTCTTCCTGGACAGTGTCAGAAATATAGTGAAATAAATGAATTATTAATGTTTAATAGTGCATCAAATCTAGTGATCCACATCAATAAAAAATGAGGAGGGTTAGTTTTCACAGCATCTGTGTGAACCTTTATCCGTATGTACTGATGCACAGAAGCTTCAGGAGGGTGAATAAACAAGTAAAGGGACTTGTCTTTGCAGGAAGGGCAGAGACCTGCACTAGGTTACAGGAGTTTCTCTGAACCAGGCAGTTACACTGAGAGACCTTAGATTTAGACAAGTTAAATCTGTAATTTCCTAGCAATTAACTCCACTTATTGCTGTAAGGGGGTTTTCTGAATTGATTTGTTCCTTTGGATCTCCACTGTATTTTCTTGCTAATGTGGCCATGGATGATTTACTGAGAATGCTGATAGTAATTAATGGCTTTGTGAAAACCAACAACAGATTTGTTTGTATATGCTATAATCCACAACAATTATGTTAAAAATATAATCCTGGAAGGTGCTGAGTACCTCCTACTCCCATTATGTCTTCTGCACCTTTTAATTTTCATATTTTTTTCATATACAAACAAGCCAATATTTCAAAATTTGATTAATACAAACAAACAAGACAACCAAAACTACATACCTTATTGAATGTGTGCAAAGTCTTTACTGGATTGTATTTATTGTATTTTGTCTCATTTTATATATAAATACAGGTAAGTCTAAGAAAAAATACAAAAGAGAACCAAACAAAACAAACAAATACTGATAGAATCAAAGAAGTTTCTGTGGAGAGTTAGCTTGTAACACTTTCTGCTTTTATTAAGGCTGGTCAAATGGAAGAATAACTTAATTTTTTTAGTCTTTCTTTCAAGTCTTTTGCAAACTGCGTTGCTCTGAAGGTTGTGGTTCCTCTTGTCTAACAAAGAATTATCACCTAATGGAAGCTTTATCTTTCTGCCAACAGTGATTAAATAGGAGAACATGTGAAGCTTGCAATAGGAAAAATGTTCACACAACAATGACAGAGAAAAGTTAATATGCCACCATCAATGATCTGTTAATACTTAATCTGGGTAATTGGATGAGAAGATCTCTTTAGATGCTAGTCATTGCTTTTTCAAGACAGTAGGAGAGGGCTTGCAAGGAAATACATTAAATGTACACTTAGACATCTAGAAAACTATAAAGCATAATTGTTTAAAGAGGAAAATGCATCTCCTGTTGTACATCTGGAAAGAAAAAGCTATAAATTGATTTTGATGAATTCCATTTCAGTGACAAGTAATGATCTAATATTGATCTAAATCTGGTTTTGACAAGATGTATAAATAATTGGAGTCCACTGATACTTCTAAACTTACTTTTTGAATGTACTTCCTTTAGTAAGTTTGTTTCCAAATCTCCATCATGTTGAAAACTAGTGAAAATTGGAAACTTTTAGTTTCAGAATGCAGAATCCTTAGACATAATACAATACATTAAGTTATTAGCTGTACAGGTTTGTAGACAGAGAAACCACTTCATTTGGTCCTAATTATATTCAAGAAAAACACCATCGTAATCAATCTGGGATTTATATGCTCAGATGCTTGTTAGCTGCATCTTGAATAAGGGTAAAAATATATTAGCAGAATATTCCAGTTATTGAAAGGTTTAAATTAAGTCATCTCCTTCTTAATGATGGCATTCAACTATATTAAATTGTTATTTTTGTATGATACATGAGCAAATTCATGCCATGTTCAAGCTCCAACACTAGAAGGTTTTTGGATTTTTTTTAGTTATGTAGCATATTCACACATAAATAGTAATCTTGCATAAAATGTTATGATAATGTTCACAGTTTAGCTGTTGCATCTATTTTAGGTATTTTGAAATATCATGAAGCTTTTAAAAATGTTTTACTGCAGTATGTAAAAGTCACATAAAGGACAAATGGCAAATCTGTCATCAAGATTTGACCCTGTTTTATTATTAGCTATGGTAATGTTTGTGTTAAATAACTTGAAATTTTTCTGGATGTGAATGATCTGCTGTGAATGCTTTTTGAAAACTGGTGTTTATCATTGCTTAAAATGCACTTTAATAGCTATATAGCACATCTGTCTTTTGGCACTGTCTCTGCCTCATGAAACAGATGCTTTTTGGTCTGTAAAATTTGTCATAATTAAATAAACTTCATACTGAAACATTCTCCGGTCTGTATGATATCAATGCTGAAGTAATAAGTGAGATTTTGTGATTTTTATGTCAAATTGCTTGATATGTTTTCAAAATCAATTTCAGCAGCAATTCACTTAATTATCTTGCTATTACTTAAAGGGTTGAAATATCATAACACAGCATGTGGGTTTAGGTTGCTTTCTCCAGAAGGATTTTTCTTTTTCGGTTCATTATTTTTGTTAAAAATGCATATGTTCCTTTCAACAATTTTTATGAAGGCAGTTATGTGAATTTCTTCCTTTAAAAAAAAAACCTTAAAATTAAAACATCAGAATAAATTGAGAAAGACAAATCCACAGAATTTGTTATTTTTATGAATTTTGGATAACAAAACTCATCACAGATTTGTTTTCCTCTTCCAAAGAACAGAAGTTCTAAAATGTAAAACTCCCCAGGACAGTAAAATCACTTTCTATCTACCTCAGTCACATTTCTTGCTATGTAGTCCCACATATAGTCTCAGGTATTATGTTACAGTTTTCTTATAATAAAGAATTAAAATATGGGTTTTTTTCAGGTTAATGTGCAATTTTGATAAACTTTCTCTTAAAAATATAATTAATCAAGTTACATGTATTGTACAGCCAAGTAAATTTTGCCTATATTAATGTTTTATTGTATCATTTCTTGCATCACTATGTTACATTACATGCTTTACAAGGATATGTAATAAATAATGTGAACTGAAAATAAGAAGAGTAATCTCTCCTTTAAATATAGAAAATTATAAAAATATCACTCATTAACCATGTTTATTAGAAAGACATAATTAGAAAATAAAGAGATTGTGGATTCTTCAGCCCTCTCATTTCAAAAGGATGCAAAAGTAAATGTGAAGGTTAAAAATGGTTACATTAATGTAAACATGCTGGGTATAGTTGGGTTTATTCTTATGTATTTCTGGCAGCCTTGGAATACTAAAGTTTTTCTTATAACTTCAGTTACCTGAAACAGCATTTCAGTGTAAGGCAGAATGCTTAAATTTACTTAGGGTCCTTTATAAAACACCTGAGACAACAGGGAAAATGGAAGATGTAGCATAGAATTAATTCTTCTCGTGAGACACAAAGATCATCCACAGTTTGGAATTATTTTTTTTAAACTTAACAAACATTGCATTGCATTTTCCCAAGCTGCCTAATTTATCAGGTGTCTGTGATGAATTTTGGGAGAGGCTTTAGGGAATGGAACCTTCTGGTGGTGTATTGATGCACATTTTTCTCTCTATCTTTAGAAAGTAGAAGAAACAATATTATTTAGTTATTTGTTTGCCTTATTCTAAAGACATGCATTTCACAAAATTAGGAAAGTGAATTTATTATCTTTGAAATTCTTCTGGATTTCTATTTGGAAACGGTGATAATTTAGTAATGTCTGTGAGATAATGTTATCACTGTTTGGGGTTATCAGTAAAATTTGACCATAAGTAATTATGACCTATGAAAAAATGAAATACACTGTATCACCTGTGTATCAACATTTAATATTATGCCACAGTTATCTCTTACACTAGATCCAAAAGGGGGTAAAATGATATATTGGTATGTTTATATAACTACTGCAATGAGTAAGCTGAGCAACAGTGGTTAATTCTTACCACCACAGAAAGTATACACTATGGATGAAATATCACGGTTAAAGTTCCAAAGTGAGGCATATGGACATTATCAAGGAGGAAAATCAAAACAATGCACTTGCTTCTCTTTTTTACCCCTTTCCCCTTCCCCTCCCAATTGCACTTTTACTGATTGAGGTGACTAAGAAGCAAAAAAAAAAACAATAAGAATTTTTCTACAAACAGAAAACAGCTAAAGTGCAAACTCCATGTATGCATTCGGAGATAGAATGAAGAATAAAGTACTCAACTTGTGTCTTCAGGTTTGGAGGCAGCCTTCAGAAACTAGGAGAACAAAATAGATAATTAATTTGATTACGGTAATGATTTTCAGGCTTCTTCAGTTACACTTTTTGGCCTAACTCAGATGAAGAAGTGTCTAAAATGAACAGTAAAAATGTCATTACTTTTACTCATCAGAGAAGTCTGAGTTCAGGAGTTCAATACCTTTTTCCCTCTTCATAAACTTTGTAATATCTCCCAAATGCCTATGTACCTGAGGGGCATTAAGTTAGATACCTCAATTGTTCCTAATTTTACTGACGAATCTGATTATTTTCTTGTTCATACCAAGGGGTGACACTATCAATGCCACTTAAAAATGCTAAATGACATATGATTTTTTGTTTAATTTTTATCCTCTCATGAGTGCCTAGAGATTAGTTGTAACAATAGTGAATGTTACTGTGCTTATGTTCCTTTCTTAGATGCATGTCTTGGGGTGGCTCTACAGTACTAATAGAGCACAAATACTTCTGTCAAGGTCTGCTAGGGTTTTAATGTCTATGTGACTCAACACAAAACCATATAGCAGTACATGCCTGGGTCCCAAATGTGGTATAGCTGCATTTGAGAAGTAATAGCCGTGACTAATTCAATCAAACTTAGAGCTGCGCTGAGGCAGTTCACTGTGTGTAGTTCAAAAGCTGACTTGGACGCTGAGTACAGCTGCACCACAGTACATAGCTGTGGTCATATCATATAGCATTGTTTTATTTCATTGGAGTGTATTAAAATTATTCAAGTTTGAGAAGTAATCTGAAACCATCCATATTAAAGCAATTTAGATAAGCAGGACCAAGTACTCTGGTGACTAAAGAGTTCAATACCTGAGAAATGCAGGGTTTTCATGGATGCAAAAGCAGACTATTTTAACATTGTAAAAGTTCTTCACCCAGAGGGTTGCTGGCCACTAGAATAGGGTCCTAAGGGAAATGGTTACAGTACCAGGTTTGACGGAGTTCAAGAAGTGTTTGAACAACGCTCTTAGGCACTTGGTGTGATTCTTGGGGCTGTCCTATGCAGGGGCAGGAGTTGGAGTTATGAGTTCCTTCCATCTCAGGATATCCATCTCAGGATATTCAAGATATTTCATTTTGCAATAAGTGGCAGAATTTTGCTCAAGATATTGTACCACTCTTGAAATGACAGACTGTTTTATCCAAAGCCAATTTGACTAGCTTTCGTAGCTATGTCTTTAAAATCTATTATATTTCTGGAACAAAAAAAAATAATTGGTCATTCATTACTGCTGTTTATCAGAAAACAGATAAAAATCAGATGTAATGACAATAAAATACTGGACTCAAATAGTCACTACAGGCTATTAATTGGGCAGCGCATTTTAAATATCTTTAAAATGGAAACCACTACAGTTTGGGGCTTGTTTTAATTCTTATTGTCTTAGGTGAATATCTGAGTAGAAACAGAATTCACAGTCTGTAATACATAATTAACACATATATTTTCTTTTATTTGAAAATGGAGCAAAACCAATAACCAATTTCAAGATTCTACTATAATTCTTTTGGAATTTCTCTGAAAATAACCTGAGAAAAATATCTCCAATCTTGGTTTAGTAAACCCTACTTATTTTAACAACAATAAAGAAACTATTTCAATTTTTGACAAATGTTTTCTAGTTTTGAATACATGTTTACTTCAAATTGTAGAAAGTCAAAAGTGCTAGAAGGGGTTCCAAATGACAATGAGTAGTTTATCAAGTGGCATTCATCCTCATTGACATGTCAATAAACCAAGTAAAATTCCAGTAGCATCAGTTGTTAAAAGGAATTTTCCTTCAGTTGCTTCCTTTTAAGGCCAATGAAAGAAAAAACTGAAACAAAGAAAATGAGTCTTTCAAATTCAGGAAAACATATTTCATTACATCTATGAAATGCATCAAGTCAGAATATGCTCCAAATGCCTGAGTTATGTATAATATGCATGGGCTGATTTGTTGGTACAAATGTTATAAAAATAATATAACTGTTAGCATTTCACACTGAGCTGTAAACTTGATGAAGCTGAAATGTGTCCTAAATTTGGGTAGCACTTGGTTAGAAAGGGTGTCTATAAATGTTTTCCCTTAGTTTCTCTCTGCTCTGCTGTTGATGATCTAGTACATTCTGCTTTAAGCTCTCTGTAACTAACCTAGTTTTTTGGTTGCTCATTTTTTTATTTGTTTGATTTTGGTGAGTTTGGTGGTTTTATTGTTTGTTCATTTTGGTTTTGGCTTTTTTGTTTGTTTGTTTGTTTGTTAGATAAAATTAAACCCAGATTGTCTGCTCCCCAGCCTGCCCCTGCAACATATGACCTATACACAAATGGCAGCTTTTTTTTGATGCTTTTTTCTGGTGCCCTGCCTAGGGATGAGTACTTATTAAGGGGAAGAACAAGACACCTAGCAAAAGAAACTTAAGAATTGTCTGCTTTACCTCTTTCCTAAGGAGCACAGTGAAGCTAAATGCTGAAGCAAAGGGCAATAGAAATTGGTCAGAGTGTTTGTATTGCAGAAGACACATGACTGCTCAGAGGTTACACCAGTTAACATGAATTAGAACATCTTTCAAGCTGCTGTAATGTGGCTGAGACAGCCACATCATAACTGTTCAACCCTTTAAACAGAATGTGGATGTCACAAAAAGTCATTTTGTAACAGTGCATCCTTGTAACCTTATATAGGTTAGAGGCAACTACATATATACCCTCTGTACTCCTTGAAAAAATAATAAATGGATATTAAATGTGTCAGAAGGCAAATATAAGAATGACAATTTTTATTAAAAAGAATGAAAAACACTTTAAAGGCTATTGTAATGTTATGAAAAATTTCAGACCATCTTCAGGGAGATTAGTCAAAATAGCTGTTAGCTGGATCCTATTCATAAGTATTTCAAAGAAGATAATGAGGACAGAAAATTAATTTTTAGTTGGAACAATTAAAGATCAATTGTAAGAATCACAGAAAAGCCTCTAAGGCTCAGCGATATCATTTATTTCTAATTATTAATTAGAGATAATCAACTACTATGATATTTAATTTGTTGCAAGCTACTTTATATTTTCTCTCCATAAAAGAAAAGATACAGACACGAGTATGAAGTATTTTAATATGCTATATGAAACACACCTCGACTTTGCACTGGTGTGGTATCAGGACTTGGGTACTGTGCAGTTTTGGACACCTCAGAAAAGGAAAGATATTAAACAATTAGAGAGTGTCCAAAGGAGGGAAACGAAGATGGTGAAGGGCCTTGAGGGGAAGCCACATGAGAAGTGGCTGAGGGCACTTGGTGTGTTCAGCCTGGAGAAGTGGAGAATGACGGGAGGCATCACTGCAGTTACAAATTCCTTG
>WBMV01008393.1:626114-680430 GCA_013396655.1 Campylorhamphus procurvoides | reverse complement strand
GGTGAGAGGTGGTGGGGACCCCTGCGAGGGTGAGACCTCCTTCCCAGCCAGCACACCGAACGGGCAGTGGGGAGAGGAGCAGGGGTTGTGGGGAAGGGACCAGCACAGGCTTGCTCTGGGTCTTTCTGCTCATGCAGACTCTTGTTGTTTCCATCAGTGCTGCTGCTNCTTCCCTTCCCTTCCCTTCCCTTCCCTTCCCTGCCCTGCCCTTCCCTGCCCTTCCCTGCCCATGTGATGCCCTTGGGTTCGATGTCCTGTGGAGGAGCAGAACTGCAGAGCACGGAGCCAGCCCTGACTCCAGCAATGGCACGAACAAAGCTCCCTGCAGGATCAAAGTCACCTGCTGCATAATGGTTAAATCTGGTGCAGGTTAAAACATCCGGATTTTTTTCCTCTTTTTTTTTAATTGCTGCAAAGCTGTTTAGTCAGTTCACATGGGACACAGTTTAATCCATGTGAAAGGAATGTAAAATGCAACTTTCAGTATGGGTATTATTTGTTACATTATGTATTTTTAGCCTAGAGGATGAATTGTATATCTTAAATACCTGTTTCAGCACATAACCCACTAATTCACAAACATGTGGCAAATGCTGGAACCTTCAGGTTATGTACAAACCCAACTGGATAGATTTTATTCCAGTCTTAATGGTTTGTGAAAGGGCAGCATTACAGCTTCCATTGAGGAACATTACTAGAAACAGTATCATTTAAAATTCCAGACTCTGTTGCAAATGCAGTCTTTCTTTTTTTCCTTTCATTTGTCCCAAGCCAGGTCATCTGTTAAGTTGCTGATGACAATATTTTTCTCCTCTTTTTTCTTTTTTCTAAATGTAAACAGGACTGAACACAGAGCAGAAATTCTCTACAGCCTTAAGATATCCAATTTTTCACTTGACCTTTATAAAAAGCCAATTTGTGCTTTGTTTCTTTAACATGAAATCTAAAATGCCCCGCAGTCCCTTCCTCGCCGTGCTCAGCTTTGACCATAAGCAAAGCAAGGGTGTCTTTGCTCTTTGCAGGAGCTGCAAAGGGGTCCTGCACTCTGGGGTCACCCCAGAGTGTCCCGCTCTCTGGAGGTGACAGTGGCTGCAGGGTGCTGGGGTCACCCCAGAGTGTCCCTCACTGTCCAGGTGACAGTGGCTGCAGGGCTTTGGGGTCACCCCAATGTCCCTCACTCTGCAGGTGACAGTGGCTTCAGGGTGCTGGGGTCACCCCAGAGTGTCCCTCACTGTCCAGGTGACAGTGGCTGCAGGGTGCTGGGGTCACCCCAGTGTCCCTCACTCTGCAGGTGACAGTGGCTTCAGGGTGCTGGGGTCACCCCAGAGTGTCCCTCACTCTGCAGGTGACAGTGGCTGCAGGGCTGTGGGGTCACCCCAGTGTCCCTCACTCTCAGGTGACAGTGGGAGCTCCCTTTGAGCAGGGCTGAGTGGAGATTGACCCTGGAGTGCTGGTTTTGCCTCTGCTGCCAGGAACGAGTCCGGCCAGAAGGGGCAGCTCTCTGGGGGTGACTCAGGCTCTGGAGATCCCCCACCACGGCACAGAGCCTGAATTTTTGGGATTGCAGCTGCTGGGTCACCGGCGCTGCCAGTTCTGCAGAACTCCTTGGTCATACGGAACGGGTTAGGGAGGATGGGCTTGCCCCTGGGATGGTTTCATCATGTTTCACAGAACATCAGGTGGCGTTTTTCTCACAGCTGTTTGAATCCTGCCTCTGGAGGTTCAGGGGGAGGTCTCAAAAGCCTCGGAGTAAAACTCACGACCTTCTCGACAGTCCCTCGGTGCTTTCCAGGGGGATGTGGCATGGGGAGCCCTTTCCAAAGGAGGGCACTGCTCCTCCGTGGGCTCTCCTGCTCCTGGGGGCACCTCCCAGCTCGTCCCCAGCCCTGAAGGCACATGTCCCTTGCCCTTGTTCCTCTGCCACGCCCACAGTGCATATTTCTGGACACAGGTAAACGTGCCTTATCGTGCCAGCTGTGCTCAGGTGCCCACAGGAACCTCGGGTGGGTTTCCAGAGAAGATGCAGTGGCTGGTGAAGAGCCAGTTTCCTGGCAGTTTGCTCCAAGGTTAAATTTGAGCACCGTTTCACTAGAAGTGTGTGGCACTGGTTGGAAAGCCCGTGATGGAGTGGCTGATTGTACCAGGGGCATTTCTTTCCTGGCTGAACCAAGGTTTGTCATTTCCATGCTGCTTTGATGCCTGAGAAAGGCTGGAAGTTGGGCAGACCTGTGTGAATTGAGCATCATCTTGTACAGACTTTTTTCACGTAACCATGATTTAATCAAGGATCACATTTCTGGAAAGTCAAATACTGTAGAGTATCCCCTAATTGCTCAATGTTCTAAAAATAAAGTTAAAAATTCAGCCCTAGAGAATAAATTGAGTATCTTCTCTTTTCAAACTTTCTAATCTGTGATAATAAAAATTCTTCTTGTAAGGCTTTTTAAGTACCTTGTGACAGTATAAGGCATTTAAATTAGGACCCCAAAATGCTTTATGAGCACAGGTTTGTTAAGTCTTCCAAGATTCAGTGGAAGAAAGTGAATGTTATTGCACCAGAAGTCTGCAATATAGTTGGAGAAAAACATCTAGGCCTTTGGATTCTGTGAATCCTTTTCCTTCAGCAAGGAAGGACCCATTGTCCTGGTTTGCCAGTGAGACCCTGGAAATGTGTGTGTGTTGCTCAAGAAACCTCATTTTCCCCTCTTTCTGCTTTGGTGCCTGTTTTTGGCCATCTGCTTGACATTACTGATTGCCTTTTTTTCCTGCAGGAGTTCCCAAGCCAGGGCAGACTGTGCTGTCCAACTCTTCCATCAACCTCCTCATTCCAATGTCACCCCCCATGTGCCAGGAAATAATAATACACAGAGGGGTTTAGAGGTATCTTTCCAAAGTGCCTTTGTGTCTGATCAAAGGGATGTTATTTAAAAATCTGTCAGACCTGCAAACCAGTGTTTTGGAGTTCATTAGAAATTGGTTGACTCTGTGTTGTTGGTGCTCATGGTGTAGGCCAGGAGAACATCATGGAATCATGGAATGGTGTGGGTTGGAAGGGACCTTAAATCCCATCTCATTCCACCCCCTGCCATGGGCAGGGACACCTTCCACTAGCCCAGGTTGCTCCAAGCCCTGTCCAACCTGGCCTGGGACATTTCCAGGGAAGGGGAATCCCCAGTTTCTCTGGAAAAGAGATTATGCAATTGTGCTCCTTGGGGTGTTTAGAAAGCAGGCAACGCTGGAACGCTGCCTGTGGTGCCAGCTCTGGGGAGAAGGGGGATGGGCTGGGCAGTGGAGCCAATCTTGCTGGCCTTGTCCACGCAGAAACTCCTACTGACCTACCCCAGAGGGGCAATTCCAATGCTCTAACCATTCCAGTGTTCCTTCCCACATGGATATGCTTATTCCAATGGAACAGTGTCCACCCAGGGAGCAGTACTACTGCAGCAGTGAGTGTGTGTCACGCTTATCCTCGAGGATATGAGGTCTTTGAGTGCTGAAAGCTTTCAGGAAGAAACAGGGGTGGCCAGTGAAGGGAATTAAGGAGGAGAAATTCTGGTACTCCAAGGAAGATTGTGCTCCTCTCATTCCAACCCCTGCCATGGACAGGGACACCTCTGACCTTGCCTAAGTTAAAGCAGAACTGGAGTATTATCCCCTCATCATGAGACAACCCATATATGTGTGTCATCTTGGCTATGTCTCTTTTCCCTCTCCCAAAGTGTGTTGTTTGGCTCTGTTGGTGTTGGTATGTGAGGGTTTTCTGCCCTGAGGTGGGTTTGAGCAGCCCAGCAGCAGGGCCAGAGCAGTGGGTGCTGCAGCAGGCGAGCTCCAGAAGGGCCCTACACACCCCAGATACGCTCAGCTCACTCTGCATGTCCTACAAAGCATGTGATTTTCACTCAGCATTTCCCCCAAGTGAATACAGCTCCCTACCCTGCTCTGAACTCAGATGGACCTTCCTGATGCCTGGAGGCCATGGTTAAACCCAGGTTTTATTGTGGACAGAGCAGTGGCCCTGCGTTTTGCCAGCACTGGGTGAGCAGGAAGTTTTGTTTAGTTGGAACCCGTGGCTGAAGGGAAGTGCTTTGTGATTGCTGATCCTCCTTTCTCAGGAATTCTGCCTTTCCCTGCGCTTATGGGCCAGCTGGTTTCCAGTCCTTGGGATTAAAGCAGCAGACTTTTAAACTTAACATTAATGCAAAAAGGGCTGTTATCCATCTTGCACTTTGGACCTGTGTAAAAATCAATGGAAAGCAGCCCGTGGCAGTTTTTCCCATTCTGTACTTTAAATAACAACTATTTTTCAAACCGTTCGTAGAGTCTGCTCTAGGATAAGTCCTTGGAGAGAAAGGTTATGTACAGAACATAGTGAGGAGGCCAAGGTTGAGTGAAAAATACAATTTATTGTCTGTTTTTATAGTTTATCTTGCTACCATTTTATATACACACTTTATAAAACCCCATTATGTTTATTGCTAGCTGCTGTCTGGATGTGCGAGTCAGTTATACAGCTCACCAAGGACCTGCTACAGTTCTTAAAATAGCCACACGTGGTCTTTTTCCAAAGAGTTTCCCATTTCTAACTACAAAATAAGTTTTAATTATTTCCTCTATCTCTACTGTGGTTTCTTGGTCCTTTCAGTGTGACTCTGTTGCTCCTCAGTGGGTGGGTTGCAGCCAGGAAAGGCCCAGCAGCTCAGGGAAGGCTGGATGTTGTTCCTGGTGTTCTGTGGGGATGAGTAAAAGGGAATAATAATCCTCACCAGGAGAAGAGGAGGGCCAGCCCTAACCCTCACTGCACCCTCTTGGGGGTTTTTCCTTTCCAAGGAGTCATACAAAGCTGAGGTTATTAGTGTGGGAAAAGATATGAACCCATTCACATTCCTCTGTATCTAACAGTGAAGTGTCATAATCTTCATAAAACATCCCAAGTTTCTTAGCTGAAGGAGGTTAAGACATGGCTACAAAACCTCATTATAACTCAGGAGACTCTTCATTAAGAGGTTATTGGATACTAATTGTCTATTGATACCAACAAATGTTTTATAAGGAAGTTCTCTTCTGCCTGGAGTGGGATCGTGGGTGCGTTTGCAGAGACTGCTGCCTGTCAGAGCTAATGCCTGTGGGCAGGTCCTACAGAGTGTTCTGGTGCTGTGTTACAGGAGATCCATGCCATTGGAGGGGGTTTATGTACCATCATTGTCATTTTTGGCCCAGCATGGTGGCAGCTGCACAGTGGCACGGAGGTGACAGGGAGGACAAGCCTGAGTGGCCTGGGCTGGGCTGGCAACAGGTGGATCTGTCCTCAGTCTGGGAGAATCCTTAGAGGGAAAGCAGCTTGAGGAAAGCTCTTGGTAACAAGCAGAATTAGCTTTTGATGGGGTTCATAGAGATGGAAGAGAAGTAAAACCTGCGTTTCCAAGAGAGGGAAGAAGCGAAGAGCCCAGAGCAGCAGCTGGTGGAGCTGGGAGGCTCGGCAAGGCTGCTCAGCCAGCCACTCTCCATTAAGAGCCTATCCATAATGCATGAGCCTCGGGAACCCAGGGGACTGGCCAACAGGAAGGGAAGAGTCCTCCAAACTCCCCTTCAGCAAGCTGGGTTTGTGTCCCAGCAGGACCTGTCAGAAGAGCACTTTGAGTAAGTGATGGCTCTGTGTGCAGGGAGGGGATGGGGCACTAATGCACTGCAGGCAAACAAGGCTTGGGGGAGCTCCTCAGCACTGCTGCAGGGCTGGGCTTATTTGGAGCAGTCTGCAGGAGCTAATTCCTGCCTTGAATTTTCTGTCTGCTTGGGAATACTGGTGTCCTCCTGATTTCTTGGTGAAACCTTTTAAGTGTTCAGCCTTTATTACTCTGGTGTGGTTCTAAAAAGATTAGGTGCATGTTTCAATAGTTCTGAGGTTCAAAGATTTCACGTGAAGGGTTTTGATTGGAGTGCTAGGACAGTGGCCAGCCTGACAGTGTGGATTTGGTCCTCACACAGCTGCCTGTCTTTGCTGCTGAAGTTGTGTGTGCCCTGCTGCCAGTCACCACAGTCCTGCTCCTCACTTCTGGTCTGTGGAGCCTGGGTGTTATGGAGTGTTCCAGAATTGCTTCTGCCTCCATTAGAACAAGTCCTTACACTGAGCATTGCTAACTTCTTTCACCACAACTGCAACATACTGGAGAAGCAGAATTAGTGATTGAAGTCTTTTCCTCATTGGAGTTGGTTCTGTGAGAACATTGGAAGGACTGAATGACATGAGCTTGGGACTGAGGAGATGTTTCTCAGCTGCCCATGCTTTATTTCTCAGAGGGCTTTTCACTGCTCAGTACCACAGACCTGAGCCTGACCTTTGGGACCTGCACAGGGACTGTGGGCTCCCACCTTTTCCATCCAGGAGAGGAAGGAGGCTCTGTCAGTTCATACCCATGCAGTTTGTTGGCAGCAAACTGCAGAATTCCAGAGAGCACAAAGCTCCATCCCAGACACCACAAAGTCTCCAGCTCCCTCACACTTTGGCAGGAGCTGAGGGAACAGCTGGAACAGCAGGGATGGAAGTTGCAGTACCAGAAACAGCTTTGGCTCCACTGAAATCAAACTCAGCAAAGTACGATGGTAAATTCACTTCTCAGACCCGAAAGGTGCCAATTCCTCCTTCTTTCCCAGAAAGGCCTCCTGCATGGGATTCAAGTGGGCAAATAAGATTTGTAGGGATCTTCATGGCCTTGAACAGGTGGAGTGTGGTCTGGAGAGAAAGGAGAAGACACCTGAGTGTTCAGGTTAGTGGTGGAGATTTAGAACTCAGTGTCTTGGGGGAGACTCTGCAAATATGGCTGGTGCTTTTTCTGAGGCAAAAGCAGAAATATAATTCTTAGAGTGTACATAAAAGAGTACATAAAAGGGTGATGGAAAGAGGGATCTGTTTTTCTTTGTGATGGATAAACCAAGAAAAAACAGCCTACAGTTGGGCAGGGAGCCTCAGACAGTTTAGGAAACCTTTTCAAATTGCAATGGTAGCAAAGCACCAAAGTGGATTTCTTAGGGATGTTGAAGGATTTTAGAAGAATTTGTATAAGCATAAATGGCTCTTGCTGCAGAGGAGGAAGAAGGGCTGGATTGCAAGACTCTTCCAGGCCTGGATAATACCCTTGGGCAAAGTCCTGGCCTTGTGCTGCAGAGGTTGGCTTGCCCCTTTTCACTCCTCCTTTCACAGAGGCCAGGAAAGCTTTTTCTTGTGCTTCTTCCTTGTCCCATTTAGACAGAGAGTTCTTACCCCAGCCTGGAATGCAAAGCCCGACTCGATGAGACCAGGATGACTGAAATTTAGAAGGGGCTGTCTCTAAACTGTGCAGTGACACACTTGGCCTGTTCCCATATGGGCACACATTTCCACATGGCTCCCGTGAAGCCAAGGTGAATGCTGAGCAAACCTTTGTACCAACCCTGGGGAGCCTGGCAGTGACACCCTGGGCAGCCCAAGTCAATGCATAAGATACTGGGGGACTTCACTGTACTTCCCTTTGGCACAAATTTATCTCTAAATGTGTGGTTTTCATCATAAGGTCTGAAGAAGACATGACCTATGGCTTTAGGTTTGGCCCATAGGAATTATATTCCTTCTACCTATTTACATACCTGCAGGTGTGTAAACCCATGTGACATTTGGTTCATCTGGGTGGTAATTTAACATTTTTGTGCCTCAAGGCAGCTTCTTTTAACACAAGAAAGGACAAGTTGCTGAGTTGTGGGGAGCTGTGTCTGTGTGTTTCTGGTGAGTGGCCATGCTGTGCTGTTCCTCAGGGCTCGTGTTGCTTCCACCGCCCGAGAGCAGAGGGAGCAGTCACAGGCATGGGAATGTTGGGGAAGTTCCCCTAAAGCACACTGTCCCAAAGCCTCTCCCAGCAGGGATCCACAGCACAGGGCATTCCCAGAGCATTCCTGGGGGGAGCCAGAGGGTCCTGGGCACGGGTGTCCCTCAGGTTGGCACTCCTGTATTCTGATCCTGTGTGCTTTCTGAAGTCCCAGATATCTCAAGACTGAAAAGCAGCAGAAATCCTGAGCAAAGCTGACTTCTGGTGGGATCTGTTAAGGAGCCGAAAACAAAGTTCATTTTGAAAGACAGGAGTCTAAAATAATTCCTTTTCACTGTCTGTCTGTCTGCAGTCTCTCAATGCTCCTGTGGTGTGCCCTGAGCAGAAGGCATGAGGTCTTTTGGCATTGCCATGACCTTTGTCTCCAGACATCTCTTTGGGTTTTGTATCTCCTGGAAGTTCTTTGTCACTGGCAGTGACCACTCCTTCACTGGGGCAGCTTTCAGTTTCCCCCTCTCTGCATCCTGCCATGTGGAACCACCACCCAGGAGCAGCAGATGTGAGCTCTGAGGGATGAGAAGGTGTTAACTGATTTTATTTCTCTCTGAGCCTTCTCTTCTCTGATATATCCCCCATTGTCTGCACATTTTGCCATATATACTGAGAGAACATTGCAGTGGGTTTGTGTTCACATCTCTTGTCCAAAGTCTTTTATTTCAGTGCTGCTGAGGCCATTTCATATGTTAATAAAGGGAAAGAGTTTTGCTATCAAAATAAAGCCAGGTGTTTTCACTTCTCAGAATGGGAAGATTCATCAGCAGGTGAATCTTCGAAATTACAGCAAAAAGTTGGTGATATTAAGGATACAGCAAAATTAAGGCTAAACTATCTAATGGAAAGCCCCATCTTTTTCTGTGGTGCAGAGTCAGGAACACTGACTTCTCCTGGAAAAGGCTGTATTCCTTGCTCCAGTCAGATCCTGACCAACTCCAAGGCTTCTCTTCCCAGTGTTGGGAGGGTTTCAGTGCCAGGTGTCCTCCTGTGAGGTGGGAGGTCAGTGCTTCTCCCACAGCCGTGGCTGCAGGTTCCCAGAGCACCTGGGGCAGTAGCTCTCTGGAGGAGCATGAAGAACAGCAGAAATTAAAGCAGACTCCTGGAGAAGAGATTCAGGGTGAGTGCAGGCTCCTTTCGTCACTCCAGACATGATTTTGCAGCAAACCCAGCGCTGAGCGTGTTTTGAAAGCAGAGATCCTTGTCAGCAATTATTGCTGAGCCAGGGAGAGGACAGTCCAGACAGATGAACCTGTCAGCTGTGCTGATGGAGGAGCAGCAGGGCCAGTTGTAAGGTTGGAAAACACCTTTGTGTTTCAGATGCCGAGAGTGAGGTGGTTCTTGCATAATGCTGCAAAGTGCTTGAGAGTGTCCTTTTTTTTCTGTGCATTAGTTCCACAATTATCACAGAACAGAGCCATGAGTGATGGGCTAAGAGGGTTGTATTATCCCCAGGAATTGGCAACATTTTTTTCCAGGCCTGCAGGACTGAATCTTTCAGATTGAGCTCCCCTTGCTATCCAGGGGATTAATTGGGCTTCCCCTTCTACACACTGTTGGTTTGCTCTTCATCCATCTTTATCTCTTTAAATCTGTAACTGGCTGGTTTTCTCCAGAAGATGTTGATAGCAGTGACTGATTGCTATGTCAGAGGTACTTTTCTTTTGTGCAAATCTGGTGGTGTAGGATTCTAAGGCATGTGAGACTGGCAGGGAATTCATGGAAGTGCTGCCTGCTGGGCTGCTGGACTTGGTGTGTCTCCATGGCTGGTGGGAACCCCTGAGGAGTCCCTTGGGAGGAGAAGACCAAACTGTCCTGGGGGGAATTCCTTTAAATGCTATGGGTACCTTTTTATAAATGTAATAGCAAACCACATTTTGTTTGTGTAGGACCTAGACAAACTAGGGTGCTCTGCTGTGGTGCTCAGAGCCAGCAGAGGGAGTGTGAGTTAGTGCTGAATTTCCCTGGGCAATGCAGGATGGAGACACCCAGGGAAAATCCTCAGGCAAAACCCCTGCACATCACAGCCCTTTCAGGTCCCATCAGGAAGGAAGGCTAAATAATGAGCCTGCCAAACAAAAAAAATATGCTAGTAGGAACAAATCCCATTTTAATTCCGTGCTTCTAAGTGGGTATTAGCAACAATAACATCCAACAAAATGAAACCATAAAAAAGTCCTCAGGAGTGTGGTATTCCAAGGCAGCACGTGGAGCCTGGGGGGCTTGGCGTGTGCTGTCCCCATAACTCGAAGGAGGGGAGGAATCTCTGCCTTGCCCTGGGCTCATTCACACTCTTGGTGTGTTTGTTTCTGTGTCACTCTCCCTCTCCCCCTCTCAGTAACTCGGGGGTTTCAAACCCTGTCCTGCTCAGTCACAGTACAAGCTGTTGGATGCAGCTCCATCAGAACACATGGCATGGAATGGTGTTCCTGCTCTGCTGGGGAGGAAACGTGGCTTCTCCATCTCAGGTCTGTGTAGGGGGGAAAGAGCCAGGGAAGGGGCAAGGGGAACAGCTGGGCTGTGGACATAGGAATTTAGCTTTTAAAAATCAATCTTCTTGCTCTTGTAGAATATATATTGTGTATCCAAGAGACACCCAGAGCACAGACTAGTGTCAAACAGGGTGAGAAGGGAGCTCCTCCCAAATTGTTGCATCCTAGGCCTGTCAGCCAGCTGTTGATCCAGTTGGAGTGTCATGTTGGAATGTGTGCCCTGTTCTGGCTTCTCCATCAGACACTGCTCTTACAGAAAATCAAATGTCTTCTGCAGACATCAAACTGGATGGCCCTTTTTTCCTCCCCTGATTGCATGGCACAGATCACCCCTGTACAGGAACCAGGGGGTGAGGCTCCTGTGGATCAGGAGTAAAGGCATTACAGAAATAATGGGACGTGCCCTTGTATTGTTAATCAATCATGAAGGTAATTACAGCTCATCAGCTGCTTGGCCATTTCATATGTTAATAAAGGGAAAGAGTTTTGCTATCAAAATAAAGCCAGGTGTTTTCACTTCTCAGAATGGGAAGATTCACCAGCAGGTCACTTTGAAATTACAACAAAAAGTTGGTGATATTAAGGATATCAAGGATACAGCAGAATTAAGAATAAACTATCTAATGGAAATAAAACATCTTTTTCTGTGGTGCAAAGGCAGGAACATTGACTTCTCCTGGAAAAGGTTGTATTTCTTGCTCCAGTCAGATCCTGTCCAGTGATAATAATCATTTATCCATTATAATCTGTGTATAAGTTCTAGTCTAAGGAGGGGAAATTTACATCTGCATCTACTCAAAGCATGAAGTATCTGGAGGTTTGATTCATGAAGGCAAATCAAAAGAGTTTTTTTATATACAGCCTGGTAGGGAAATGTAAGAGAGGAATGATCTGATAACGTGAAACGTTTCAGAAAGTCACAAATGCGAAAGAAAACTCCGATTGTGCAGCACAAAACCCCAAGGAGAAACTCTGGGGGAAAACCATTAAAGATGATACAAAAGAAGAGTAATTTCTTGAGGTGCAAAGAGATGATGAAATTTGTTGTTGGCTGTGAGTCAGCGACAGAGGAGCACATTTCTAAGAAATGACAGCAGTGCAGCCCCTGACTGAGGCTGAGGCTTGTTCCTAGAATGCCCCGACTGCTGCTCTGCCCAGGAGCAGGACTGGGTGCCCTCTCCAATCTCTGGGGTTTGTTCCTTGTTTCACTACAAGGCACATCATGAGATTTCATATTCTTGCAGCCTCTTTCAGCAAATTATATTGGATAGCTTTAATTGAAACGTAGTATTCCCTTTGTGATCAACAAGTGCTCTGCTTCTTGCACACAGACTTTGCTCATCAGCATTACTGGGGGCTCCTTTTGGAAGGTCCAGGTGCTGGAGTAGGGAACGCTGCAATTTCTCACAAAAATACAGAATATCAGAACCTGAGCCTGAAAAGAATCAAAGGCCCTTTTGTCTGCTTTGACACCTGATACTCTGCAGCAAAGGTTTCCACCTGCAGTGACTCCGACTGCCGTGGGCCTTGTTTCTTCCTCCAGATACCCAGGGAGTGAATCCCTCCACTTGTCCCAGACTGCATCGATCCACAACATGGGGAGGAATGTCAGCAGAACGGGCACGGTGTGGAAAATCTACCAGGCTGAAAATAAAAACTAAACAACTCTCTGATCTGCACATCTAATCCCAGGGTGCAGCTGACCCAGAATTGTAATGCAAATATTGTAGTTCAATCAGGCTATTTTAAGACAGGATAGGAATGAGGCTTCTCCTTTCCCCAGAAGGAATGTACATCATTGCCTCTTCTTTAATTTCCTTTTGATTAAAAAAATATTAGGCTGTCTGAAGAGCATGTGCTATCTTTGCTGTGTGTTGAGGGAAAGAGGAAAATCAAAAGGAATGAGAAATACAGGTGGACTTGTCAATTCAGGTTCACTGGGAAAAGCTTAGAACTCTTTGTTGGATGCTCTTTATGTACTTTAGTTTGTCTGATTAGGAAATTCCATTTCTGTTTTGCTTTCTGAGTGTCTAGATAAGGAGGGGACAAGGGGATGAGAGTCAAGTTCCTGTGCAGTCCTTCCCTCCCCAGCTGCTCCAGGTGTGTCTGTCCAGCCCTGAGCTCGGTGGGCACTGAGGGTCTGGTCTCGGGGGGGTTTGGTACCTGGGCTAGGCTGGAGCTGAGCTTTGCTGCCCCACTTTCTGCACCCAACCCAACCAACCAGTGCCAAACCCTTGAGTTTGGAACCCTTGAGCTCTGTTGAGGTTTGCAAAGTATTCACCAAAGGAAAGAAGGTCTTAAAAATAAAAATTCCAAACGGTTTGCTCTGGTTTTATTCTTGAAGTGGTTGTGCTGGCAGTTCTCCACGTGTCCTTTGTCTGCTTCGGAGCCAAACGGGTTCACTTGTGTGGGTGACATGCGACTTGGGAGCAGCTGCCAGAGCCTCTGAATAGCTGATGGCTCAGCCTTCCCATCCCCGGGAGAGGCAGCAGGACCCGTTTGTGCTGCTTTTCACATTCCCCAAGAAGTGTTTGGGAAATGTCAGCCGCAGCAAGCATCCCTTAAATGACTCTCCAGGACGTGGGGGAGACACCAAAGAGCAGGATATTTAGACCAAAAAGTACCAGCTGATGGCTTTGCTGCTAAGAGGGTATCAGAGGAGGTTGAGGAAGGACTGCTGAGCTTCAGGCTTTATCAGGAATACCCTGCTGGTTTGGGGGAAGCCTTGCCATGCCTTTTGGTGCCTGGCCCTGCTGCCTCGGGGCTGGCCAGACATGAAGTGGTGCCTCCAGGTCCTTCAGTGCCTGCCTTGGGAGAGCCCTGTGCCCCGGGGAGGTTCCTCCTCTTTAGGATGTGTCTTATGTAACAGTTTCTCTTACTCTGTGTGTAGATCTGTCCCTCCCATACTGCTCTGCTCAAGCCAGAGACAGTTGCTTTGCTCACTAAGCTTGAAAATGTGAGATTTTAAACTCTTCATGGGTTTCAGAAACTCGTCTCTCCTCCCAGAGATCATCCTTTGGTGCAAGCTATAGGAATGTTCATGGACCTGAAAGCTTTGCAGTATTGATTGGAGGATGGAGGACATTCTCTGTGCAGTTCTGCATGTTGATGAAGGGCATAAAATCTGTGTTTTGTGGGTCAGGCTGGGACTGCAGTGCTGGGGGCCACAGAATGTTGGGCTAAACATGTAATGTGAATTGAAATGACAAGATCTGGAGCGAGACGGTGCTGGCAGCTCCAAGCAAATGGCCACCAAACTGTGCCTGCATTTTCACACTGTGTTTTTAGGGCTTGCAAAGACACTTTCTTTGGGTTTCGTAATTTTTTAAGGATGTTTTTAACTTCTTTTTAGCTTCTTCCTCTCTTTTGCAATGCATTAGTTTCTATAGTAACTATGCTGGGAATGGTATAGAAGGAGGCCAGTGCACCCTAGCAGTGAGGTATAAAGCCACTTTATGTAATAGTTAGAAATGTATACCATGGTTTTGAAAATACAGCCGTTTTGTGGAGGTTTCCATGACCACATATGTGGTGTAAGTATATTTAGCACTCTTAGGTCATCCCTGGTAATTACCCTCTGCTGCCAACATGCCAAGGATGGCAACAGCCCTGCCTGGCATTCTGCTCAGACGGAGCATTGCGAGCCCCCCTTGCAGCCTGTGAGGAGGGGTGTTCCTTGGGGCAGAGCTGGGTGTGCCTGCAGGCCCCTGCTGACCCCTGCCCTCTGGGGGCTGTGTCTGGGCTGGAGTGCTGCGTGTGACTGTCCTCCCTGCCTGTATTCCCTGCCTGTATCGCCTCATTAGAATCCCTGACTGTATTCCCTGATTATAATCCTTGCCTATACTTCTTGGCTGTACTCCCTAACTATACTCTCTGACTATATTCTCTGCTTTTATTCCCTGCCTACACTCCCTGCCTACACTCCCTGCCTGTACTCCCTGCCTGTATTCCCCATCTACACTCCCTGCCTACACTCCTTGCCTCTATTCCCTGTCTGTACTCCCTGCATACATGCCCTGCCTCTATTCCCTGCCTGTACTCCCTGCCTACACTCCCTGCCTGTATTCCCCGTCTACACTCCCTGCCTGTATTCCCTGCCTGTATTCCCTGTCCTGCACTCCGTGCTGCCCGCTCTCCTGGTTTGGTGGAGCCTCAGCAGAGCTGTATTTTCAGGAAGCCCCAGCTCCTGCAGTAATGCAAACATGTGAACTCTATTTCATTACATAAAGGGCACACTTCTGGTTGGCTCAGCTGGGGAAAAGCTTGACCTGACAATTTGGTGCAAAAAACAGGTAATTTAAAGTGTATTCTTTTTAATAGAATCTCTAATTTAAGCAGATATCTTTTCAACTCCTTGTCTCCTAAGTTTGGGGTGTTTGGACTCAACAATATTGTTTATTTTGCTGCCATGCTGTACTTGGGAGCTCAGATATCCTTCAGTGGTAGAACATCCTTTGCATTACCTCAGGAAAGAGTGAAGCTTAAACTGGAAACCCACTTAAGAATGTTTTGAGAGCCTTGGATGGAAGCTGTGAAAAACACATCTGTCCTCTTAAATATGCATTAACGTGTAAAGCACATTAAAAATGCAGTCCTTAAAATCTTAATCACATGACCTGAAAGTCTCCTGAGCTCTCTCTTGACTTGTAAGGCAGATTCTCCGTGAGCTGCCTAATTCCTGGTTTAAACTCCACGACCCACTCCTGAGATGGCTCTCTGGGTGCTCAGGGGCAGGGAGTAACAGGAGAGGAGAATGGGAAGGTTCTGCCAGGGCGTGGAAAAGGGCAAAAACCCCTGTGTGTGCCTGGTTCCAGCATCCTGCTTTGGAGAGGCCTGGGGACCACTGCTCAGGGAAAAAACAGGGAGGAAATGATTTCCCAGCTTCTGAATTTCTGCAGGATTCCTTGGCTCTTCCCTTTGAAATGCCTGGAACTGACCACTGACACAGAGTTTGGCTGATGGTTTCATCTCTCCTGGCAGTGTCCTGCATTTCATCACAGAGCACATCCCAGCTTGTGTTTTTTGCCTTGAGAAGCCAGTCGTGCACAGGATTCCTCTGTGTGGTGGTGGGATGTTTTATTTCATGTGGGATTCCTGTACCTTGGTAAAGGGGGCAGGAGCAGGAGGGGAACTGGACTGTCCATGCACAAACCTCTGGCTGTGGAGCTCAGTCAGCTCTCCAGAGCACTGTCATGTTGGGAAGGGCTGGAATGGTGCTCCAGGCAGGCCTAGGAGACATTTGCATTGTTCACATTATTGCTGGTGTTCTCTGCCTTCTGGACAACGACCAACAGGAAATTCCTGGGACAAATCTTTCCTTTTTTTTTTTTTAATAAAATATTTAGGGGGGGAAAAAAAGGAAAAAAGGAGAGTGAGTGAAAGTGAGTTGTAGAGAACAAAGAAGGCAATATTGACCTCATATCACAGATACAGAAAGTTTTGAGCCTCCTTTGTGGGTTTGTTTTTCCCTCTGAAGGATTTATGACCTCACGTGTGTTGTTGTTGCTGTGACATCAGATGGTGTTGCCATGGGAACCACTTTATGGTCAAAAACAAAGGAATTTTGGAGAGTTCCTTGGCAGCACGGGACACACAGTGCAGAGGATAAAGAAACTATTTTTATCTGGATGATAAATCTGCTTTATTAGGCCCATGGTTTTTCAGCTCTGTCCTGCAAGAAGCAGGAATAAATCTGGCAAAAACAACAACTCTTGCACCTGTTAATCAGGGACTGCGTTTGTCCCTACATTCAAAATCTGGGGAATTTCCTTTCTTGCCTGCCCCTCCAAGTGACTGATGGCTTCCAAATGCTTCAGCATATGAGGAGAAACAACAATCTGCTCGTTCGAGCTTCGCAGGAGCAAAAGCTTGATAAGTACCAGGAAGTTTGTGTTGCTGTGGGCTGGGTTGTTTGGAATTGACAGTGCACAGTCAGGAGCAGAAGGAAGGATTGGCCATTCATATTTTGCCTCCGTAATACCTCCAAAATCAAATGTCACCAGAGATTTGGTGCTTTGTGTTGTTAAATAAAGAGCGCTCTGGTTTGTGGTGGGATGTGAGGGTGAGAGCTGCAGGAAGGGTGGATCCACCCCCAGGTGAAAAAGGACTAAATGTTGTGCCTGAGCATGGCTAAAACAGGAGAATGTTCAAACCCTCGCTGGAAACAGCAGAGGATTAACCTGCTAAACGCCACCAGTTCCCAGGCACCAATGCAGGGGTTTGATGCCCATCACAACAGCAGGGCTGTGATGCAGTGCATTCCGAGGTACCCACACACAGCCTGGGCCTCCCTCAGGACAATGGCAACACGAGCTCTGAGAGCAAGTTGTTAGAGGAAATTCTAACATTCCTTTCACATGTGGATCCTGCTCTGGGTAAGGTCCTGCAGCTGCTGGATTTAGTGCCCAGCACTGTTGCTGTATCCAAAACACAAGTGATCTCCTTGCCATGTATTTGCTGGAGCAAAAGGAACATGCACAGGGGGAAAGGCAGGTGAAATGCCATCTGGTTAAGCCCAGCATTCCTGTTCTCTCCATGACTCCCTCATTTGGGTGCAAATCAGCACTTTGCAATGTTTTGCTGATCTTTCCTGTTGTAACGAGGTAACCTGTGGAGAGGGAGAAGGAGAGTCACTGTAATTACTCCCAATTTATCCCTGCTCTGTCCAACCCAGCACTACAAATGTACTCCTGGAGACCTGAGCAGCTTAGAAGTGGATCTGAGGGAATATCAAGGATGCAGAATACCAGCATGGGATGGAGAAGGGAAGTGCTGCTTAAACATTGACACATTGCCAGATGTAGTGCTTTTTAACATTGGTGGAGGCTTGTTCACACTTGTCAAATTACACTGTGCTTGCTAATGTTGCATTTTCATCAGATGTATTAACTCACTCTCTATTCCCACTCTCCAGCAATCCTTTTATTTCCATTTCTCCTTTCTTACCTTCATTCTAACTGTTGTTTTCCCTTTCCACCCTTATCTTATGGTTATTTTCTCTCTTTCTTTCTGCCTGACTCCCCCTCAGCTGAAAGAATCAGTCTGACCCAATCTCCATCTTTTTGGAACACATAGGTTAAGCAGATGCCTGCCTGGAGGAATTTACAGCCTCAGCCTGATGTACAGCACTCCAGGAACACATAGGCTGATATTCCAGAGTGGGAGTCGTTAGTTGCTAATCAGCAATTGAAGGATGAGTGAAAGAAACACGTTTGGGATTTTCTTAGGGGGAAAAAAAAGGTAAAGTGGTGAATGTCTGCCCTGAAGGAAAGGGATCTGTTTTTGGTGTCCCAGTGGGTAGTGGCAGGGAAGAAATGGAGTCCAGACCTGAGGAGCATTTTGTGTGGAATACGAGGATGCACCAGAAATAACAGGTTACAGTGTTTGGGAGTTTCTTAGAGGTGAAAAAAAGAGCCTCTTAAATTAGGTTTATGAAGGGATTTAAATAAATATTACGCAGAGTAGCAGAACACTGCCTGTTCCCTCTCCTTTGAAATGTACACAAAAGCATTGCCATCCCTGTGCCCCCTCAGCTCCTCTGCCCCATCTCCCTGTCACGTGGAAGGATGAAAAGAGAGTGTCTGATGGGGTTGGACAGGAGAAATACCCCGGTCTGTGCTGTGGGCAGGTCTGGAGGCAGCGTGGGAGGGCCGTGCAGGGGAGCTGTCCTGCAGGGCTCCTGCCTGGGCTCTCGTGACAGGCACAGACACTGCTGGGGCACAGTGTGTCCCTCCAGGGCTTCAGAGCTGCTGCTGGAGGGATGGTGCTCAGCAGGACACAGTCTGAAGGATCACTGAGGCAGATGTGTGTCCAGCTGGCACGGGAGCCTCTTAGGGCAGGTGACATGGTATAGAGATATATTCTTTAATTTTAGGATATAAGCCTTTGGCTTGCTGTGGTGAGAAATGCTAATGTGTCTGAATCTTCGCTTCACACAGACAACCTTTCAGAAGCTCCAGAGGAGGTTTTGCCAAGGCACAGTTTATATAATGTATATAAAAATATACATTTGTCCAGAAAACAGCAAATGAGTTGCTGGGGGAGCAAAGGCAGCAAAGAGTTGTCCCAGCTTCTCCGTGGAGTTGGCAAGTTTGCTTTGTGGGTCATGACGTGAGGTTTGGTCCTTGGTGCCCCTCTGAATCTGGCTGAGTCAGCTCCTCATATTGCCATGGGCAGTTCTGTGTCGTATTTGGGGCTAAAGGTGCTGACTGTGTGGGATCCCCATGGGCACTGCTGCTTTGGAAGCCCAGGGGAGATTCTGGTCACATCAGGGGTGCTGGAGAAGCAGAGGAAACTCCTCGTTCCACCAGGGTCAGTGGAAGGAGAGCTACAGATCTGTTCTGCCTCTGCATCTTGGCATCTCTTCAGTGGGGAACCATTTGGGCCAGCTCAAGGTGTCAGCTCCACGCTTGATGAGATAGAGTCCTAAATGTGGTGGTTTCCAGCCACAGCCCACACTGTAGTGTTGGGAATCCTCATGTCCTCTGCATGGCAAGGGGACATGTCCAAGGTCCTTCTTTCCGTGGTGCAGGGAGGGGATGTGGAGTGCCCAGATGTTACCACGGGCCATCCATCCTCCCACTGTGTGCAACCTGAGGCTTCCCTGTGTCTGGGGGCAGATTTTGAGGGGCCTTAAGGAAATTAAGGAACAGGTTGGAAGGTGCAGAGCTGCTGGTGCTGCCTGTGGTGGCTGAAGGGGTGATAATGAGCCCTTGTGAGCCCCTGCCCCAGTGATCCCTTTCCAGCTGAGAGAGCCTTTCCCTGAGCCAGGGTTTGGTTTGGAGCAGTCGTGCAGTTTTGGAGGGAGTCCCCTAATCCCTTCTGCTCTCCATGCATAGAGTGGCTTTAGGATGCATTAACTTGGCTTCTTTGGAGCCACTTAACCAAAAGACATACTTTAGGGGTAGCACAACCCCAGCTGGGATGGGAAGATCCCAAGCACTGATTGGTTCTGTGGATACTCCCAAGGTGTAGCAGGGCTGCTCAGCCCATGGAACCAGCAAAGCTCCAGGCCTGCACTCAGAGCTCCCTGATCTGCTGCTGATGTGCTGCTGTTGTACAGAATGACTGGCAGGATGTAGCCAGAAGTGGCTGCACTTTAAGCGCCAGAATTAACTGCAGAGATGAGAAACGAGAATTATTCCTGTGGCAATCCATCTGTTCATCCCAAGAGTTTGCTCCCATGTGAGCAGCCCTGTGCCTGCCCCTTGGCTTCACATCACTGTGGGGAGGTGCAAGAGGTTCTGGTCATCATCCCCTGCACTGAAGTCAGCCCTCTCCTCCACACAGGACTGCCACTGGCACCTGAAAACTTGTGCAAATTCACTTACCAGAAAAGAATTAAGTCTAAGACTCAGTATCAGGAAGGATATTCAAAGGACAAGGATTCCTGAGAGAACCTTGCATTTGGAATTCCCTCCCTTCTCCACGAAGATCAGTCTTATGGAGAAGGGAAGTGGAGGTTGTGTGGGGTGGGACAGCCCTTCCCAGCCATGCCATCATTTGTGCCACTGTTCTAGAGGAGAGGGGATTTCAACACTTCCCTTTAGAACTGGAAATCAGCTGGGGTGACTCAGGCACTCTGGGCTGGCTGTGGTTTCCTCCTGCTTCATGACCAGCACAAGAATAATGGTTTGGCCCTCTTGAGAGGGGTTGTGCTTGTATTTTTGAGGTAATTGTTTCTTTTTCATCACTAATATGCATCCCTTGGATCCTGAATGTGATTGTTGGTTAGAGAGGAGAGAACCACCATGACTGTGGGTGCAAGGATAAGAGAGTAGGGCTGGCACAGCCCAGAGAGCTGCAGAGAGGCAGGACACGATGGATCCGTGGGCTGGGGCAGAGCTGGAGGAGTCCTGGGGGAGCACAGGGGGCTCTGCCACGGGGAGGAGCTCATGGGGGGACAGACAAAGGAATTCTTGTGGGCTGGCAGCACTGCCATTGTCTTCAAGTCCAGCTGTTTGTTCTCATTAGTCCCAGGAAATTTCATGGTGCACCAGTCGAAGTTGTGACCTCCTGATGTTCTTGTTCCTTGCTGTGTTCTTGTGAAATGCTCTAATTCTAAATTCCAGTGCACTTTACATGATAATTCCTGGATATTTGGCCACAGCATTTCCAGTGTCACTTAGCACACTTGTCAGTGTTGTGCTATCTTTGTCTTAGGGCTGGTGATGTCATTAAAATACATCATTATTGACTAAGCTTTGGTGTTTTTAGATTCTCAGCTGAGAGTCTGAATTCAGAAGAGTGCATGGAAATAGAAAGAAGGAGTTTTATGTTCCCTCACTGCATGTAGAAATGGTTTCTGGAAAGGGCTGAATATTTTAGCTTCAAACTTGTACAGGAAAAACCTAGAACATTGCAGTCTCACTCCTTCAGACTAATTTATAAGCCAAATTTTGTAGGGGAGAAAGAACTCCATTTCTCTACATGACTATGGACCCTTCAAAGTGTACCAAAGTCATAAATCAGATCCCAGAAACAAAGAGACTGTTTGGGAGTCCTTTCCCTTTCTGGATGGCCTTTAGGGTCCAGTTTTCTAAGCTTTCCTACAATTTTCTAATTGACAGGGAAAAGTGGTAAGTAATTTCTTCATTTGGGTTATGACCATCTTGGTTGATGTGAATCTTGATTAAATCCTTCCCCATGGTCTGGCTTTTATACATTCAGAATAATAACTGTTCCCCCTAAGAAAGAGCAGGATGACAAAGGTATGGGGAGGAAAACACAAGGACAGGACAGTGGGAATCTGCCCTTAGGACCAGTTTAGGTAAAATCAGTTTTGACATTTCCTTCCCTCCCTTCTTGCTGTGAAAGGGGGACAGACCTGAGGTCAGAGGACAGGGCCATGGAGCAGAGCAGGAGCCTGTGGGCACTTCCAGTGCTGCCTGTCCCTTTTGCCTGACCCAAACCCCATCTCCATCAACCAAGGGATCCTTCCCGTTGTGGGCGTTTCCAGGCAATCTTCTCAGGAGCTTTGCAACGTCTGCCCGAGGAAATAAATGTTCTGGGCTGCCACTAAGTGCCACCCTCCGCCAGAGCTGTCCCCGAGCTCCCAGCTGAAACAGGAATAATTCACTAATCGCCTTTAAAGGTGCCATGGCCCTTTGGGAGGAGCATCAAGCCCCTTTTAAGCATTCCCTGGCCCTTACCCCTCACCTTTAAGGGTTGCTGCGCTGCAGGTGAGCTCAGGCACCCCGTGGCCAAAGAGCCTCGCAGCTGCTTTGGGGCTCCCCTCCTACAGTGGCCCCTTAGTTGCAGCTTAGAGGCAGCAAAGTGTCCCCTTTCTGTCCCTAAATAGCACTAGGATTGTTTCCCAGCTGGAAGTCTCGGTCCCCCGCAGCCCTTTCATTAATTGTGGGCAGTGCCAGGAGGGGCATTTAGACCTCAGCAAGCACAGGACTCGCACTGTGTGTGCCAGCCTGGGAAGGGCTGCACGTCACAGTCCTGGAATACTTCGGGTTGGAAAAGACCTTGGAGATCATCGAGTCCAGCCCTTCCCCAGCAGTGCCAGGGTCACCACTGACCATGTCCCCAAGTGTCACATCCACAGGGCGTGTAAACCCCTCCAGGGATGGGGACTCCACCTCTGCCCTGGGCAGCTGTGCCAGGGCTGGACAGCCCTT
Organism: Campylorhamphus procurvoides; assembly: GCA_013396655.1. NCBI lineage: Eukaryota > Metazoa > Chordata > Aves > Passeriformes > Dendrocolaptidae > Campylorhamphus > Campylorhamphus procurvoides. Next base: position 658,470 of record WBMV01008393.1, on the reverse strand, counting down.
TCCATGAAGGAATTTCTCTAATATCCCACCTGTCCCTCCCCTGTCCCAGCCTCAGGCTGTTCCCTCTGCTCCTGTCCCTGTTCCCTGGGAGCAGAGCCCGACCCCCTCGGCTCCCCCCTCCTGGCAGGGAGTTGCAGAGCCAGAAGGTCCCCCCTGAGCCTCCTTTTCTCCAGGCTGAGCCCCCCCAGCTCCCTCAGCCTCTCCTGCTGCTCCATTCCCTTCCCTGCACACCCTCCAGCCCCTCAGGGTCTCTCCTGTCTGAGGGGCCCAGAACTGCCCCGGGGCTGGGGGTGGGATGGGCACTGCCCTGCTCCTGCTGCCACAGCAGGGCTGAAATCATCCACTGCAGTCTCAGGACTAAAACATCCCTCTGACAAGATTTCAGAACTGCTCTAGGAATATGTTGGGAATCTTGTGGAGTCCACATTTACCATCCTCACTCAAAGTCACAGACTGACCAGACTCTGTGCCAGCCCTGGGGGCTGCTCTGCTTCCTGCAGGGCAAGGACAGAGGTGCCTGGGTCTCATTCCTGTCCTTCCTTCCCATCAACTGTTCTGTATCCAGAGAGCCCAGCCCAGCAGGAAGGAGATGCTCCCTCTTCTCCAAACTTCAGGAGTGTTTGAGGCCACCTTTGTGGTGCCCAATGGCCACTCTCACAGACAGAGGGAAGGTTTGGGGTCTCAGTGACAGCCCTTTGTGCTCAGCATTTCTGAGACAAGCAGGGTCACCCCAGAAATCTCCCCAGCTCACAGGATTGTTCCCTGCAGGTTTGGCTGTCCCCACAAAACTAATTCCTGCCATTGCATCCCTCTCCATTTGTTGGTGTCCTTTGTGAAATGCTCATTTGGGTTTATATTGCACTTCAGTTGGCCTCCTACGCTCCTCTCACTGTCATTTCAGGGCTGGAGCTCTGATCTTGTGCTGTCCTTTCATACACAGCTGCTTCCTGAGGGATCCTTGCTAAACTGGATTATGGCAAGGACATTTGAAAAATGAATTAAAAACCCCTGTGAGATTAATGAAACTGTGATTCTTTGGGGTCTTTAGTTTTATTTACTTTTATTTTTGCTCTTCTCACTGTTCTCCACAAGGGAAAAAAAAAATCTAAGAAACTTACTTTTTATTTTTATAAGACAAAAGTTCCAGACAGTTGTGTGGCCACAGAAATTAGAGCTTTAAGAAAACACCATAAAACTGGGAGATTCATTACAAAACCTTGAGAGTGGACACAGCACTGGCACTCACCCCTGTGGAACAGCCCTCGTGGGAGGCAACAAGGAAAACAGAAAAACAAATCCCACACATGGAGAAGGTTTGGGGAAGGCTCACAAAATGGGCACAGCACAACAAACAAAAATAAAACCCAAATGAAAAAGCCCCCTAAGATATTTATTTGTATTAATGTCCTCCATGTGTCTCCAGACTGGCTAATTTTTCTAAACTACGTTGAGATCCTGAGGTCAAACACAAAATGGGGAATAAAGTTCAGAGACTCAGGGGAAAGTGAACTTTACTGTGTGTGAGAATAATTAATGAAAAATGGTGGTAATAACTGATTTAGGGTTGTCTCTTTTCCCCCTTAGCCTCCTGCTGCACCCCACTTCACTTTTAGTACCTTTCCCTGGTTTTTCCCCAAAGCTCCTTTGCAGAATTGCTTTGTCCTTTGCTGGAACACCCTCAAGGTCCTCAACCACGTGAAGTACGTGTGTGAATCTTGCAAGTGTGGGAAGGGTGTCCTGTCTAAATCATAATGTTTTACCTGCCTGTAAATTTTCAGAATAAATGAATGAAACCTCATGAGGTTAATAACCTTTGCCAGAAGGTGCCAGGCCCTTTGGTGCCTCAGTGCTGTGTAAATCAGGGGCTCAGTTCAGTTCTGCCCTGCCCTGCCCTTCACTGCTGGGGGTTTCCCCTTTTTATGGGTTTTGGGATCTTTTCTGGTTTAGATTTGCAAATGTTTAGTCATCAATGGCTGAAGGCAGAGGGTGGAATGGGATTTACTGGGGATTCCTGTCCAGTGCAGGACTCACCTGTGACAAGGAGTGCTGGAAAAGGTTTGTTAGCAGAGTGTGGGATCATACAGGTTTTCTGTGGCTCAGGCTCTGGCTAAAGGCACTTTTAGTACTCAGGACTGGATCAGAAATGAACCTTCTTTTGACCAAAGGAATTCCTTGAAGTTATTTATTTACTCCAGAAAAAGCTGGAGACATCCTGAGGCTGCTACTTCCAGGACTCCATATCAAAATCACCTTGTTATTTCAGTTTTTGGGAAGTGTGTGTGTTGGGTCTCTGTCTGTGAGGGACAAACAATTTGTCCATGCAGCTTTTGCACCTTGTGGTGTGCAAGTTGCTCTGGCAACTGCCCTGGGCTTCGTGGGTGCCAAGGTAAATAATGGCCAGGGCCATGCATCCTCCACTATTCTCATCATTTCCTGCTGCCCTGGGGCAGGAATAACTTACACACCCTCTTTTCCAGATGGTTCTAATTTATTTCTCAGGAGCAGAATTATCTCAGAAGGAAAACTCCTCCCCTTTGCAACCAGCCCTGCCTCTCCTTTCCCAGCTGCCACAGAGGAGGTGACCAGTCCCGAGGAAAGATGAGGAATATCCCACTTGCTGTTCCCTGCTGGAACACGGTGGGGACACACTCCCCTCGTGCTCTGGAGCTCTGCAATTCTGCCTTCTCCAGCATTAATCCCCCATGCAGTGCTGCCTTGTATTGCATTCCTTGGAATGCCAGCTCCTGGCTCTCCTGCAGGGTTTGGTTTCCCTCTGGACCTGGGGCTGGGCTGTCCTTGGTGCCCCAGTGCCACCCCTGCCCTCAGCAGCTTGGCCTTGGTGCCAGCAGCACCTCGAGGCTCCTCCTGGCAAACAGCAAGAGGGAGGAGACAGCCAGTTTTACTATTTTTTTATAGGCCTTCAGTTTGCCTCTGCTGAGGGGTATCTTTATTTTTTCAGTATTTTTTTTTCCACCTGATTACCATCTCTATTGACTTTTGAATTGGTTTGGAGAGTGCAGCAAATGATGTGCAGTGATGGCTGCATGATAATTGAAAGTGTAGGGGCAAAGACATCTCAAAGGAAGATCCTGTGGATTGGTTAAGCAAATAAAATTACTCAAAAAAACCATACAACTATTTCAATGAATGCTTGAGTTAAACTCCAGTTTGAGGAGGATGTCCCCAGGCTGGGCCCTGAATCCCACTCTCTGATTCCAGTCCTGCATGGACATCCTTCCACATGAAGCTCAGCAGTAATTTCTGAGCTCAGGAGTGGCAGGATTGATCAGGGTGACCAACTCTTGAAAGGATGTTTACATTTTTGGCCTTTCTTCTTAATTGTGGGGGGCTTCCAGAGTGTATTTGGCAGTTTAATTTTGCACAGACTGCAGAGGAAAAGCATCTCCTGCATTGGTTTGCAGCAATCCTTGGAACCCAAAGGTTCTGGAAACTAAAAAGGTACAGCAGACAGAATAAACACTGAAAATTCCCAGCCATGCTGAATTGTTATAAAGATTAAATCATTGCTAGAGATTTGGAGCTGTTTCTGTTTCCTTTACACACGTGGAGTTCAGGCTGTGAAGTGGTTTAGGGGAGTGGAAAGCAGGATTAGACTCTGTTTTACCCCATTTTCCCTTTCCCAGTCCCTTACACAGTGTTATGGCAACTGGGTTGCAAGCACATCAGAGATGTTGCTTTTCTCAGGAGTAAACGAGGTAAGCAGGTTTTATTGATGCATTGGGAAGTCATCAGGAAAAATAAGTTTTCTTCCTCTTTCTGTGTTATTTATTGTGTGCTCTGCCCCATTCTCCTCCCTTCAGCTCCCTGCAGAGAGGGATGTTCTGAATGACATTCCAGCAGGGTGGTGGAAATGGGGGATAAATCCATGAGGGTCCCATCCACTCTATCAAAACAAGTAGAACATTTCTGTGTGTGTGTTTTTTAAATCCTTTTTCCAGTTCCATTCAGGTTAGGCTTTTATAGAACTCTTTATTTTTCCCTTCCTCTTTGTGACTAAGTTTTTATCCCACTTTTTTGAGTGGCCATTTCCAAGGAACTCATTTACAAGGCTTTAATTCTGATCTAAGACAGTTGCTTCTGCACTAAATAAAGCAGCAATTAATTATTAAAACCATACCTTTTGTGGCTGCACATTCTCCCCCGTGCTGTTAAACTCTAAGACATACTTTGCTATTTAATTATTCATTTTTTTTAAATTTATTTTGTGAGTGTACAGTAAGTGTTTTGTGGGAAACTGGGAGAAGGATGGTGTGGCTGCTGCTGGAGGCTGCTGTGTGAGCCAGGATTGCATCCAGCTCCAATTCATCCTTCTGGGGTGGCTGGCACAGACCTGGCAGTGTCCTCTGTGTCTGTCAGGGCCTTGGTGACAGGAGGTTATGGCTGAGGAGCTTTGGTGCCTCCTCCTCTGCCCCCTCAGGTGAGACCCCACCTGCAGAGCTGCCTCCAGCCCTGGGACCAGCACAGGAAGGACATGGGGCAGCCAGAGTGAGTCCAGAGGAGGCCACGGAGATGCTCCCAGGGCTGGAGCCCCTCTGCTCTGGAGCCAGGCTGGGAGAGCTGGGGGGGCTCACCTGGAGAAGGGAAGGCTCCAGGGAGACCTGAGAGCCCCTTCCAGTGCCTGAAGGGGCTCCAGGAGAGCTGGAGAGGGACTTGGGACAAGGCATGGAGGGACAGGACACAGGGAATGGCTTCCCATTGCCAGAGGGCAGGTTAGATGGGATATTGGGAAGGAATTGTTGGCTGGGAGGGTGGGCAGGCCCTGGCACAGGTTGGGCAGAGAAGCTGTGGCTGCCCCTGGATCCCTGGAAGTGTCCAAGGGCAGGTTGGACGGGGCTTGGAGGACCCAGGGCTGGTGGAAGGTGTCCCTGCCCATGGCAGGGGTGACACTGGGTGGGCTTTAAGAGCCCTCCCAAATCAGGTGCTGTGATTCTTTTACAGCATGACAGGGCCACTTCAGTCTGCTCAGGGAGCTGTCCCAGAGGTCTAAACTGTTCTGCAGTGCTACAGTGACCACAGGCACAGGGCCAGGGGACCAGAAATGCAGATGTGCACAGCTGTGTGTTCTCCTCCTCTCTCCCACTGACAGCCCGTGGCTGGAGCAGGACAAACCCCAGGTGTCTGTAGGAACTGAGCCACCGTCGCTTTGCCCTGTGAAAAACTGGTTCTGTGGCATGAGAAAAATGGGGAATTTATTGGCTTAAGGTTTGAAAGATATTTATGAGCTTTGGTGAGGAAGAAATGTCTCCTTTGAACAAAGCCTTGTGCTCTGGATTCTTTGTGAGCCACCCCGAGCCCTGTGCTGTAATTATTCACTCACTGTGCTTGGGGAGGACTCAGCACAGCCCATTCCTCCTGACACTGCCCCAGTGGGGCTCTGGAGGGCTTTGCCATGCTGGGAATGCCACAGGAGTCTGGGCAGGGCAGGTGTGGACTCAGCTGGTGCCAGGGTGAGAGTGCTGGGGGCAGTGGGAGGTGTGTGATGGGAGCAGAGGTGGAGGGGCCTGCACTGCTGACAGGGCCAGTCTTGGCTAATGAGACTTTAAGAGTGCAGCTCTGACCTCCCGGTGTGTATTAGCACTTTCTGCAAGAGATGGGAAATGCTGGGGGCTGGCCAGGCTCCAGCCTGCAGGGAGTTCTTACATTCTGCCTGCTGAGTTCCCTCTGCAGTTCCAGGTACACGGAGTGCCCAACCCGCATTGTCCTGAGGAAGAGGAGGCTCAGGGGACACCTCATACCCGTCTGTGGCTGTTCCTGGGGGACAGTGGAAGGGCAGCTCCCATCTCTGCTCTGTGTGGGCAGGACAGCACCCAGGGAAGGGCTGGAGTTGTGTCAGGGCAGGGTCAGGTGGGATCTCAGGAAAGGTCCTTCCCCCCGAGGGTGGTGGGCACAGCCCCAAGGCTGCCAGAGCTCAGGGAGGGTTTGGGTGATGCTCTGGGGCACAGGGTGGGATTGTTGGGGTGTCTGTGCAGGGCCAGCAGTTGGGATGGATGATCCTTGGAGGTCCCTTCCAGCTCAGGATACTCCATGATTCTGTGTTCCTGAGCAGTTTTATCTCTGTTGTTAGCAGGATGCAGCACCTTTGGGAAACTACCCCTTTGCACCCAGCAAGGGCTGCACTGCGGTGGTAAAGCCCTCTCTGAGTGTGCATGGGATGATGAAGAGGGGAAACATTCCCTTCTCCCATACCAGCTCTGCCTGCAACTTTAGGGAATGATGCTCTTTTGAGGCAAGGATAACAGTCCCAAACAAAATGATGCTCTCCCAACTGACTGAGTTGTTAGTAAGGTGTGTTTGTGCCCAGCTGCCAGCTTTGGATACCACTTTCATAGAGGGATGTTGTCTCCAGGGTTCTGAGGCCAAATCATTTAATGATTCAGGCACTACAACTTCAGTTTCAGCCCCATGTGAGTTCAGCATGAAGAGCCAAGCACTTGTGAGGAGATTCTAAAGCTCTGGGTGAACGACTGTCTAAAGGCACTTTGGGAACAGAGAGGCTGTGGGGATTTGTTCCTCGGGGCTGGATATGTGTGCTGGTTTTGACTGGGCTCAAGTCAGTTTTTGTCCCAGAGGCTGGTGTGGGGCTGTGCTTTGGGGCTGTGCTTTGGGCTGTGCTGGGAGCAGGGTGGATGCCACTGGGAGGTTTTGTTCCTGCTGAGCTGGGCTAACCCAGAGCCAGTGAGTCCCTGCCCAGGCCCTGGGGAGGGGGCACAGCCAGGAGAGCTGACCCCACTGCCCAAGGGATATCCCAACCCATCGTGCCCAGCGTGTGGAGCTGGGGAAGGGGGGGAAGGGGGGCTGCTCACATGAGGTGTTTGTGTTCCCCAGTTATTCCCATGCCTTGTGCTTTCCAAGCCCAAAATGAGCTGTCTTGGAGGGTTTCTAGTATGAAGCAAGGCCAAAACAAAGGGAGGCACAGTGTGCAAGTTCAGCACTCCAACAGATGTCCAGACTCTTGCTAATCACAGGGATTTGTTGATTACCTTGGGCTTAGAAATGCTGCAAGGCAAACATGCTGGGTGGGTGTTGGGAGTTTCAAAACCAGATACCCAGCCCTTTGACATGATTTTTCTCTCTTCCATTGTTGAACCATTGGGACAAATTTTGTGGAAGTCCTGGGAAATGGAACTCATCACACTCTGGGATAACTCTTTTGGTCATTCTCTTAAAGAAGCTCTACTCCTAAGTCTGCTGGATCAGACCCCATCCCTGAGGGAGCACCCAAAATTTACCATGAATGTTCACAGTGCCAGCTGTAGCTTTGGGTGCTGGATTCTTTCAGCACCCAGTTCTTGCAGCCTCTTTGTCCCTCTGGGTGTGCTGCAGTCTCTGGTCACCCCGTCCTTGGATTTTCCAGCATCCCTTTAGCCAGCCAGACATGGCCTTGCTGCTGCCAGCAGAGCCTGAAGAGCTTCGTGTTGCCAGCTCTTCCCACATGTCCTGTGCTGCCAAAATCACAGCACCAGCCTGATTTCTGGATCAGCACAGTGACATGAGATAGCCCATTTTCTTAGATGAGATGTTGGGTTTCCCCATGAGTTCCCCCCACCCTTTGGTAGAACTTCATGGTGTGACTGAATTTCCATGCACAGGATCCCCTTGGTGTGGATTCCTTCCATTGCAGTGGTTTTATTTCCCTTCTGTGTGCACCTAATTTTGAAGATCTTTCTCCTTGGGATGACAGAATACTTTGCTTACCGTAACTAAGAAATGCTTTTGAATGATTATCCTGGAAAACCACATTTACCTCTCAGTGGGAATGATTTTGCTATGCTACATCCCTTCCAAACAAGGGATATTTCATATTCTGGGGGCAAGAGGAGGCCTGGGCTTCGGTTCCAAGAGCCCAGGGAATTTGGCAGGGATGCACCGTGTGGTGCTGATCAGACTGCTTATGAGAGCAGCAGGGCTGGAATGTGTGCTGTGGAATCACAGCGATCTCAGCTATCTTCAGCCCAAATTAATTAGCATTATGTAAGCGGAGAGAGAAGCAGAGATTTCAAGGGGAGGGAGACATCTGTTCTGTCTCCGAGTTTCCAAGCCTGCCTGCAAATACAGGCCTCCCGGGAGGAGAGAAGCAGCTCGATGCTTTGGAAGGGACTCAGGCAGTCCGTGCTGAGGAGCTGCAGCCCCGAGGTGTGGTCCCTGCTCCTCTCCGGGGGGATGGTTTACCATTACATCATGCTGAGGAGGATCCAGCTGACACCTCCCTGTCCTCCCGCAGCAAATCCTGCCGCACCGAGGCAGAGGATTCCCGAGCGCTCGGACCCGCAGGACGAGGAGCTTTGCGGGGAGAGCGACAAAGCCTGGCCCAGGAATGTGCTGGGTTTGCTCCCCGGTGCTGCTGGCACTGGCACAGCGGCTCAGGAGCATCGCTGAGGATGCACCAGCAAAGGAGTGACTGCAGAGCTGGGGAGGGAGGGAACATGCCAACAGTGTGGACATCGTGCTGGGAGCTCGGGTGTTCGGCCAAGGAAACACTCCTGTGCAATCAGACTCCTTCTCCCCCCACTGCTTTCCCCTGGTGGAACCCATTAGAGTGTGTGGGGAGGAGTAAAAGCAGCAGGGTCAGGGCAGGCTGCGTGGCCGGGCAGGGCAGACGGGGTTAAACAGGTCAGGTCACATTTCTGCATCTTCTGTGGTTCTCCAAGAACTCGGGGTCACTGCTGAGAAACTGCTGTTTGATCAGCTGTTGGTAATTCGAGCGTTGCACAAGAGCAAGTGGAGGCAGAGATGACTCCTGAAGGTGAATGATTAGGAAAAAAGAAAAAAAAAGGAATGAATGGAACGCCAATACATTAAAAACTTAAATACACCAATCCTTTACTTTATTCCCATTTGAAACAACCTGCCATGGCTGGTTGACCTAGAAACAAGTCCCTGTGCTTCAGAAATGAGTGCAGAAAGGGCCATGTGTCTGGGAAAGGAGGACATGCAGCTGGGACCTGCACAAGGTGCTGGGAAAATGAACTTGTCACTCCAAAAGTGCCTGGGCACCAAGCATGGACAATGGCCACTGTGAACATCTGCTCAGAGATGGAACCGTGTTGAAGGGTTAAGAAGAATCTTTATCCAGTAATTGCCAAGTATTTAATAACTTTTTCTTTAAAAAGTGTATTATCACGAGGTGGTTTTCATCACCATTCACGAGCCTGGCAGATGGGGACTCTCAGGGGTTACAGAATCTCCCAGGGGTCAACTCAGAGCAGGGGCAGTGCTGCCTGGGCTAAGCCTGCCCTGCTGAAATCACTGTCTCTGAAAGAAAGCAACTTGGAGGTGGATAAATTAACTTCTCTTGAATGATGGAAATGTCAGGAGAAGCAAGAGGAGAAAGAGCCTGGTGTCAGTGGCTTGGAGAGGGGAACTTCAAGGATGGGTTTCCTGTTCCCAGGGGAATGAGGAAGAGAAAGGAAAACTGTGTTTGTTTGGGGGTTTTATTACTGTTTTTGAGTTCTGACTAAGAATTTGGCTCAGGTGTTCCCAAACCTCTCACTCTTCATAGGCCAGTCTCCCTACAAAGTAGTATTTTCAGGCCTAGAAGTAGCAAAATACACAGAAAAACAGCTCCACTTGATCCTGTTAGTTTATTAGCCCTGCAAGTGCTCAGGAAACGGGTGGAAATGGCACTTCACAATATGGTGTGGTCAGAGGTTGGGCTTGATCATCTTGCAGGTCTTTCCTTGATCCTGGGAGCTTCCCTACCTGCTCCTTGCAGTGAGTGTGTTAGGGCTGTGTTGTGCCTTCAGAGGGGGTGCTGAATCTCCTGTTCTTCAGCTTAAATTGTACAAAACTCAGTGTAAACTCAGGGATGAATTTCACTTGATAGTTCTTGATTTTCTCAGAGCCCCAAGATTATTCACAGAGTTCTTGTATAGTTTGTCTTGGCTTTTTGCCTTCTCTAGAAAAAGTTGTATAGAATATTCCCTGAGTTTTATATAACTCTGTAGTTCCTTAAGCAATTATTCAACATAAACCACAAAGGGACAAAAAGTTACTGCCCATGGACAAACCCAAGCATTTTAATAATTCATAATGTTTTTTAAAATGTACATTTAATTCTGTTTTGGGGCATCCCCACATGACATTTGCCATTTTTACCGGCGCTTGGATGATTTATTCTCACACGGAGAGCAACACAGAGGGTTTTTTGGTGCTGAGGGAAGAGTGGAGGGACAGGATTTGTTTCTGTCTTCCCTGTTGTTCAGTGTGGAGGTCAGTGGTCACCACGGCAGGGACCCCTTGCCCTTGGATGTGTCTGCTGCTCCAGCCCTGCCAGGCAGCTGTGATGCACACAGGCTGCTGTGTGGAAGCTCCTCAGACAGTAATTAAAACTGTACTGGCAATTACAAGGGAAAACTCAGCTGTTCTGATATCAGAAAGCAACTTAAAATAGGAGACAGTCAGACAGCAGTGCTGAGCCCTGCAGGGACAGCCCCTGCCTGGCTTACAGACCCACTCAGTGTGCAATAGGGGGTGGCTGTGGGGACAGGAACCCACTCAGTGTGCAATAGGGGGTGGCTGTGGGGACAGGAACCCACTCAGTGTGCAATAAGGGGGTGGCTGTGGGGACAGGAACCCACTCAGTGTGCAATAACGGGGTGGCTGTGGGGACAGGAACCCACTCACTGCACGTGGGAATCAAAGCAAGCCCTCAGACAGAGCCAGTCCCACTCATTTCAGCAGGAATGCTCCTGGGAAAGCTCCAGCCCATGGCTCAGACAGGAGGGCTCAGAACAGCCTGAAGGCCGAGCCCTGGGGTTGGTGGGGCATCCAGTGAGACCCATCACTTGTGGTGTCCCCAGGGGTCAGGGAACACCTTTGTGGATGATCTGGATGAGGGGATTGAGCCCACCCTCAGCAGATGAGCAGGTGACACCGAGCTGGGGGGGAGTGTCGATGTGCTGGAGGGCAGGAGGGCTCTGCAGAGCGACCTGGCCAGGCTGGAGAGATGGGGAGGATCCAACAGGATGAGGGTCAACATGGCCAAGTGCCGGGTCCTGCCCTTTGGCACANTGCCTGGAAAGGGTGGTCAGGCCTTGGCAGGGGCTGCCCAGGGAGGGTTGGAGTGCCCAGCCCTGGAGGTGCCCAAGGCAGGACTGGCCGTGGCACTCAGAGCTCTGGGCTGGGGGACAAGGTGGGCATCGGGCACAGGGTGGGCTCCCTGGGCTGGGAGGGCTTTTCCAGCCTCAGAGATTCTGTGGTTCTGTAATCCCAAGAACTGGGGCCAGCAGAAGTCAACTCCCACCTTTCCTACAGCATATCTTCCTGGGAAAACTCAGCCTGACTGAGATCAAACATTCCCCTTCCATCCCTCTGCAGGACCACAGGCCTTAATATGCCCCTTGGGCAGCCCCTGCCGTGCTCCAGCTCCAGCTCCAGCTCTGAGGGGCATCTGCTGCAGGAAAACACCCCAGGAAGGAGGTCCTGGAATCAATCCTGCTAGTGCCAGTAAGGAGAGTTCAGAGGGAGCTGGGGTTGCAGGAGGAGTTCCTTCAGCCTGGACACGAGGTGTTCCCTCCCAGGGGCTCTGCAAGGAGGATTTCCTCTGGGTGGGTTGTACCCATCAGCTGAGCACCATAAAAAATGCCAGGTTTCCAGAACCACTTCTTCCCTGGAGCTGGTGCCTCGTGCCCCTCTGGGAAATGAAGTCCCTCGGGGCACAGTGGGAAGGAAGAGCTCCTTAGGTCTCTGCATTCACATGTGCAGGTCTGGAAATACATCCGTGGTTCTGGACAGCTCTGTGCTGGTTTGTTCATTCCCACTCCAAGAATTCAGACACAGGAGGAGGGACAGAAGGAGAAAACTGGATGAGGGACAAGTTTAAGATGAATTTGGGGTAGGAAGCTGTGGATGGAAAGCTTTTTATTTATTTTTTTTTCTTATTGGTTGAATTGTCTTTGAATTTCAGATGGATTATTGCTGTGGATTTTTGGCTCCACAACATCCTGCATCAATGAATTCCACAGATTCAATTATGGAGAAAAATCCTTGTTTTGTCTGGTTTTAAACTAATTTATCAGATTTCTTCACCATGGCTCCTTAATCCTTGTAATGTGAGAAACAGTAAATAATAATATTTCATCCATTTTATCCATGACACGCAGGATTTCCATCTCTGCCTTGATTCCCTCTTCTCTGAACTGAAGGGAACGAGTTAATCCACCTTTTGTCACTGCCACAGAGTCCTTGCGTGGCTTTGCTCTTCCATTTCTGGCATGTGAAATGAGGACAACACTCCCCACACCTTGCGAGGAATCCAAGGGCTGTTAAACAGGGAAAACATAATTGTAGGATTCCCAAAGCTGCTTCTGAATTAATTACAGGTGTAAATACAGGTGACACGAGCAGGGGTTTGGTCACCCTCACATCCTCATCCACAGCTCACTTTTCTTACAAGGGATCCATTCCAGGCATCACTTTGTGCAGATTTGCTCCTTCATTCCCAGGCACTCCCCACCTGACCCTGGCTCTGAGACAGGAATATTCCCGTGCCAGAGTGGTGTCCAGTGAGCCCATTCAGAACTAACTGGGAGTTAACTGGAAGGAGAGGCTCCCACATCTCCTCCTTCACCCCCTCCCCTGTGACTCACTGCTCCTGTAGGGCATCTGGCACTCCTGGCCAAGGGACAGGAGGCTGTGGAGGATTCCTGAAGTCATTGTACCATCATTCAGCTTTGATTCCTCTCTCTCAACCCCCCTTTCTTCCCTTGCTGAATCTTTGAAAGAGGCATTACTATTGGAGTTTAAATGGCAACTTTCAAAGTCCTACCAGGTGTTGTTCGGAGGGGTTGGTCTCTGCTTCACTTTTTAATCTTTAAAGCTTCTTTCCCCCTTTCAGATTGTCTGCTCAGATCACTTTGTTTTACTCCATGTAAATATCCCAGCACATCTCAGCCCCCGATAGTGATGGACGTGATTAGAATCAGAGCTTTGTTGAGTGGCATGAGGAGGTGCTTTATTTCAGCAGATCTGTCACCTGGGCTGCAAATTGTCTCCTGCTGACAGAGTGAAATGTACTGTAACCTGCTGAAAACAGAGCATGACCTCATGTATTGATGGGGGGAAAGCACCCTGTTCCAAACAAGCCTGGCAGGAAGGGTTCCTCTTTTCCCTGTTTTCGTTTTGGGGAGCAGAAAGTGAGGTGGTTGTTTCTCTTGAGAGAGAAGTGGAGGCAGTGCCTGCTGGGTGGGTGGGTCCTGTGACTTTGCTCCTTCGGTGACAGCTCAGGGCCTGGGTGACAGGGACAGGAATTCCCAGCAGGGATGATGGAGAACCACCTCACTCAGAACATTACAGGATCCCAGCCTGTGAAACTGGACACTGAACACCTTGTAAAATCCTTTTTCCAGGGGAACTGATGGGTTGTTTACAGGCAGTAATTAGGACCATGTCCATTCCCCCTAACGCTTTTGATGGCAGGGCCAAACTTCATTTACTGTTACATCATCATTATCTACTTCATTCAAGCCAGCAGAGGGGCTGGATTAATACAGGGGAATATTGACCAGAAGGACATACATAGCACTAAACCCAGTGGTGAAAAGCATCATCACAGAGCAAAGTTACCTGGTCTGTGTCCTGTTCCCTTCCCCTGTGGGTACTCTGGTGTGCTCAGCACATCCCAGCAGAAGTTGCAATGCACAGACTGGGCTGCCCATATAGAAATTAGCTGGGATTTGTTGTGGGCAGTGCTCACACACAGGGGTTTGCAGATGTGTGTGTGAGATCCATGCTCATTCACCACGGGTGCAGCTGAAGGGCATCACCCTGTTCCAGCTGCTGGGAAAGGAGCACTGGCACTGCCTGGAGTGGTTTGTGCCCACCAAACCCGCCTGTGCCTTGGCACCCTCCTCACAGATTGCTTGGCAATGCACTTAAGGCTCTCTGTACTCACTGCCTTCAGTTTGTCAGGTAGTTTATATGGCAGAGCAAGGTTTTTGGGTCCTGCAGGGATTGCCAAAGCTGCCTGTTTGGCTGCTCCATGTCTGCACTCCCCTCTCAGCCACTGTCAGACACTGGAGAAACCCCTGGGAGCTGGGACACCACACACACCTTCACTCTGCTCACCTGCTGAGCAGAAACACCTCTTTTTCACATCATCAGGTGTATCCTCGCCAATTTTTGTTAAACCTGTACTTAAACTGGGCCTTGAAATGGCAGAAAATTGCACGTTGGGTTTGTCATTAAGGGGGTGGTGAGGGAGAGAAGGGCAAAGCATTGTCTGGAGCAGGAGTAAGGCAAAAGGAAGGTTTTATTTTCCAAGCACTGCTTGTTGCAATAAAGCTGGAATGAAATGTTCCATGGCCCTTATGATAGTCTTGACCAAATATGTTAAATCTGAACTTTATCCCAAAATCTGAGTGAGGGAGAATGTGTTTACCCACATCTAAGTTCTTGCTACCATTTCAGCATATAATTTTTACATCACGTTTTCTTCTTGCCCTCCACGGCCAGGAAATGTTGCTGTGCTGATAGGACTGCACACTGTTCCTATCAAAATAACATCTCTGCTAACTTTGTTGGTTGGCATTTTGGTCCTAAATGGTGCTGGCCTTTACCACACCAATGGGGGAGAGTTATCCCTGCTCAGGAGCTCAAGTTTTCCACGTCACAGGAAAATTAGCAAGTAAATAACAATATATGGCCCATGTCGTTGCTGTCAGTCTTATGTGGGAACAAAAATGCTTTAAAAATAGTCTTAAAAAAGTCTTTCCAGTTACTTTACAACATGGCAGGATGGTTACTGGTTTGGGTTGTTTTTTTTACTTTTAAACTCCCCTGTTCTGTATTCCCCAAATGATCATTTTCTGCACTGGTATAACCCAAAAATAGCTGAGCTTTTGGCAGGGAGGGCAGAATTCCCCTCTCCAATCTGCAATGCAGATGCTGCTGCAGAGCTCATTCCCAGGGCCTTCCCTGCCTTCAGCTCCTCCTGGGAACTTCCCTGCCATCCCCAGCACAGCCCCAGGGAACGATGTGCCCTGGTTAACCCTCCGTGGCCAACCCAAACCTGGGCAAGGGTTGGGCTCCTGCTGGCAGGGACCTGGAGCTGGTTCTTGTGCAGCCAGGACATCCTCCAGCCTTCTCTTCTGCTGGAGCAGTGGGATTGTGGTGAGGGGTGGCCCTGGGAGGAGTGTCCCTTCTCTGGGGTGATGGCTGGGCAGACCTACATCCCAAAATCTGCCACCAGACCCAAATCTGGGCTGGGCCAGTTCCCCACAGGGCAGTTGTTTCTGCCTTTCCCTTCCTTCCATTGGTGTCACCACTGTCCCAGGGTCACATGGAAAAGGCCCCCAGGGAGGAGACCCTCGGGGTAAAGTGGAGAGAAATCCTTCTGGATGTGCTAAACCAGCACCAGTTGCTCTTTCTTTGTGCCTTCAGGTCACACAACTAGGATTTTCTCTTCAAATCACTCCTAATTACAGTGAATAAATCTAAGGAAATAGCAGCAGTGAATATTAATTGAAATAACCCCTCAAACTCACCTGGATGGATTTTCAGTTTTTCTGTTGGTTGGGGGTTTTTCCATCTGGAAAGTCATATAACTACATTTATGGATGTGCCTAGGAAAGTGTGATCAACCAAAAACTCACAGGCATCAGTGAAAGGGTGTTTTGGTAGAAATTTCCATCAGAAATATTAGTTCAACCATGCTGAAATCTATTTCCTTGTCCTCCCCAAAACACTACATTTGTGAGAAAAGAGGCAGGAGAAGACAGTCATCCAGTCTCTGCACAGGGCCAGCAGTCAGACTCAGTGATCCTCACAGGGCCCTTCCAACCCAAATACTCCAGGATTTTATGATTCCATATTTGCCTGCCAGATTTGGTGGATAATTGAAGGCTCAGGATGAAATTTGGAACAATGGTCTGTGTTCAAATGAGACCCCCCTAAACACAGGAGGGGCTTGGACATGTCGGTTGCTTTAGGAAATGACCTGCAGTAGTTCTGCAATGTTATTTCCCCTGTTTTAAGGACTGGGGTGGCTGCAGGGGAGCTCAGGAGGCAAATCCACAGCTCTGAGACCCACACAGAGCAAAGGGCTGAGCCCTTGGAGGAGCTGGTGCTGCTTCTGTTCCCCCAAAAATCAGATCTCCAGCATCTTTGTTCTCTGGGAAGAATAGGAAGACTCTTTGTATCTTACTGCTACTAAAATTTCTGTCTGACTACTTGAAATTAATTTCCTTTGTAGAGCAGGCAGTGTTAAATATGGTATCAGATGCACCACTGTCTGGAATTTTGATCTTCACAGAGATGTTATTTTTAAATGTCTTGGATGAGACAAAAGGCCTTTCAGTGGAGGTGCTTTGTTGGTTCTGTGGTTGCTCTCTTGGGTTGCTCCTCTATAATTTTTTTCATAACCTTGGGCAAGCCTCTTAATCCCTGCATTTCATTCAAACCCAGGGTGGGTGCCAAGAGCTGGGACCTGCTGACTGTGCCCTGTCCACAGCCCCAGGGGAAACTGGACCCCTATTGAGCATCACGTGTCCTGGTATTAAACATTCCCTCAAAAAAATGGTGTATGGGGTACAGTGGGGTCAAATTATCAATATTCATTGAAATATGGGAATTGCTTGAGGAGATTCTGAGGCGTTTTGCTTTGCTTCCTTGATTTATATATTTTTAAATGCATTATTGGTCTTTTTCATTCAGTGGAAAGGAAGGAATTAAATGACCCCGTTCAAATATAAAATAAACCCAAAGGGAACACAGTTATTTCAAACCTTCCCCTTTCTGAGGTGTGACCAACACAAGGCCAGCAGAGGTGTCAGACTGGGCTGTTCCACAGTTCCCAGTTGCGGTGCCCCAGCCCAGTCTGACCCCCAGGGCAGTGGGGAGGAATGTGCTGGGAGCCCCTGTGCTCCAGGTCTGTCCCAGTGTGTCCCTTCCCATCCCCTGCCTCTCACACGGGGACTCTCCAGTCCTGGCCAGCATTCCTGGGACCAGACCCTGCCCCCAGCTTTGCAGCAGCAGGAGGAGGAGGAGGAAGATGAGCCAGTTGCTTTGAAACCCTTCAGTGTTCCTGAGGTGGGTGATGGAGACAAGCCCTGCGCCTCCTGTCTGCTGTGTGGGCAGAGCTGGGTGGTGTCTGGGGGCACAGATCACCTTTCCCTGCCCTGTGCTCGTGTCCCCTGGCTGGTGCCCTGCCCCAGGACTGGCAGGAACAAGCCCATGCTCCGGAGGAAGCTGGCACCCAAGTCTGCTCTATAAAAAGAAACCTGCAGGCAGGATACAGTGTCCTATTCTGAGTCCAGGCAGGCTGTCGAGTCAGAAATTCCGCCCCAGCGGGTCAGGAAGGGTTCCAGGACCTCTTGAATCACAGCTCCAGAGTGTCCCCTGCCTTCCTTCCCCCCTTTGGCCCAGCTCCCACTGGCATTACGACTCTCAGCTATTTTATTCACCTGGCTGGGGCTGGATGGGAATGCACGCCGTGTTTTCCAAGGGCTGGAGCTTCTCTTCCTGCCTTCACTGGCTGTCCCCACCCCCGCCTCCAGTTAGGACACTTTTTGGGTCCCTAAAACACAGGAGATGCTGAACTCCACCCTAAACTGATGAAGGTAATTAATTCCTTTTGCTCTTTCCAGTGTCCTCGCTCGTGGAATTCCACTTGTAAGCTATTTGGGTGGTGATTTTATTCCGGACTTACTGTTTGATGAGAATTGTTTTGCAAAGGACACACAGCTGGTTTTGTGGACACATCTGTACCAGGAACTTCTCTCACCTACCTGTCTCTGTTTGGGTGTGCTTGGCAGCCTCGATGGGGAATAGGAAATGCTTCTCATGGTTGTCACTCCCAAGTGCTGCTGCCTCCCAAATATAAGGTCACACAAATAGCATAAGAGACCATAAATTACAGTCCCCGTGTGTTACACGTGGTTCTGTGACACTTTGTGAGGCAAGTAAGTGCAAATTCCAGCTCTCCCTGGAAAGAAGGCAGAATGAGAAATCAGGAAATCACTTGTAATGCGGAGTCACTTAAATTTGGTGAAATGCAGCCGGTAGGAAATACCTGCCTGGGTGGTTTCACTGATCGTTTAGTGTATCCCATCCTCCTGCTTTTCTTCCCCCCAGGGGCCCCTAAACGAGCTGACAACGGGATTCCTTTCTCTGCGCATTCTGGAGCAGCACATGCTAAGGATGAAGAGCTCAAAGGTAAAGCGAACACAGTAATTAGCAAAGACAATAGACACCTGAAAAAAGAAGAAAATCTAAAAGGTGGAATAACCAGGTTAGAAGGGAAATTACCTTGTAATTGTAGCACAGAACTGTAGGTGAGTGGAATTCCTGAGATGAGCCAATTCCCTGAAGTTTCAGTGGTTCTGGGGATCAAAGGGATGCTATTGCACAGAGCCTTACGTGTCATTAGGGAAAGCAGTAGGTGGTAAAAGAAGGCAAAATAAGTCTGTGCCTTAATCATTAGGCTTTAATAATTCTCCTTCTCTTCTGCCCAGTGTATCTCTCGCTCTGCACACACTGGACTATCATCAAAGCAAAGGTGGAGAGCACCCAGCGTGGAGCAGACACCCTGTAATTTAGTGCTGGGGTCATTTCCATGGGAGATGCAGGTCTGACCCTCCTTGGGGAGGTGTCTCCTCTGTCCCTGTTGCTGCAGGAAAAGGGGACATCACCCCAGGAGCCAGAGGGGCTCTAACAGGGTGGCCTTGGGTCCCCAAACGTGAGGAGAACGTTCTTGGCTGGGGATCCCCTGGCAGAGGTGGCCCTGGGGGGCAGCACGTTGTTCCTGAGCACCAGGAGGTCAAACCTCGCTGAAGGAGATTTCATACCCACCCCTCCCTCCAGGGCTGCCCCCTGGGAGGGACACGGGTCTCCTGTGATTGCCTGTGGAGGAACCAAACTCTCTGTGAGTGTTTGAGCCAACACCATGCTGGGAGAGCATCAGCCCCAGCCCACTGCAGGTCTGTCCCTCAGCTCCTTCCCTGCCACACTCACTCCTCTGGCAGCTCTCAGGTTCAGGCCAAACCATGCTGAGCCCTTGGCTCTTCTCTGCTTTTACTGAAAGATATGAAGTGGTCAGGAATCCAGGATGTATTATTCCATTATTCAACTTGGCACGTGTGTAAAGGACAGAGTGTTGGGATAACTGAGAATTCAGCTCTTCTTTTCCCGTGGCCTGAAAAGGTCTGGATCAAAAACCCAAAGCCATGCTGCAAAGACTCTGCCAGTCCCTTCCCTTCCAAGACAGGCTTCAAAGGGAAGGTGAGCAGGGAATGTCAGGCTTGCCTTCCCTGCCTTGGCTCCAGCACATGCAGGTTATTTGAGATGATGATCCCTTTGCTTTGCAGCAGAAACAATGAAGTGCATGAATCAAACGTGTTCATGGCAGTTGGGAAGCAGAGCCTGGCAACAAATGGGAGCAGGGAAACATGAAAGACAATGTGGTAATAACAGGCAGGGAGGAAAGAGAGATGTGGGGGAAGATAATGGGGCATGGGGAGAGCACACAAGCAAAGCAGGAAAAATCAGATGGGGAAAGGAATGTGGAAAAATGGAGAGGGAAAGATTGAGAAATGTCTTGCCAGGTAAGCAAACTGAGTTGTCTCACTTTGGGAAAGGGAAGGTTGGAACTGTTGACTGACCTCTGATGAAATCTAGCAGGTATTTTCACATCTTACTAATAGTAGTAAAGTAACTGTGTTGCATAATGGTCTGAGAAATGCATCTGTTGTTTGGTGCTTTTTAGCTGAGTGTCTGCTGGACTCAGACATGCCCTTGAAGAGCCGTTTGGGAGGTGAAAAAAAAGGTTTGGTGTCCAGCCCTGGGAGCAGAATTGGCATTTCCTGGCCTGAGGCTCTCACAGTTTCCTCCAGGGGTTGCAGGCTGTCCCCCATCACACACAGCTCCTCCATGGCTGGGTTGGACCAGTGTCCAAGGGGGGTTTCCTTACTCCTGTCCTGGAAGCTGCTCCCAAAGCTGTGTCCAAGAGACATTGCCATGACCCCTCTGTGTATCCAGCGGGTTGTGGGCTGGGGTGACACCACTGCCAAACCCCAAACCAGCTGCTTATTGCCCAGAGGCAGAGCCCAGAGGCTCCCAGGCTGTGGAGAGCTCCTTCTTGTGGGGAAGGAATCCTTCAGGGGAATTCCACTGCTCATCCTGAGCACTGCCTTTCCCATCGAGTGCTGCTTACCTTTATTCCTCCTTTCCATCACATTTGCCTTGTCTCTGTTGTTTATTTGGGCACAAAGTCTCCTCCACAAATCCCCTGAAGGACAGTCTGTCCTTCCTCCTGCACCTGAAGGCAGGTGACAGTCCCCCCAGCTCTCCCTGAGCTGCAGGAGCAAAGCCCACACCTCGAGCTGCCCCACATTTCCCTCCTGCCATCCCCAAACCTCCTCAGATTCATAACGTGTGGTGTCATCTCACAGCCCCTGCCAGTGAATGTAAATGGCAGAAAGAGCATGTGGAACAGATGGAATGAGACAAGCACGTAAAGAATTAAAGTATTTGTGAGGGAATTTGGCAAGGATGTTGGAATGCTTCAAGCACTGTGTACGGGGGTGGAGGGAGCCCAGGAGGAGTTGTGGGGGCCTGTGTGCTGCTGATCCATTTCTTGCAGAAACAATATGTGACCTATTTCTGTAATGGTGCTAAACATAGCAACAAATATTCCCTCCTTCCCACCTTCCTTCGGGAAGCTTGGCAACTTCTGGAGCTGGAGAAAATGTTTCCTTGAGGAAGAGCTCTGGGTTGCTTGATTTTCCAGGGAAATATTAGCTTAAATTAGGGATAGCAAAGAGGCAAACAAAGGCCTGGGTGGGAATGGGGTGTTACAGGCTCTGTGCAGGTCACCAGAGCAGAGACAATGCATTGGTGAAGGTGTTACATTGGCTTACTTGAAATCACGTGGAATTTTAATTTTAAAATGGCTTATGCTCATTATTTTAAAAGTGACTTTTTAGGAGATTTTATGCAAACCCTCGAAGAGTGAGGTTTTTTTGAGTGGCTCATCAAATTTGAAAGCAACAGGATGAAATTTGATGTAGAAGTGACAAAGAAAAGCCTGTGGCAAGTGGAATGAAAAGCAATAGGTTGCCTCATCCTGGACTTCTGCAGGGCCTTTCTTTTGGCAATGCCTCAAGCAGACCTGGGCACTCACACTGTGGATGAGCCCATGGCATGACCTTCTCCTTGGAAGGGACACCTGGAGCTTGATGGCCATGGCTTGGAGTGGCTTTGAGCAGGAGCAAGGTGTGCTCCACACCCCAGTGGGTGACACAGGCCAGGGTGACATCCCACTCCTCTGGCCCAGGGAGGGGTGACAGAGCCCTGAGTCTGTGGATCAAAGTGTTCTCTGCCCAAACTAAACCCCCCCACTCAGGGGTGTGAAAGGCACTTTTCCTGCAGCCACAGGAAAAGTGGGGATAGGGACTGAGCAGACCTTCAAGGGGAGGAGTGACAGGGATTTGAGTGGTTTGGGAAAGGGAACACCTGGTGGTTTTCATGAAATCCCTGCCCTGGCTTCTCGTGGTGCTGCTGGACTTCAAAGGGAGCCCCCAGCCAGGGAGTTTGCTCCAAGAGAAAACCTGGAACAGCAACGGGAATGCAAGAGACAAGCCAGGTTTCCCTTGATAATCATAAAGGGCTCAAATTACCTTCCTTTCCATCCCCAAAGGGGGCATAAATACTTCATTTATGAGATTGTTTGCGCATGACTAATCTATTTCTACTTGCTAATTGTAATGACTAATGTGTGTTACAAGACAAATATTAGCTTGTAATAATACCTGAACAAGGAGATTTATAAGCGTTAAGCAAAAATACAAATAATTAGCAGAAGCTGGCTGGCATTATCTCCTAATTAAGTGTAAAGACACTTGTATTTGAGAGCAAAAACCTGAAGACTTCTCGAGGAGCTGTAGGAATGCCCTGGCCATGCTGCAGCTCTGCTGAGAAAGGGCAGGACGAGGCAGGGTTTAATTTTCAGGGGAACTGCATTCAGCCATCCCTGCCCCGCTGATGTCAGTGAGAGGAGCATCAGCCTGTCCCTGCCTGCTGAGCCCATCTGGCCCTGGGCACAGTTTGGCATGGCCAGGGACAGGAGCCACCTCTGCACTGCCCACTGCTCCCAGACACTGGCTGTGACACACAAATACAACCTCTCACCTGGCCTGGTTTAAGGAGACCATGAAAATTCTGCTGGGTTGAAAGTGGGTCCTCTTTAAGCAAGGTGTAACATCTCCTCATTCCATATTATACAACATATCTCCATTTTTTTTTGAGTTGTAGACTCCAAACAAATGGAGATACATTCCATAATAAGGACCACACACCAGAGTGGTTTTCCAGCTGTGGAGATGTGGATTTTGTGTGCAGGTTAAAGCTCCACAGCTCACACAGTGTTGGAACACTGGATTGAAAGGAACACCACTGCCTTTGGTCCCTCCTGGGTGCACTGTAAGTTCTCAGAGGCCTCACTGCCCATGGGGCAGAACTGGAGTGTTGATTCCACCCTGTGCCCTGGGTGGAAATGAGCTGGTTAATGCCAGGCTGGAGCCAGGGAACAGCCCAGCATATGTGAGCAGAGAGTGTGACCCCAGGAAGCAGCTTGTGACAGAAGCAAGTGTGACACCGTGGCACGGTGTCTGCAGATTGATGGAAGTTGGCTCCAAAGGTGCAGATCAGCTCCAAAGTAAAAAATCGCATTTTGGCTCAAAAATGGTGCCATTACTTCAAAATTGGTGCTCTGGAGTTACTTGTTGTGGTAATACTGTGACCCCTCACTCAATATCTGTGAGTAGCCCCTGAAATGTTTGAGGTGGGTCACAGAGAGGCATCCAGAGATGTTGCCCAAAACCAGGGGGAGCTGAGGAGTGGGCTGGAAATGCTCTCCTCCTCCCAAATCCTCCCTTCAGTTGGGGGATCCTTACAGATTTCAGTGTTGGAACAGTGTTGTAACTGGGGGAAAGGTGGTTCCCTTCTGGCAGGTTCCACAGGGGGCTGTGAGCGGTGGGTCCCAAGGAATTCCAGCAGAATGGGAATGTGCTCATCCTGGGGCTCAGAGCTCTGACCCAGCTGGATCTGATTCAGGGTATGTACAATGCAAACACCAACAAATCAGTGCTTAATACCAGGACCAAGAACTAGAGGCTTAGTGGAATTACCACTCCAAAGTTTCACTCCAACCACACATCGATGATTTTAGTTCAGATTTTACACAAACATATTCCAAATACGAATTTGGAACACCAACTGTGTTTTGTCAAAATAGTGTATTATCTTGAAGTTCTAGAATAGAATTTAGACACTGCAGAGTGCTGTGACTTGTAGCTTTGTCACTCATTGGAAAGGCTCTCTGTCAGCAGCACTCACTATATCTCTGACTGAAAAAACCCAAAAAACAGTTCAGAATAACTTCCATCGAGCCCCAGATCAACAAGTACAAACACTGCCTGTTCCCTGATGTGAGTAGAAGGGTTTGTTTAACTCAGCAGAGTTGATCTTTTCCCATTTAGGGTCAGAAAACTGAAGGTCACATTGGATTAGACTGGACCAGGATCACCTGTGGCTTCAGGAAATATCCAATTATTCCCTGCAGGACAAGGTGGGAGGCAGGGAACAGGCTCCTGTCATGGCCAGCTCAGTGTTACTCTCCCCATCCTTCTCTGCAAATCCTCTCTTATTTTTAATTTTACTGCTGCATAAAATCTCAGTCAAAACGTTTTCAGCAAAACCCACCAGCTGAGTGGGGATGTGGGCATGAGTTGGGTTGTATTGTCTTAAACAAGGCCGGGAGGCTTCAGGCTCCGAGGGGGGAAAATAAATATCCCTGTGCAATTCCTTTCTTTGTCTGTCAAGCAAAGACAAGCATTTCAGCTTCTTCCTGAGAGGAGTGGCAGAAAAATCCCAAAAAGCAGCATTCCCTGGGCTGCAGGGGAACAGAAGGCTGAGCAGATACCTCTGAGCTGAAAGATGGGTTCCCTCTCAACAAACATTTCAAGGCATGGCCAATTCCTTGGGTAATCAAGAAGGCAGTTGATTAAATTACAAGCAATTGAAATATTTTATTGTATATGAGTATAATTTCTTACAAGGCAAATATTTCAAATTTTTGGTAGAAGGAGTGGTAGCAAAAGAGGATTTGCTCTGTAATTCCATTTTAAATGAGGGCTTGTGAAACCTTGAAACCTCAGAGAAATGAGTTGCTTCATTTATCAGGGCTTGGGAACGGGGATATCAACACAGGGCAATCAAGCCATGGAAGTCTTATGTCTTGAATTCTTCCATTCCTTCCCCTAATTTCGGGGCAAGCTTGCAGCCCAACATCTCTCTGCAGCTGATGGCTCACCGAACGCTTCCAGCTGAGCCAAACGAGCATCAAACATCTCCGGGAAATTCTTTTAATGGTTGGCTCTTTAGCAGGGCGGGCTGTGCCTTTGTGTGCCGTTTGCCCCCAATGCAGTGCCCGTGTGGTGCAGGCAGAGCTGGCATTTCCATCTCCCTGAGTGGAGGTGACAGCTCCGTGGCCGTGGGGCACTGTGGGGCCGTAATGAGGGCAGAGTGGGAACTGAGTGGGAATCCCAGCGTTTGGATTCCATCTCTTTATTCCTGATGAACCTCCACGGGGGGAGCAGAGGCAGAGCAGGCACACAGTGGATGAAGGACAGGGGAGTGACCACAGTCCTGAGCCGGGGGTGACACGCAGGGTATGGCTGTGCCTGTGTGTCACCACACCTGTGCCCTTCAGGGGAGCCAGCCTGGCCCTCTGTGCCCCTTTGGGTGCTGAGCTCCGTGCCAATGCACCTCCTTCAGACACCCCACAGTGGCTGGGGGTGCCCAGGGTGCAGCAGCACAGCTGCCCAGCCCTCCGTGCCCTCCATGCCCCTTTGGGTGCTGAGCTCTGTGCCAATGGCACCTCCTTCAGACACCCCACGGAGGCTGGGGGTGCCCAGGGTGGGTACCCAGCACAGCTGCCAAGCCCTCCCCACACCCACAGCCCACTGGTGTCTCCTCCTCATGTCCCTTTGGGTGCAGAGCTCCGTGCCACGGCACCTCCTTCAGACACCCCATGGAAGCTGGGGGTGCCCAGGGTGCAGTGGCACAGCTGCCCAGCCCACTGGTGTCTCCTCCTCGTGTCCCTTCACAAACCTGGGGGTGAAAACATGGGGCACAACAGTAAGATCTGCTCTGAGGGGTAGGGCAGATCCATCTAGAGAGGGAAATGTGGCAGCTCCAATGTAAGAGTCACCTGCAGGTGAGGGGTGGGGGCATGTCCCATGAAATGTTAAAAACTGCCCCTTGCAGAGTCTCTGCTCAGGGGGTACCACAGGCCTGCAGTGCCAGAGCTGCTGCCCAGAGAGGGTTTGCCCATCTTTGGGGGTACCACAGGGCTGCAGTGCCAGAGCTGCTGCCCAAAGGGGGTTTGCCCATCTTTTGGTACTGTGGGAACTGTTCCCACCTGGGAAGGTCTGAAGGAGAAGAGCTGGAAGGTACCAGGGGATGGAGGGCCATGATGTGGTCACTGAGCACACACACATGAGCAGTGGGTTTTACTTGTGGGGGTTTTGGTGCTGAACTTGAGCATGGCTTTAAAAAACACCCCAGAGATTTCTTAGGACTTAAAAACTTCATCTTTTCCTGCCACAGGAAAGAAAAACAAGTTTTAAAATTAAAAAAACAACAATATTTGGAATGATCTACTTCATTTGCTGTTTCTTTTCCTGCACTTTGTCTACAAAGGCCATACTGGCCCTGGCAGATTTTATTTTTTTTGTTTTAATTTGAAGCTGCAAAGTCAACCCCGTAAGTTTAGCAGGGGAAGTCCTTATGTATTTCAGGGCAATATTTTGCAATTCTTGTTTTTACAGCTATAAACACCTTCTCATGCCAAGGGGGAAGAGGATTTTAATCCAGATAAAATAAGATTCTTAAACACTGAAAACTGTGCTCAGATTTGTGGGCCAATTTGCATATTTGAGCTCCCATGCCAGAAGCTGCACATTCCACATGTTGCCTGACTGGCTCATTCCAAGCTGCATCACCCCTCCAGAGTTACCCTTCAATCCATTCCAATAAAGAAACTTGGAGTTTTGTTCTCAGAATGTCTTCACCAAATGTTATTTCCATGTTCACTTTGCCTTTTACCCTGAAATCTTTTTTTTTTGTTCCTCTCGTAGTATTTTTATCCTGCATCTTATTTAACACCTTTTAATAAGCTGAATTCTTACCAGGCGAGCACAACAACATCTGAAAGATGAAATCTCTGTCTTTGATGGTATGAAACCATGACCCAACAGGCCCATCCTCTGCCTGGAGGGCTGGTGGGAGCTTCATGTGAGATTATTAAATCCTTCAGAAACTCAGGTATGTTTATTCGTCATTCAAGGTATCTCGCCAGCATCACAATCCTTTCCTCTTTTGAGTGCAAAAATAATTTACAATTAAAAAGTGTTTGCCATTTGCTCTGCCTAAGCCACACTCCCCTTTTACTCCTGAACAGTTTCACCTCTGATTTGCTTCTTTCTGTCTTTCCAAGGAGCTCATTTGCTTTGGTTCTGCAGAATATTTAGATGAGAAGTTGCAAAGGTGTCTCACAGAAACCAACAGGACAGGCTGGTGCACCAAACTGTTCCTCACTTCCACTCACAGACAAACACCTTCCTCTGTCTCCCCTGCAGGATCTTCCTGGCCAGTTCTGCCTGCACTGAGACTTGTCCCCCTTGTCCCCCTCTGGACACACAGCCCATTCTCCTCCTTTCTTTATAAAAACAAGTGAAAACCTGTTTGCAGCACCAGTAATTTGACTGTCAAATGGGTCAGCGAGCCTGGGACTGCCTGAAGCTGCTTTCTCAATCTTATCACTATTTTCTACAACTTCCATCTTTTAGCATTACATTTGCTTTAAAGTAACAGTTTGCATTTTGCCACTTGCTTCATCCCTGCCAGTTATACCTGAAATGTCATCTAAATATCACTGTGATGTTGGAAGGGACCAACCTCCTCTGCTCCTGTGCTGTTTTTATCCTTCCATCCACAGCCCCCTTTCCAGAGACGTTCCGTGTCTAATCTCGAATTCTTTGCTGGCAATTTAAACTTCACCCAGCCCAGTTCAGCCATCCTTCTTTTCCTGATGGTACCCTGGTATTACCTTTGTAATGGGTTGTGCCCCTTTGGCTCCTTCCTTTCTGTCCCTCTGTCCATCCCACCCCTCACTCCTCCATGCAGGGCAGTGAGAGATGCTCTTTTCCCTTCCTGGACAGCACAACATTGTCTCCTCTTCCCACCACTGCTTCCTTTCCTGCCTCCCTTCTGTCTTTTACAATCCAGAGAACAAGCAGCTCTGAGATGATTTGTCTGTTTTCTGATAGAAGCACAGGAGCACCTCTGCTGCACCAGAGCCAGCCTGAACGTCCCCTTCTTGTGATTCCAACTCCACTGTCACTTGGACTTCTCTTTCCCCTTTCCCAGTAATATGACCTTGGCTTAGTCTAAGTCCTCTACTACAGGTTGCAGATTTCTTTCAACGTTATCCTGTAGGTTGGAAAACTCCCCCAAATGGGCTTTCCAGGGCATTAATCCTTGCTCAGACAGCCCCTTGGTAGGTACTGTTCGTGCAGAATCCAGGCAAGTGAATGTCACCATTTCCAGGGCCTTTTGCCACGTGTCACTCTCAGCAGGGCTGTGGGAACACTGACCTCTGCCATGGCACTGCTTTCCTGGGCATCCAATCCCTCTCCTGAGCAGCTGTGCCCTGGGGCAACCTTTGCCATGTGAGTCACCCAGTGGCACCGACCCGTTTGGGCCACTGAATGGATTTCTTTGGGAATGCCTGCAGAACACCCACTGTGGCCTGTGGCAGCCCCTGTGGCAGTGACCCTCCTCCTGCCTGGGCAAGGGGCAGCAGCAGGAGCTTGGTGCCATCCCATCAGAGTGTTCCTGCTGCTGGGCATGGTGCCAGGACAGTGTCCCTGCCAGGTGGGAGCACTGGGAGCCCTCCCAGGGCTGGGGTCACATGGGCTGCCCTTGGGCACTGAGCAATCCCTTTATTCTGATTGTTATCATTATTGATTATTATTACTGATTATAACTGCTATTATTGTTGTTGGTATTAGGTTAGGAATATCCATGGTTTCTATAGCAGGGATGGTTGCAAACAGACCACATGGATTTATATGGATAACCCAGGAGCAGGGATGGCTGATCCACAGAGCAGTCTGACCCTGGCAGGGCTTCAGCTCTGGGCCTGTGGGGGACTGCTCTGCAAACAAACCTTGCACTGGTGTGTTCAGTTGCCTTTTGGAATTGCCCAGCCCTCAGAAAATCAGTATTATTTATCTTTACTGGGAATAAATAAACCTAATAATGCAGTCATGCCTGTATCTTAATAAAAATAGGATTAAAACCTTAGTTTGCAGGCCATCTGTAGATTGTCAGTGTTTAAAAAAAGAGCTATTGAGTATTGGTTTAATGTGTGAATTTTTTAAATTATTTTTATGATAAAATTAGATGTTGTTAATTGAGCCAGTGAACTAGTTTAGTTGTTTTGGGGTTTTTTTTCTCTAAAGTCTTCAGTTTGTGGAAGTAAGGGCTTTCGGTTTAAAACCAAAAATCATTTTGAGTTCTTATTTATAAACACTTGGGGGAAAAAAAAGTAAGTACTGGATGAATTAAAACACACTTAAATTAATGTGATCTTATAAAAGTGGACAGTGAGGCCACTGGGAGCTGTGCTTTGTTACAAGAACGTGGAACAACAAACTGCATAAATTGTGGTCAAAGACCTTCCACAATGCTGTGAATTTTAATAATGAACTTGCTCACTTGTGTTATAATTTATTTAAGAGCAACCCAAGAGTGGGGGGAAACAATATTATTTTAATTTTTGGTGTGTAGAACAGCTATAGGCCATTTGCTTGCATTGTATCCATAATTTGGGTATCAGCTCATTCTCCCCAGCCTGTCCTTTCCATCACTGGGAGTTGTGGGGGACTGGAGAGGGGGATACAGAAAACAGTAACAATGACACTTAGACACGGAACAGTCATTATTTATCCTGCAACAGCTGGAATTTGTGCTCGTGAACACCCAGAATGTCGAGCTCAAATCCATGGAAAAGCATGTTTTGCCCACAAATGAGTTGTCTGTGACATGGATTGTCAAACACTGCTCTGACAAAGCCTGGCTGAGCTCCAGTTCTGCTCCCGGTGTGAGAAGGGCCCAGCCCTCCAGCCCGGGCTGGGAGAGCCCTGGCTCTCACCTTCCTCCAGGGAATAACCCTGCCAGAAAGAGCTCCCACTCGGGGCCAGAAGGGAGCAAGCCCAGCAGTGCAGCCTGCCCTGAGTGCCCTCCTTGGCCTCTGCCCCCATGCCCAGGTTGAAACATAAGCAGCACCTGCTGGTGAAAATGTCCTTTGTGGAGCTGCTGCTGAGCTCATCCTCCTGGAGGAACAGGTTTGGGCATCACTGGGAGCTTGGGGGAGGTTGTTCTACAATTAGATAAGCTGGGCTATTCCTCTTTGGGCTCATTATTAAAACACACTTGTCTGGCTCCTTTGCAGGGTGCTCAGCCCCCCGGGGAAGGTGAAGTGGGACCCAGCTGATCTCCAGAAGCGTGGGAACCCCTGTCGGTGGCTGAGCCCTGGAATTGCAAATTAGTACAGTGACAGATTTAATTAAGACATTCCTGGATCTTCCCACTGTGGAGAAATGGCTATTTTGTTAAAGTAGAAGCCCCAATGTTACTGTTCCTCTTCACTGGTTGATTTTGGAAAAGAAGGAGGAGAAAACGGAGTAAAACTCAAATGCCCTGAGTTGGGAAACACGTTCCTCCACATACCATCCTGGGGAATTATGCACGAGGAAGTGGCACTGGGATGGGATGTTTGTAAGTGGAGCAGAGCTGTCAGAAGACAGCAAGGGAACTTTCCCAATCTGGGACTGGGATGGGAAGGCTTGGACTTCAATGATTTCCCTTGTCTGTGATAACTGAGTGTAATATGAGGTCAAATACCTGGCAAACTGTCTCACGAGTTGTTCTCTTCTTGCAGTCTAAAACCAAAAGGAACTTGGCAATGCAGGGACATGTCCAAATGTGTGACCAGCAGCAGTTCTGAAATGCAAGTGACAGCCATTCAGCCTCAGAACGTTGACACAGTACAGGTAATTTGGTTATATTAGATGATTGTTGGTAAAACTGAAAGAGAGGAGATTTAGATGAGGTGGTAGGAAGAAATTATTCATGGTGAGGGTGGGCAGGCCCTGGCACAGAGTGGACAGAGAAGCTGTGGCTGCCCCTGGATCCCTGGAAGTGTCCAAGGCCAGGTTAGAGCACCCTGGGCTTGTGGGAGGTGTCCCTGCCCATGGCAGGAGGTGGGACTGGCTGGGCTTTAGGGTCCCTTCCAACCCAAACCATCCCATGATTCTGTACTTTCTAATTTATAAAGTCATTAACATTCACTAGGCTACTAAAAATGGCCTAAGCTGCACGGTGTGGGTTAACATTTCTGCTCCTGCAAATGGGTCTGAGTTGTGTTAGACCCCACACTGTCCTGAGAAAATCAAGCATAGTAAGTCACCTCTCCTTCAAAGGTCCAGAATTGAAATGTGCTGACTGGAAATGCCATTTGGAGGGTGAGCAGCATATGGACAAGTCAGGAATTCTGTAGGGTCTAAACCTGCACAGTATTTCCCTCAATACGTAATAACATGCCTGTCAATCCCAAAATACCTCTGTAACAAGAAAATAGGGTTTTTTTCATGGTAGGGGATGTTCTTTTACTCCAGAAATAGAACAGGGTTTGCTGTAGGCTGGGCCTCATGCAGGGCTGGGATGGGACTGGGGCTGCAGGGGAGCTACAAAGAGCTGCACTATTTTAATGCGGAAGGATGTGGTTTGGGGTTGGTTAATACACATTGCCTGACATATTTACAAGTGTCAGATTGTGTTCTCTGTTTATAAGACCCGTGCCAAAAGGAAGGGGAGTAATGTAGCCCAAAGTGCTTCCCTGATTCCCGGTGCCAGGATGTAGCAAGCAGCTTCACTGGGACTGAAGGCCTTGCAATTGTAACAGGACGGGGATAATTTGTGTTTGAAAACGCTTTTCCTCTCCCTTAATGCAGGCAGGATTCCTGGGCACTGTGGCAGAGAGGGGCTGGATGGATGTCAGTTTGGATTTGGCCAGGTAAGAACACAGGGCTGGCTGGAAATTTTCTTCTGGCCCAAATTGTGTCTCTCCCTCTGTGTACATAATTTGGGTAGGTGGCTGTGATGCCTCTTTGTGTGAAAGGTATGGGACCACCAGGGAAGTCCAAGCCAACTCCATTCAGCCCTTACAGTAGATGCTAATCTTAATTTACTGCAAGGACAAGTAAATTGCAGGAAAGATGCCTAAATGAGGTTAAAATCGTGGTAAGGAACGCTGCCACTGAGCACAGAGTGAGAACTTTTCCCACTGAATCAGATCATTGAAAACGTGCTACGTTTCTGTATTCAGCTCAAGCTGAATTGCTAAATATCTTCATCTTTCAAGGAGCAATATTTGCTTTCTGCACCTGTGGAACTCTCCTGTCAGGGAGACGCTCAGGCAGGTGAGCTTTAATCTGCTCCTGATGGTTCGAATCAACGGGTCCTTACGAGCAGTGAAAAAACTATTTATGATGCATTATCTATTTTAAACGAAGTATTTAACATTTATTGTTTCTTTTATGTATATGCATCCTTTTTCTCCAGACCATGACTATCAGGAATGAGTTTCACTTACTTGTTTAACTCGGGTATTTTCGAGTTCCTTTCATAGAAAATAAGGACAGCCGATGCCTTTAGAGGTGCTCGGGCTGAGCGCGGGGCAGCTCGGTGGGTGACACTCGGTTTCAAGGGCAGCTCAGGGCTCCCCGTGGCCAGGGGCGGCACAGGGGACACGGGACCCTCTGCCCGGAGCCCCCTCCCCTTGCCGTGGGGCGGACAGGTGACACGGGACCCCCGCTCCTCTCCCGTGTCCCCTCCCTGTGCCGAGGGGCACACGGGACAGGGGCACACGGGACCCCCGCTGCCCTGCCTTTTGCAGTGGGGGCACAGGGGACAGGGTACCCCGCAGAGGGGACAGGGGGACACGGCACAGGGGACACCGCAGAGGGGACAAGGGGGCAGGGCACAGGGGACAGGGGACATGGCACAGGCAACAAGGGGACAGGGCACAGGGCACCCCGCGGAGGGGACAAGGGGACAGGGCACAGGGGACAAGGGGACAGGGCACCCCGCACAGGGGACATGGCACAGGGGACAGGGCACCCCGCAGAGGGGACAGCGGGACAGGGCACAGGGGACAAGGGGACATGGCACAGGGCACCCCGCAGAGGGGACAGCGGGACAGGGCACAGGGGAC